>PVKB01000010.1:1739968-1803561 GCA_004027205.1 Ctenodactylus gundi | reverse complement strand
TCTTGCCTCAGCCTCCCAAAGTGCTGAGATCACAGGCTTGCGCCACCGAGCTGGCCTGAGACTCTCCATTTCTGGCAAGTTCTTCCAGGTAATATACCTTGTTTGTACTGGTCACATCTTGAATAGTGAAATCATTTTGGACACAGGAGGTGTAGCATGGACGAGGGGACCAGAGCCGGGTAGAATCAGATCCGTCAGGATAGTTTCCGCACTAATCTGGCAAAACGTGCTAGGCTACCAGGGGCTGGGAGCATAGGGCTAGGCCCTGAGTTTGGCTTCCCAGCATCACATAAACTGGGCATGGTGGCACATGCCTATAATCGCAGGGGGTGGGGAGGGGGGAGGTAAAGGCAAGAGGATTGCCATCATGAGTTCAAGGCCACTACTTAGTGAATGCAGAATGAATCTGGACTATATAGCGAGACCTTATATATATATATAAAAAAAAAGTAGGAAGGTTCCTGCCCAGTTTGATGTATCTGCTATGGCCAACCTTCTCTTCCCTTGTGCAGAGCAGACATTTACCCGGAAACGCATTAGAGACTTATCAGTGTGCTACATTACAGACCCTTTCCCACCCTAAGCCATTTATCTAATTCACTGTACTTTAGGATTCAGATATTGTTTCTTGTATTCATTTTCTTTTTCTTTGAGACAAGGTCTCCCTGTAATCTAGGCTGGTTCTGAATGCACTTTGTGGCCCAGACTTGCTTTGAACTCACAGCAATCCTCCTGCCTCGGCATCCAAGTACTGGGATTATAGGCATGAACTACTTCATTCTGCCAGAGACCAACAGTTTTGCTGATACTGTAGTGAGAAAAATTAAACCATAATGTTAATCAGGGAAGTCAGCTGAGCATTTGAAAATGAATAATTGTGACGTCTTGTACTGCAAATTAAAATTCTACTATTTTCTTCTACTTCTGACTATCTTACAATCACGTGTGGAGCAGAAAAATGGTATTAAGAATATTCATCAACCAGCTTCAGTATACTTCTGTTATGTTGATGAATAAAATTATACCATTAAGTTCATAATCCCATTTACAATTTTTAAAAATTTCATAAATAGGATTGACAGAATTCTTACCACAGTTTAAGCTTAGACTACATTAAAACACTTGGGTCTGGTGCGAGGGTGCACACTTGTAATCCAGCACTCTGGAAGACAAACACAAGAGGAGTGCAAGCTCAGTTCCAGCCTGGGCAACCTAGCAACTCAGCAAGACCTTGTCTCAAAATTGAAAATACAAATGGCTTGGGGTATAGCTCAGTGTGGAGGCCCTGGGCTTCATCCCCAGAACCACAAAAATAAGCCTCCTTGGAATGTAGCTCAGTGTGAGGGCCCTGGATTTAATCCTCAGTAGCACAAAATAAAAGAAAATAGGTTGCAGCCGGGAGGAATGGCTCAGCGGTTAAAGCGCTTGCCTAGGAAGCTCTAAGTATCCTAGTTCAGTTCCCCAGCACCACACAAACTGGGCGTGGGGGTGCAGCCCTGTAATCCCAGCACTTGGGAGGCTAACACAGAAGTATTGCATTGAGTGCAAGGCTGGCCTGGGCTCCACAGTGAGTTGAGGACCAGCCTGGGCTATAGAATGAGACCCTGTCTCCAAAAAAAAAAAAAAAAAAAAAAAAAAAAGAAAGAAAGAAAAGTTTGGTTTGTTAGGGAAATACGGCAGAAGTCCTAGATAAAGACTCTCCTGTTAAGAAAATATTAGTTGAATAGTTCATGGTTTCAAATACCTTCTTAGGTATCACCAGAACAGAATCATAAATGGAGCCCATAAGATAAGGAACAAGATTTTTATCATTCTATGGACATTAAGCAATCTAGAATCACTTTTTCTTTAGAATTTATTACCAATTTACCATACAACCCACCAACACTCTCTCAACTTCTTCAGTTCCATATTAGTTCTCTAAAATGACAAGAGACTTGTTCTGTCCTTTACAAATTTGATAAAAGGGAGATAAGCCAGACCCGGTGGCACAGGCCTGTAATTCTGCACTCTGGGAGACTGGAAAGGAGGATCACAGATTCAAGTCTTGCCTGGGCAACTTAGCTCCTCTTAGGAAGATCTGTCTCAGAATCAGAAATAAAAAAGGGCTTAGAGTATAGCTCAGTGTGAAGGAACCGGGTTCATTCCCTACTACTGCACCCCACTAAAAGAGAGGTGATCACATGGCCCAGTGGCCTAACAGTGATTTCATTATCACTGTCACTTTCTGATCATTCACATGTGTGCTATTATCTCACCTTCTCTTCTACGTTGTCATCTTAGTTTGGTGTTCTCCACGGTGTCTAGTACTTCTGGAGAGTGTCCTTCCCTTAGTGTTACCTAATCCTCTAAAGTCATGTCAGGGGATTCATGTTGGCACTGAGAATCCTCGCAATTTATTATATTGCTATACAGTAGCTTAATAGGCACTCTGTACAAATTTTTGTGGAATTAAGACTTTCTTGCCAAGTGGAGTAGGCTTGTGATCCGAGTATTCTAGAAAGCTGGTGCAGGAGGACATGAGTTCAAATGTAGCCTGGGAAACTTAGCAAGAACCTGTCTCAAAATCAGAAATTAAAATGGTTTGGTGATGTAGCATGGTTTGAAAACTCTAGGATCCATTCCCAGTGCTGGAGGGTAAAAATAAAGTCCTTGTGTAATTACAAACTTCCCTTTGCACTCTCATATGACATGAAAACCCACTGGCGGAAGTTCTCTTGTTTCCCTGTCTCATTTCTTTCTAAGTGACAGGATGTCATTTTGCAGAAACACTTCTGGTTACTCTATATGCCCATTTGTCTAGGAAACGGAAGGTGATAAGATAGGGGATGATAGCCAGCTGTGGTATTGCATGCCTCCAATCTCAGTACTCTAGGAGGCTGAGACAGGAGGATCACCAGTTTGAGCTCAGCCAGGACAACCTAGTGACATAATGAGTCTCTGACTCAACATAAAAAATACAAAAGGAGTAGAAATGTAGCTTAGTGTGAAGTCCCTGGGTTGAACCTCCAGTACTGGAAAGAAAAAGAGAAAGAACGAGAGGAAAGATTGGGGGTGCTGAAGGTTTCTAGACACCTGTGAGTAGACGGGGACCCGTGCAGCGTGAAATGGTGCTTTGGGAGACACAAAGATGCGCTGTCCATCTCCCTCCTCCCAGCTGCAGGAGGAGTGGCTTTGTTCACTACTGCTGCCACAGCATCTCAAGGTCACGTCATTCCTGGGACCACAGCGTGGAGGATAACTGAGCCAGGTGCAGGCAAAGGCCCTCTCCTCCTGGGATTCTCCATCAGTGGGTTGGCAAGGCCTTAGGAGTGAGTCCTGGCTTTGATTCTCAACAGGAAATCTTCCCACACACCATCTTTTTTTAATCAATAATTTTATTATGGTAAAAGAAATTTACGTGATATAAAGCTTAACAATTTAACATTTTTTTGTAAATACATGAATTCCAATTTCTGGGGTTTGGGGAATCAGTGAGCATCTATGTCCATCCTTTTTCAGAGGTGCACTCCTTTCCTATTCAAGCATTTCCTTTCTATCCTGCCATCCACGTTGAGGCCTTTTTATGTTATTATTTTTGTGCGTTTCATAAGCAGGACACCCATATATAGTCAGTCTTCTGTGCTTGGTCCATTTCACTGACCATTATTGACTCAAGGTGGCCCCATTTTCATTTAAACACTTCCTATCTGTCTTTCTTTATGGCTGCATAGTATTCCATTGCGTACAGGTACCACATCTACTTTAACCATTTCTGTTTGGATGGGCAACAAGGTTATTTCCAGGATTTGGCTATTATGCATTGTGCTGCTATAAACATGGATATTTGTGTGTCTTTTTTTTGCTATGTTGACTTTATTTCTTTTGGGAAAATGCCCAGTAGGGCAGGAGCTGGATGAAATGGAATTTCTATTCTCAGCTTTCTAAGGAACCTCCAGACTGCTTTCCATATTGGTTGTACCAGAATACATTCCCAAAAGCAGTGGAGTAGAGTTCCTTTTTCTCCATGCCCTGGCCAACAAGTGTTGTTTTTTGAGTTCATGATGTAGGCCATTCACACTGGAATGAGGTGAAACCTTGAGGTTGTTTTTATTTGCATTTCTCTGATGGCTAATGATGAAGAACACTTTTTCATATGCTTGTTAGCCGTTTGTACTTCTACCAAGTTTCTTTTCCTTTTAGCTGCCTACTTCTTGATGGGATCATTTATTTTAGGGGGTTTTATTTTTTCAGTTCCTTGGATATTCTAGATATCAACCCTTTGTAGTGATACTGGTGAATATCTTTGTCCACTCTGTGGGTTCTCTTTTCACCTTGCTGATTGTCTCATTTGCTGTGCAAAAGCTTTTGAATTTCATGTACTCCCATTTGCTCATTCTTGCTGAGATTTCTTGTGCAGTGTGTGATCTGTTCAGAAAATCCTTTCCTGTTCCTATGTCTTCTAGGGTTTTACCTATTTTGTCTTCTAGTAAGTTCAGTATTTCTGTTTTTATGTCCAGTTCTTTGATCCATTTTGGTCTGATTTTAGTGTATGGTGACAGATATGGGTCTAATTTCATTCTCCTGCATGTGGAGATCCAGTTTTCCCAGTACCACTTGTTGAAAATGCTAACATTTATCCAGTGGATTGGTTTGGCCCCTTTGTCAAAGATCAGTTGACTAAGGGTATTTGGCTTTGTTTCAGTATCCTCAATTCTGTTCCACTGGTCTTCTTGTCTGTTCTTATACCAGTAGTATGTAGATTTACTCACTGTTGCTTTCTAGTATTTTCTGAAGTCTGGGATTGTGTTTTCTCCAGCTTTGCCCCTTTTACTCAGAATTGCTTTAGAGATTCTGGGTCTTAGCATGTCTATACACCAATAATGAATCCAAAGAGAAAGAAAACAACTTCCTTCACAATAGCAACAACAACAACAACAACAACAACAACAAATACTTAGGAATAAACCTCATCAAAGAAGCAAAAGATATATACAAAGAAAACTACAAAGCCTTAAAGAAAGAGATTGAAAAGGACTTTAGAAAATGGAAAGACATCCCACAGGCAATCTTTGCCCTCAAGTTCCCTCCTGAATTAGCTGAATTAGTGCAGATTTTGTTTTTTCTACTTTTCCTTTCCTTATGCATAATCCTATTTCCTCTCTTTTCTGCTTATACTTGTTATTCCTCAATAAACTGTGTTAGATTCCTCACTCCATCTCAGTGTCTGCTTCCCAGAGAACCTAACCCGCCCATGGCACTGTATGAACAACTCGTAAACCTGGAACCTTCACTCTACTTCCCTTTGCAACTTTTCTTTCAGTTCCAACTTCTTCAAATAAAAAAATTAGAAAAAAAGATTTAAAAAGTGGATTGTTTGGGGGTTTTGTTGTTGTTGTTACTTTTATTGATGTTGCTGTTTTACACTAAGGATTGAGCCCAGAGCTCAATTCACATTTACCTACAACTGCAGGCCATTTTTTTTCTTCTTTTGAGACAGGATCTCAGTGTCACTAGGTTGACCAGGCTAGGCTTGTACTTGCGGTCCTTCTGCCCATTCTGTGGTACTGGGGATTGAATCCAGGGTGTTTGCATCCCCAGTCCCTTTTGTTATTTTTGATTTTGAAACAGAGTATTTCTATATTGCTAAATTGCTCAGGCTAGGCTCAAAGTGCAATCCACCTGCCTCAGCCTCCCAGAATGTTGGAATTATAGGCTTGCTACCCAATGATTTAAAAAAAAAAAATTTAAAACACATAACCAATGTAATGCATATACCTTATCTTGAATATTTATTCAAATAAATTCTATAATAAGCTAGAAGAAAATATATTTGAACAATTCAGTACTATTTTGATTGTGAGATTTCTTTGTTTCACAGTAATGGAGGTTGAACCCAGGGCTTCACACATGATAGGCAAACACTCTACTACTAAGCTACATCTTTAACACTTTTAAAACTTTTTATGTGGAGATAGGTCTCTTTAAATTGCCCAGACTAGTCTTAAACTGGCAATCATTCCTTCTTCCTGGAATCACAGGTGTGTACCATCATACCCTGCTTGATTTCTTTTTTAAGGATTCCTAATCGTCTAGTCATGCAAGCTGAAATATTTATGGGTAAAATTGTGCAATGCTTGGTATTTGCACCAAAATTGTCTGAAGTAAGGTTAACAGTGGCAATGAGTACCTTAATTTTACTTCTCTCTCTCTCTCTCTCTCTCTCTCTCTCTCTCTCTCTCTCTCTCTCTCTCTCTCTGTGTGTGTGTGTGTGTGTGTGTGTGTGTGTGTCTATGTGTGTCTGTCTGTACATCTGTGTGTGTGGGTTAGGGATCAAGCCAAAGGCCTTCACACTAACCTACATTCCCAGTTTTTTTTTTTTTTTTTTAAGTTTTGATTCTGAGAGTCATGCTACATTGTTAAGTTGCCTAGGCTAAGACTAGAATTTTTAATCCTGTCTCAGCCTCGCAGTGTGCTGGGATTGTAGGCCTTTGCCACCCAACCTAGCTTACTTCCTGTCTTTTTGCTTGTCCTAAAGTTCACTCGTGAGGTAGAACGAGTTACTTATTCACCACTCACTGGTGTTAGGCCCTGTGCAGGTCTGGGTACGCAGCAAATGCAAAAACCTAGGTCTGATGATCAAGTTTTTCCCAGTATAGTTAGGAGATAGCACCATGAAAGAAGTGATTTACCTTCTCCAATTTTCTACCTATCCCTGTATTTGATCATCTATTCCCCTTCCAAAACTAATATTCTGAATTTGGGTAGGAGATGACAGTAGCACTGGAGATTCATCCCCGGGCCTTCAAACTGAGCTATATTCCCAGCCCAATTTTTAGTTTTGATTTTGAGACAGATTCTCACCAAATCGCTGAGTTGCCCAGGCTAGACACAAACTTGAAATCTTCCTGCCTCAGCCTCCCAGTGGTAGGATTACAGGCTTGCACCACCAGGCCCAACACCAGTAAATTATTTTCTAAAATATCAAAGCAAGCACATGACAGCCATGAGCCATGGCAGAGAGCGGTGGACCTGATAAGAGGTGAGTGTGAAGCACATGCTATTGTAGATGAGCTGAGAAGACAGGAGTCAGTCCTGAGAGCTGAAGAAGCTTGTACTTTTCTTTCCTGGGTTTATCTAGCCCTGGGTGTCAGAACACAAAGCTTTCTCTGCCCAGTCTGGCAGGGAAGTGCCTCTCTTCCCTCGTGCAGTGTGAACACCACACTGGGCTGTAGTGCTCCTTCTCACTCATACCCTCAGCTGTAGGAGGACTGCCTTATCTTCCTCTAGACATGCCCGGAGGACAGTGTTTCACAGCGTTATCATACCGCCTCGAACATGTGAAGCACAACGTGTATGTTATGTATATCCAGGTTCCCGACCTCCAGGCAGCGGACACTGCAGGCCTACGCAGGCCCTAAGAAGTCAATGAGCAGAGAGCTCTGCTAGCCTCTTGCCAGCAGGTTCTGACTCGCGGGGTCCCTCTTGCTGGTGCTCACCATTTCAAAGCTGTCTCCAACAACTTGCTGCATAAACAAGCACCACCTCCCCAGCCCTGTCCTTGGGAGAGGGGTCAACCAATGGGTGGGGACCACTGTATGAAGTCAAGTAATTAACCAAATAACCAAATAATGCTCCTCAAAAATAGCAACACTTTTTATCAGTTACCCCAAGTGTTTGTTAAAATGCAGACATCCAGGGGTTGAAGGGGTAACATAGTGATTAGTGCCCCGAGTTTGATTCCCCAGCACCACATAAGCTGAGAGTGATGATGCACACCTGTCATCCTAGCACCCAAGAGGCTAACGCTGCCTCAGTCTCCCAAATGCTGGGATTATAGGCATGCAGCACCAAACCCAGCTTATGGGCTGTTGGGGAATCAAACTCTAGTACTTTGCTCTTGACTTAGCGCTTGCTAGGAAAGTGCCTTAACTGCTGAACCATTCCTCCAGTGCCTATTATTTATTTGTTTATTTTGAGACAGGGTCTCACTCTGTAGCTCAGGCTGGTCATGAACTCACTATTTAAAGTCCAAGCTGGCCTTGGACTCATGCCAATCCTCCTGACTCAGCCTCCCAGGGATTACAGGCATGTGCCACTGACGGAGCCTGCTCAGTCAATCAACAGGGTACACAAGTGGGGGCAATTCAGATGAAAAGAGAAGAAGAAAGAGAGATAGGAAAAAAGGAAGGAAGATGGACTCTTGCAGGGGCAAAAGACAATTTATTCAGTACAAGCTTCCTTTTATAGTCCAGATGTTTACCAGAAAACATTCAGGCTTAACAATATTTACATATTTATGAAGGCTTAACAATGCTTTACATAACAAGGCTTAACATACTTAAAACAGCTTTTAAGTCAGGGTCTTGCTCTATAGCCCAGGCTGGCCTTGGACTCATGATAATTCTCCTGCCTTAACCCTCGCCCCCCAGTGCTGGGATTACAGGCATGTGCCACCACACCCAGTCTCCCAAGTGTTGGGATTACAGGCGTGTGCCACCATACTCAGCCTCCCAAGTGTTGGGATTATAGGCATGTATTACTACACCCAACTTATATGGTTCTGGGGATCGAACCTCGGGCACTTAACACTTAAGATCTTTTTAAAGAAAGAACTTGGCCCCAGGTGGTCAGGAATGTTAAGCTCCAAGGTCTCCGAAAAATCAGGAGCCACTCTTGGATTAGGGTTTGGGAACCATGCCTATATTGGGAATTGAGAACCACATGGATTAGGGTGTGATTTGTGGGCCAGCGAATGAGAGAAGAGCAACCACCCAGATATGGGAGGCCCAACTGGAACTCGAATGGTATAAAAGGAAGGAAGAAGAAAGCTTGTTACAGCTTCTTCCTTTGGGAAAGCTCTCACCTTGGCAATTGACTATGGACCCTGACTTACTACATACGCAGATCTTCAGCACAGATTTGCTCCAGTCTTGACTTGTGCTTGTCTGCCTGTCATTGATCTTCAGTCACTGATCTTCAATCTCTGGTCTTCACCACTGTTCTTTGGACAACTGAGATCTCCACAGACTCTCACTGGCTGTCCTGCAATCCCGGATGGGTGTTCTACTTTATGGCTGAGTAGCCACTGGACATTCCAGCTCTTGCATGTGCAGGCCACCATCTTGGACTATCTCTATCCTCAGATTTGTAAGCCTTCTGAATAGATATTTTCTTATAATTTCTGTAAATTGTGCCTTTTGAAGGAACCCAAGCTAATACAGTAACCAAGCAAAAACCTAAACAAACCCTGCAGCTTCACTTGCTCTTAGCAGACTTAAAATTATTAACTCCAGAGGTCATAGCTCAGTAATACATTATTAGTTTCCAAATAGCTTTGCTGTAGATAACTTCTCTGATATGTGGACTATGATAATCATTGTCTAGGTTACTTTCCAGGGACCTGAAGGCCACTTTGACTAAGAACATACACTTTAATTTGCCCTGCAGATGTCTGCTGGAGACAAAAGTGGGACATAAAGCTTGGCATTTCTGTCTTCATTATTGCATTTTTCCTTTGCTATAATAACCCTTGGGTCAGTTTCTACTCAGCTGTGCACAAAGACACGGTAATTCTTTTTTAAATGTTAGGCCAAGGCTATAATAGAGGATTAGCTGGGCCTAAAACCTCAGAAGCTGGTGTGTGTTTTCTTCTCTTCTTTTTTTTTTTTTTCTGCTCGCTTTGTTGTGCTTCTTCAGCAACTACAATAGTGTGAGCACCTAAAAATCTTTGATGCCAAAGACTCATAAGGCCAGGCTGTTTTGTGCAGGGTAACAGCGCCAGCTACATGAAAATCCACCAGGCTCTAGGACAAGTTGACCACGGTTCCAGTGGTCCCCATTCATCCCAAGAAACACCTTCTGAAACTATGCTTTTGGCAGTAATGCACATTTCTGGACTTCACAGGCATCATGGTGCAGGTTTGTAATCCCAGCAATTTGGGAGGCTGATGCAGGAAGATTTTAAGTTTAAGTACAGCCTGGAAAATTTAGTGACTTAGCAAAACCTTGTCTCAAAAATAAAAATAAGCTGAGAATGTAGCTCAATGCTAAGGTTCTGTACTTGATCCCCAGTAACACAGACACAGGCACACAGACACAGACACATACACACAGACACACAGATACACACACACACAAACACACACACACACACAAACACACACACACACACACACACACACACACACACACACACACACAAAGGAAAGAAACAAAGAGAAAAGTTAATAGACTTTAGACCATGGTAGCAAATCAATAAAAACCTATTGCTCTCATTGTTTGGAGAATATCTTGATCCTTTTCTCACTACCGCTGACTCCCTTGAGCTTAAGCCACAACTTAGCTGGGGCTCTTGTCCAATAAAGATTTGCCTTTGTTAAAAAAAAAATGATATGAGGGATATAGGTCAGTGCAAAGGCCTTGGGTTCAATCTTCAGTACCACAAAAATTAAAGATTTGCTGTGTTTATGATTTGATTCTAGTCTCTCCCTCCTTCCCTTTCTCTCTCTCTCTCTTTCTAATGTATCAGAGGTCCAACCCAAAACCTTGGCACTAAGCTCATCTTCAGCCCATTTTTTTTTTTTTTTTGAGACAGTCTCACTAAATTGTCCAGCTTAGGTTTGAACTTGTGATTCTCTTATCTCAATCTTTCAGAGTGCTGGGATTACAGACTTGTACCACCAGACCCAATTTGATTCTAATCTCAATTCATTGAGTGACACCGGTTGTTTGATAACAGATTATCTCTTTTCTACATTCCAAAGTGTTTATTAGGCCTGGAGGCAAAAAATAAAAAATTAAAAGAAGAATAAGGCTTATGATGTAGCTCACTTAAGAAGGCTCTTGATTCAGTTCCCAGTGTCACACACATACATACACAAAAAAGTGTTTTTTAGTCTTCATTCTCCTGGTGTTTGATCCTTGTCTTTTGCGATTTTCCTATATTTTTGATTCTTTGCAAACTCTAATTTTATCTTGTTTGTGGTTGCTAATCCTTTGCTTTTCTGTGTAGGACATAAAAATTAGCCAGGCATTGTAGTGCTTGTCTGTAATCCCAGTACTTGGGAGGTTCATGCAGGAGGATTGCTTTGAGTTTGAGGCTATCATGGCCTACAGGGTGAGACCGTGTTTTACAAAACCAAAAATCTATAAATAAATAAATAATATGCTTCATCCTGCAAATACTGTGTACTCTTTTAGGGTTTTTATATATAGCAGAATCAAAAAATAAGTCACATTCAAAATGAATAACTCAGTGTAATTTAGTATGGGATGTAATAATAAAACCTGTTGACAGGGTTTAGGACAATGAAAAGCTAATGGTATTTTAAACAGAAATATAAAGACATTAGGATTGAGTGGCAAATGGAAAAGTTTCATTTTAGAAAATGGGTCCACTACATAACTAGCTTCTGTGGAGACAATATTAAGAGGGAGAAAAATGGCAAACCAGATTCCATTAGGCAGGTTCAGAGTACCTAGTCTGGGTGGCTCCCAAATGAGGAACTCATCCTCAGTTGAGAAACTCCTCCCAGATAAAGAACTCTGATAGCTTAAGAAAGTCCACACCTTGGAATGGCCAAGGACAAAGCTAAAGTCAAGCAGATCATGAGACCTTGTGACCCATGGTCTGGGCCTTATCTCGGGCCCTCAAATTTGACCCTTAAGCCAACGAAGTAGTTCTATGCTGATACGAACCAATCAATAAAAACCAACTCTGTATAGAAAGTGAATATGCATAATCCATAGAAAAATGATAGAAGATGACTGTAACTGCTAAGTAATTGGTGTCCTTGATCCCCGTCCTGCTTGCAGGGAAGTTTTACCTCACTTTCCCCTTTATACTTTTCCCAATAAATTTATTTTCTACTTTCAAACTGTTTCTTTGTTCATGGCATTCATTCTTCAACATCCACAGAACAGGAACCCTGGTTTTGAACTCTCCAGTAACAATTTTTAACAATGGTAGCTCTTTTTAAACCACAAGGCCAGGTGAGGCCTTGTGGTTTAAAAAGTAGTATGAGAATGAAGACCTTGAGTTGCTGATGAGCTCGTAGCATCTCAGCTTCCAGTCAGGTTAGTGCAGGGTGGCCAGAGTGCTTCATGGTAGAAGCAGAGAAGCCCACCTAGCTTTTACATGCCTCTGCTTCCCATGGGTACATGCCACAGGGTTATAGAGGTCAGAGTCTCTTCTGTTTGTGTAAGCTGTCCAATTAGCAGTCTTCCTTGTTTAGTCAAGCCTGCACTAACATCAGCAGCCCTGGAGGCCAATTCAGGGACTCTCACTATCCTAGTGCTACCAAGAGCCTGGAGGGATTCTTTTGAAGAGACAAAAGAGAAATATTTCAGGAACCCAAAGAGGGTAATGGTGTAACAGGAACCACAGCCATTGGTGGAAACACAGCTGCCTGGGGGCAACACAGCAGGAAGGGAGCTGAATTAATAACTGAATCTCATTGTCTTCCATCATTCAGCCTCTAATAAGAAGCTTTAACAAGGGATCCTGTTGACGCATTTAGTGTAGATTGGCTTCCTATGGTGGAAAGCTGGGTAGAGAAAGTTGAGAGGGCATCTCAAAGAATACATGGCAAATAAACATCAGATCGATCTTGCACAATGCCTGTTTTTATCTTGTTTCTCTGGAATCTACAGTTTGCTAGGGATTTACTTTCATAAGCCTTGTTTCCCTTTTCTCCAGTACTAGGGATTGAACCCAGGGCCTTTGTACTCATATACATTGCCAGAGGCCCACTCTCCTTGTAGTGGTACTGGGGATCAAGCCCAGGGCCTTTGTACTGAGATACATCCCTAGCCCATTTTTATTTTATATTGAGACAGGGTCTAAGTCACTAAGTTGCCCAGGTTGGGCTTGAATTTGCAATCCCCCTGCCTTAGCCTACCATAGGGCTGGGATTACAGGTTTGTGGCACCATGCCTGGCCTCCCTCTTTCATACCTAATATAGATGCTTCATTTCAGATGCACTCTTCCTGCTTATGAAAAACTGGAAGGACAATTGAGAATATAATAATCCATCTGGGTTTTCTTTTCTTTTTTTTTTTAAGATAGTGTCGTAATCTGTAATCAGGCTTGTCCTGAACTCACCATGTAGCCCAGACTAGCTTTGTACTCACAGCAATCCTCCTGCCTCAGCCTCCTAAGTACTAGGATTACAGGCATGCACCACTATACCCAACTTATGTGGTGTTGGGGAATCAAACTCAGGACCTTGCCAACTGTTGTGCCATTCCTCCAGCCCATGTTTTAGACTGAATTAGTACCACCCAAAATTCTAACCCCTCACTATGCTGTTTTATTTTTAAAAATTTATACTCTTATTTTCATTATTATTTTACAGTACTGGGAACTGGGTCCAGGGCTACTGCCCTGATCTTCATTCCTTTTTTTTGGAACAGGGTCTCACTCTGTAGCTCAGGCTGGTCCTAAACTCACTATGGAGCCGAGGCTGGCCTTGGACTCACGACAATCCTACTGCCTCAGCCTCGATGGCAACAATTTTGTTTTGCTGTGCGTGCGTGCGTGCGTGCGTGCGTGCGTGCGTGCGTGTGTGTGTGTGTGTGTGTGTGTGTGTGTGTGTGTCTAATTAGGCAACAACAATACTCTCAGCCTACCTTTATATCTTTGGCACTCAAGAAAACATGGTTCCCATTTCGCGGTCCCATCCCAGGAAAAAATACTCGGTCAATGCCTCGAAAGGCAGGAAACCCAGGAGTGCGTGCGCGAACTTCAGACCGACAATCTACGCTTGCGCGCGCGACGGCTGCAACGCTGCGCGTGCGCCGCGCAGAGACCGCGTGGCTCCTCGGTCGAGGGTAGGGCCACACTCCGCGCGTTCGGATTGGCCGGTGCGCGCCAAGGACGGACGGCGCGGACGTGACGTCAGGCGCGTAAGCGCCCGCGGCGCCGCGGCGCTGTGGCTGCTGGGTGTTGCACACCTTCCCTGGGCTCGCCGCTCCCCTCCCCCTTTCCCTGCCCCCGCGGCCGCTCCGCTCCCTGGCGTGACTCGGCACTGCGAGCCCCGGCTGGAGACGCGGCGGGCGCCACCTTCCCCGGCCAGGCCTCGCGTCCTCCTCTCTCGGCTCTTCCCCTTCTCTTTCGAAGCCGGAGGCGTCGCGGCCGCCGGCCAGGCTCGCTGTGAGGATGGTGGGCGTGAAGCCGGTCGGGAGCGACCCGGATTTCCAGCCGGAGCTGAGCGGCGCCGGCTCCAGGCTCGCTGTGGTCAAGTTCACCATGAGAGGGTGAGGCTGGGTCGGGCGCCGCGGGCCCGCGCCTGTCGCTCCGTGCGTTCTTCCGCTCTTTCCCGGGCCCGTTTCTCTCGCCGTCTTCTGCTCCCAGATGTCCGGGCCTGTAAGAGTAGGGCCGCCCTCTCGGCGTGAGCCTCCGTGTGTGCCCCGGCGGGCGTGGAGGCCTGCCTGGCCACCTTACCCCACTCGGGGGTGAGGACGTCCCTGCCATCCCTGCCTGTCCCTTTTAAGGTCTCGGACGAAAGTCGGGGGGCGGCCTGCGACGTCTTACAGGGTACCTGTTTGCGCCAGTCCCAGACCTCTGGAGAGCAGTTGTCATTTGCATCTCAACAGTTGTTATGTAGCTTAATTTTCCAACTCTTTTTTTTTTTTTTCCTTTGCGATAGGGTCTCGCTCTGTAGCTCAGAGCTGGTCCTGAGCTCATTTTGTAGGCCACGCCGCGCTTGGGCGCAAGGCAGCCCTCCTGCCTCAGCCGCCAGCCTCCCGAGGGGCGTGCGCCATCATGCCCGGTTTATGCGGTGCTGGGGAATCGAACTTAGGTATTTAGCGCTTTCTAGGTTAGGGCTTTAACCTCTGAGCCATTCCTCCCTGTCTTGTAACCATTTTAATTCTCTTCACCACCTGCATTTTTATAAAACTTTTGGAAGATTTCTGTGGGGCTATATATAGCTTATAAGAAGAATGGCGTAGGGGCTGGAGGAATGGCTCAGCGGTTAAAGCGCTGGCTTAGCAAGCACTAAGTCAAGTGCTAAGTACCCGAGTTCGACTCCCCAGCACCACATAAGCTGGGCGTATTGGCGCATGCCTGTAATCCCAGCACTCGGGAGGCTGAGGCAGGAGGATTGCCGTGAGTCCAAGGCCAGCCTGGACTCCATAGTGAGTTCAGGACCAGCTCTGGACTACAGAGCGAGACCCTGTCTCAAAAAAAAAAAAAAAAAAAAAAAACCCAAAAACCAGTGTGTAGTCTAATGTTCGGCTAGGATATGTAATGTTACCGTTAGTGGTGGCTTCAGATGCCTTAACGTTTTCGTTCTTAGGTTCTCTTGTGTATGAGATTGCAAACACGTATTACAGTATGGTGCCAGAATATTACTGGACTAATATTACTCCATTTGACTAGACTCATTTTTTTTTTTTTTAATGAGACAGTGTTGCTCTGTAGTCCAGGCTGGTCCTGTGCTTACTCTGGAGCCCAGGTAGGCCTCCAAATTCTGGCAATCCTCCTGCCTCTCAGTCTTCTGAGTGCAGGGATTATAGGCTTGTGCCGTCATGCTTCGCTAATTTTTATTTGGTTCTGGGGAATCGAACCCAGTGCTTGTCTCATTCTCAGCAAGCACTTAAATCACTGAGCTATGCTCCAGCCCCTTACTCCCGTTTGGATTCATATAATGTCAGATATAGGATGGCAGGATCTTGAAAGAAATTCTAGTCTATTAGATAATGCTAATAAATTTTAAGAAATTTTAATATATTAAGGAAGTTTTGATTAGTAGTATGGCATCATTTAAGTGTGAGCATAATTGTAGGCATTAGTAAAGAGCAGTTACATTTTATATTTAAATGGTATTTATGTGGAATGAAAATTGTATTTTTGTAAAAGCAGGGCAAATAAATGAATATAAAGAAATAGAGAATATTTTTAGTTTAAAGGCCTAGGTTATATTTATAAGCCTAATTATTATTACCGTTAAGAGTTCCTTTAACATACTGGAAACTAATGCATTTTTGTATAAACTTATTGCCAGTGTAACACTCATTTAGGTGTCTTGATATCTGCTAGATCCTTCAATAGTCGTATCTAGTAAAAGCTTCAAACCACTGAGATCAAAGTTAATGTCATCCTACCTGGGCCTGGTGGCATAGGCCTGTAATCCTGTCACTCTGGAAGCCTGAGGCAGGAGTGTTGCAAGTTTGAGCTCAGCTTGGGCAGCTTAGTGACTTTCCCAGTACCACAAAACAAAGTAAATATCATCCCATTTTAGGTTGAGGACTTTTTTTTTTTTTTTTTGGGTACTAAATAGTGGACCCAGGGCTTAGCTCCATCCCCCACTTGCTGTCTGTCTGTTTGCCTTTCCTTTTGACACAAGGTCATGCTAAGCTGCCCAGGCTGGTCTGGAACTTGTGATCATCCTCTACCTTAACCTCCCACAGTACAGGGATTACAGGTGTGTACCTACTGTGCTTGGCTTTTTAGTATATATTTTTTTAATTTCCTTTCCTGTCCTCTTTCAAGTTACATTGTTTACTCTCAATTTCCAAGCTCATCTACCCTGTCTAAATTAATCATACTGAAACAGCACTTAGATTGTTGTGTTCCTGTTCAAGAGTCCTCAGTGGTTCTTCAGTATTTCTCTCTCTCTCTCTCTCTCTCTCTCTCTCTCTCTCTCTCTCTCTCTCTCTCTCTCTCTCTGTGTGTGTGTGTGTGTGTGTGTGTGTTACTGGGGATTGAACCCATGGCCTTCACACTTGACGTATAGCCTCAGCCTTTTTTATTTTGTGTTTTGAGTTGGTCTCACGAGGTTGCCCAAACTGGGTTTGAACTTCCACAACTGCCTTATTCTGCCAGAGTGCTGGGCTTATAGGCCTGCACAACCAGGCCCTCTTCTTTATTCTTTCTACTTCCTGAAACACCTGTGAAAATCAACTTTGTTAACGTCTTTATTTGCACTGTTTTGGCTGCCTTGATGTTCTGAGTCGATTCAGAATGTTTGCTTTTCATGATCATTTTCACTCGGAGGAAGAAGTTACTTGTTGCCAGATCTGCTTAATAAACTAGATGAGGACTAAATGTAAGGTTTTTTATGATCTCATCTTTCCATTGAATGGCACTCAGCAACAGTCACCAGATTCTTGATCACACCTCGTAAGCACCTGACTACTTTCTGAGCTGCTTCAGAAACTGAAAAGAGCTGTAGTTGTAGCTCGGGGTAGTATACTTGCTTAGCACAGGTGAGACCCTGAGTTTGATCCCCAGGACTGCAAAAATAAACAGGAAGTGGCAAGAATGGTGGTGTGAGTGTATTCAAAGGGTGTGGGGAAAAATTTCAGGGTATTAATGACAGCTTATCTTTGTTTTAAAATTTGAGACAGGGTCTTGCACTTTAGGCTAGTCAGAAACTTACTGTGTAGTCCAGTCTGGTCTCAGACACACTGAGGTCCTTTTGCTTCATCTTCCTGAGTGCTGGAATTACAGGTGCACATGTGCCACCTTACCTGACTTCTGTGGTGCTGGGGAGTTAAACTCCAGGCCTTGAGCTTGCAAGGCAAGCACTTTTAACAGCTGAGCTGTTCCTCCAGCCCCCAGTTTGTCTTTAACTGTAATAAATTGTGTAAAATATTCACCATATATTTTGATAACCCCATGTATATATGTGAATTCTTTATTCTGATAACTTTAAAAACAAGTGCCTCCAAACTTACATTTCTGAAGTTTGCACAGGTATATTTGGGTGACTATAAGCAATGCCCTCCAAACTTACATTTCTGAAGTTTGCACAGGTATATTTGGGTGACTATAAGCAATGCCGGTAAGTTTTAAACATTTTTTTATTAGCATGCATTTGTGATACATAATAGTAACAATTATTTTGAGAAATTGGTGTACCTAAAATTGAATCTTAATTATTTTTACTTTCCCTCCCAGACCATCCCCTTACCTCCCCACATCATCTTTCCCTCTTCACAAAGTGTCAGTTCTTACTTGGTTCCATTTCTCTTTTTTTATGGATTTTCTTGTGCTCTCTAACTGCAATATTTAACCTTCTGTGTCTGATTCATATTGCTAAACTTAATGGTCTCAAGGTACATCCATTTTCCTACAGATTCCAATTTATCTTTCCTTATGGCAGAATAGTATTTCATTGTGTAAACACACTGCCTCTTTATCCAGTCATCTGTTGATGGACATACCAGCTTCAAGATTTAGCTATTATAAGTTGTGCGGCTATATAAACATGGGTATGCATGTGTCATTCTTGCATGATGACTTCAACTCTTTTAGAAGATACCCAGAAGATGTTTAGCTGGGTCTAATGTGTTATCTACTTTCAGTTTTTTGAGCAATTTTCATTGGCTTTCCATAGTAGTAGTATCAGTTCACAATGGTACCAACAATGTAGAAGGGTTCCTTTTTCCTCTACAATCTCCCCACCATTTGTCAGTTTTTGAGTTCTGATACCAGCCATTCTTACTGGAGTTAGATGAAACTTTGATATTGTTTTGATCTAGCATTTTTCTTTTGGCTAGAGATGCTGAACATAGTTTCATATGTTTGTTTACATTGTTTCATGTATTTGTTGGCCATCCAGACTTCTGAGAATTGTATTCATTTCAGTTGCCCACTTTTTGGTTGGATCTTTTATTTTGGGGGGAGGTCTAGTTGTTTTCACTTCTTTGTATATTCTAAATAACATTCCTCTGAATAGTAGTAGCTGGCAATTTTTTTTTCTCCCATTCCCTTGGTTTGCTCTTCACTTTGTTGATTTGTTTTCCATTACTGGGCAGAAGCTTCTTAATTTGATATAATCGCATTTGTTGATTCCTGGTATTATCTCCTGTGCTTTGGGTGTTTTGTTGAGAAAGTCCTTTTCCTATGCCTATGTCTTGAAGGGTTATGCCTATTTTTTCTTTGGGCAGGTTCATTATTTCCATTTTAATATGTAGGTCTTTGATCCATGTTGATTTGATTTTGGTACACGATGTAAGGTGTGGGTCTAGTTTCATTCTTTTTGTGGCTAACCAATTTCTTCAACACCATTTGTTAAAGAGGCTTTTTTCTGCTGTACAGTTTGGTCCCTTTGTTGAGGATAACATGGCTGAAGGTGCTTGGGGTTGTCTCTGGATCCTATTGATTTTTGTATCCTGTAACTTAGCTGAATTTATTACTTCTAAGGGTCTTCTGGTGGAGTTTTTGGGTCCTTTATGGAAAGGATCATGTTATCTGCAAAAAAAAAAAGGATAGTTTGACCTCTTTTCTTATACATATTCCATTTTTTTCCATTCTCATGCCTGATTGCTGTGGTCAAGATTTTGAGCAATTTGTTGAATGGGAATGATGTGAGTTACAGACTGGTCTTGCTTTTTGTTAGGGGAAATGCTTTTCAGTTTGTCCCCATAAAAGTTGATATTGACAATAAGGTCAATTTTCAGGGATAATTTTGCTGGATACAACAACCTGGTTTGACATTTGCTTTCTTTTAAAGCTTGAAAGACTTTATTCCAGTCTCTTCTGGCCTTTAAGATTTGCATTGCGAAATCTGCCGTTATTTGGATGGGCTTGCCTTGGTAGAATAATGTCTATTTTTCTCTTATTACTTTTAATAATCTCTCTTTGTGTTGAATTTCTCAGGTTTTGATTATGATATGTTGTGATGAGGTTTATTTCTGGTCAAGGTTATGTGTTGTTCTGTAAGCTTTTCTTACCTGAATATTAATTTATTTTCCTAGATTTGGGAAATTTTCTGCCATGATTCCAGTGAATAAATTCTTTACACCTTTTGTGTTGTTTTCTGCTATTTGTCTTACACTCATAATTCTGAGGTTGGTTCTCTTTGAACCAGCCTGTCAGCTGTTGTATCCAGCTCTCTTGCTCACTTCTTGTAGAGTCATCCCTAATTGTAGCATTTAATTTGTCAACCTTGTCTTTGTCTTCAGAGTCGAAAATTCTGTCCTTGTAATGTTTGAGCTGGCTCCCCCTACTTTCAAGTGAACTTTTCATAACTCTAAATTCAGTTAGGTTTCTTTTCATATTTTCCTCTTCTCTACCAAAATGTACCTTCATATCTTGCATTACCTTATTTACCTCAGCCAGCTTTTTGTTTGTTGTCTTCTATAAAAATACTTCCATTAAGTCCATTTATCTGTTTAGTAAAGTCCTCTTTCAGCTCTCTAATCTTGTTTGAATTGATAAACTGTTTGGACCGCTTGTTTTTTGGTTTCTTTTCTTTTGGGGTGGGGGGCAAGGTCTTGCTCTGTAGCCCAGGCTAGCCTTGGCCTTGGCGGTCCTGCCTCAATCTCCCAAGTGCTAGGATTACAGGTGTGCACCACCATGTCTAGCTTGTTTTTTGATTTATTTTTCTGTAATGTTCACTTTTTCAGGATCCTTGCTGTTAGCTTCTGGGGAGTCAGGCATTTTTGTGTATGTCCTTATTGCCTTGTCTTCCCTTAGTTCTTTTGTGGAGGGACTCACCTTAATGACCTAGCCAAGACATTTCTGTGAGTGTGTGTGTGGGTGTTTGTTGGGGAGCTGAAAGCCTATTGAGTTCCATGCTGGGAGTAGGCAGTGAGGGAGACCTAACAATACAATGGCCTCCAAGGTATCTTGTTCACTCCCAGCTCCCTCTAGGAAGCTCTGTTCTTTCCTGGCCCTGCCATCCCAGGGTGGGGCACTCTGCCCTCTGTGGCCTGCTGTCACTACCTCCCAAACAGTTGAAACAGTGCAATTTCCAGTACCACACACACAAAAAATACACATAATTACATATTGCAAAATTGTTGAGGACTGAAGGTTGTTTACCAAAATATGAGGTTAGACTTGATAGTTTGTAGGAATGAAGATGATATCAGTAAGCTTTTTAACTAAAACCTTATTTTCTGTTGAAAATATTAACTTTATTAAAACATGACATGTAAAAATGTGTGCAAATTATTGAACTGTGGTCTTTGATAAATTCAGTAATTTTTTTTCCTTCACACTTGTTTAACCAGCATTTAGATTAAGATAAAGATTGTTATTAACATTCCAAGATCCTTGTACCTTCTAGCCAGGCTACTTTCCATTAATGTTAAAATTTCTTTTTGTTTTTTGAGACAGGATTATACTATGTTTATCAGGCTGGCCTTGAACTCTTAGAGACCCTTTCTCAAGGTTAAAAATAAGCTTGGGCTGGACCTGGTGGTGTCTGCTAGTAATTCCCAGCACTTGGGAATCTGAGTCTGGAGAAATGCCTAGTTTTAGGCCAACCTGGGTTGAATAGTGAGTTGAAGTGAGCTCAGGATTAGCCTGGACTAACAGCACTGGGGGGAAAAAACCTACAGATGTTGCTCAGATTGAAGATCATAAATTAAGTCTGTGGTACTGAAAAATAAAAAGCCTAATCAGTGTATAATAAATATAGTGAATGATTATAGTATGAAAATATACTGCAGTTGTATGTGTGTAATTTTGTATGTATTATACTTTTTGCCCCCCCCTCCCCCCGCCGCCTCCCAAGAGACAGTGTCTTGCTTTGTAGTTCAGGCTGGTCCTGAACTTGATAATGTAGCCTTGTGGCCTCAAGCTCACAGCAATCCTCCTGCCTCTGTCCGTAGTGCTGAGATGCAAGTGTGTACCACCATGTTTACTTGGTGCTGAGGAATTGTATTCAGGGCCTTGTGTGTTTTCCTAAGCAAGCGCTCTAACAGCTGTGCTATTCCTCTAGCTCCTTTATCTTGTGTTTTGACTAAAATTCCAATCCTTGGGTAGCTAAATTTACGGAGAAGCTCTAAATCAAGTTCAATCTCTAGGCTTGTAGGCGCTGTCCTGTAATTCCAGCACTTTTTTTTTTGAGACAGTGTCTTGCTCTGTAGCCCAGGCTGGTCCTGAACTCACTATGGACCCCATGCTGCCCTTGGATTCACGGCAGTCCTCCTGCCTCAGCCTCTCATGTGCTGGGATTACAGGCGTGCGTCTCCATGCCCAGTATGTGGTGCCTGGTGCCAAGGAATCGAACCTCGTTACTTAGTGCTTGACGTAGCACTTGCTAGGCAAGCCTTAACTGCTGAGCTATTCCTCCAGCACTCTGGATGTTTGAGACAGGAGGATTGCAAGGTTCAGTCTGCTTAACTGTTTAGTCAGATCATATCTCAAAATCAGAAGTAAAGATGTGCTGGAGTTGCAGCTCACTGCAAATACCTTGGGCTCAATTCCCAATGCCTCAAAAAAAAAAAAAAAAAAAAAGCAAAACAACCCTAGAAGGTTAAATCTGGAAAGGAAATAATGTTTATATGATCACATTATTTGATACAGTCTATTCAGCTAAAAGAAATATTTCTTTAACATGAATTAGCTCGTACATGATGACTGGATAGGAAGATGATAATCAGAATAAATGTGGATATTTTGTTGCTTTATATGTGACTTTTTAAATTTTCAGAAATAGAAATAAAATCTTTGGCTGGAAGGAAGGAAGGTCTTACCCAAACTGGCAGTTTCCATTTCGGGTTTATAGTAAGAAAGTTAAATAAAATTAAATATGAGCACCTGCACCTAGCACTTGTTCTCCAAGAGAGTTGGATTTCCTTCTGTTCTTAGCAGCCAACTGGCTCAGAGCTCCACTTCCATCTACAGTGTCTCAACATCTTTAAGCTCATTTTTATTTGACTGCTTTTGTTCATTTTAAATATATTCTGAAGAGCATCGCCCAATAGTTCTGACCTGAAATTCTAGCACTGTGGGGACTGAAAACTTGAGCCCAGCCTGGGCAACTTAGTAGTCCTTGTCTGAAAAGACCTTGTCTGAAAATCAGAAATAAAGTAAAAATGGGTGATGTAGCATATTATGAAGGTCCTAGGCTTAGTCCTCAATGTCACAAGAGGAACAACCAACTAACCAGTCCTGAGGTAGCCTCCAGTTTAAGCTGCCTGCTGGGATGATTAACTATTTCCTGGATTCTAGTGATTACTGCCTCTTCTTAGTGAGCTGGTTACGTAGTTTCAAGTGGTTTGCCTCTCTTTCCCCTCCTCATAAATGCTTTTGCACAGGACAGTTTTCAAAAAGGGGTATATTGTGTAATATATACGAAGAAGGTCTGTGTCACTAGTGAAAACTACTTAAATATAAGTAACATTAAATTCTAAGCTCATTTAAAACTTTTAAGTAAAACACCTGTTTGTTATTAAAAAGCAAAAATGCAGAATTCTGGATACTATAAAATATTTTCCCTAAATTCTGTTTCTTAGTTACACTTTGAAGAAGTAATTGTTAACTGTTCATTGTGTCCTATATAACTTTTTAATATATTGACATACATATAAATGTACTATGTGTTTGTGTGTGTGTGTGTGTGTGTGTGTGTGTGTGTGTGTGTAAACTTCAAAGTGTGATGTTAGAGAACATTTTATCATAAGATTTACCTCCTCCTTTCCCTCTCCCAACAGTACAGATTATCCCCTGGTGTTGATGAGTCATGAGTTTCAAACTTTGTGTGTGTGTGTGTGTGTGTGTGTGTGTGTGTGTGTGTGTGTGTGTGTACTGAGGCGTGAGCTCAGGGTCTTCACATTGAGCTCCACCTCCCAGCCCAAGCCATGTTTTAGTTTTGATTTTAAGACAGGATCTCACTGAGTTCCTCAGGCTAGTATCCAGCTGAAGAGATCTGCCTACGCCTCCCAGAGTGCTGAGATGATGGACATTGACCCTAGCTTCAACTGTTTATTCATTGATCACTATTTAAATGGTTCCTGATTTTTTTTATTACGTACTACATTAAACTACTTTATGCATATATTGTGAAATTGAGTGAATGTTGCTAAATGAGGATGTAGACTTGGAAGAGGGATGTTGGGTCTTGGGTTATATTCTTTTAAAATGAATATATGATCCAATCAGTGGCCCTTCAAAGGAGATGTACCAACATATATTCCCATCTACAGCATTTAAAAATTGGTAGTTTTTTTTTTTGTTTCTGAGTTTTTGCCTCTATTTTCTTGATAAGTTAAAACTTATTATAGTTGACTGAGCATGTTTACTTCTTTATATTTATGTCTCTGAGTCAGAGGGTTATTAGATCCAAAATGTACTTTCAGAAGCACTGAATTAAATATTTAAAAACTTAATAGTTATTTTCTTAGCTTTTTGTATAAATTGTCAAGATGACACAGAACAAATATGTTGATTAAAATGTTAAGTTTGTCTTGGTGGTTCAGGCCTGTAATCTTATTACTCTGGGAGCCGGAGGAAGGAAAATTCCAAGTTTGAGCCTAGCCTGGGCAACTTAGTTACTTACTGAGACACTATCTCAAAATCAAAAATGAAAATGGAGTCAGATGTGGTGGTGCATGCCTGAAATTTTGAGGGCTGAGACAAGAGAACCCCCCCCTTTAAGTTAGAGGCCAGCCTGGACTACCTACAGAAAAAGAGGTGGGGAGTGGCAATGTAGCTCATTGTGAAGGCCTTGGGCTTGATCCTTAGTACCAAAACAAAATAAAACACTGAAAAATGTTAAAAATGAAGAGGTATTTAAAAATATTTTCATTCTGTGTTTTGCAATTTCCTTTTCCTGAAATTGCTGTCTGCTAAAGCCAAGATTACTGAAATAGAGCACGTGTAGTACATAGTTATAGACGTGTAATGCAGTGAATTTTCACAAACTAAATGTATAAGTTTTCCCTTTCCCTGTTGAAATATTCTGGCTAGCAGAATTCTTCAATTTCTGAACATGTGTCATTCATTGTATATGGGTTATAATGAGAAGCATTTTAACAAATATACATTTAAATTGTTAGTGCAAACTTCTCACAGATACAATTTTAATACTATATTTTCTCAAGGGGTAGTCTTTTAATCACCTTCCAGCCGAAACACTACGAGCTTCCAAAATTTTCCTTCTTGTCACTAGATCTCGCAGTGGTAATCATTATCCTAATATATAATACTGATTCATTTTGCCTGACTTGATGTATGTGTAAATGGGATCCATGGGGTAGTGTCTTTTTGTTGCTGGTAATTGAACCCAGGGCTGGGCTTCACATTGAGCTGCATCTCTAGAACTGTTGCTTTATTTTTATTCTTACTATTTTTTGAGACAGAGTCTGGCTCTGTAGCCCAGGCTGCCCTTGAACTCATGGCAGTCCTCCTGCCTCAGCCTTCCCAGTTGCTGGGATTACAGGTGTACACCACCATGCCCCGCATATGTGGTGCTGGGGAATCAACTCTGTGCTTAGTGCTTGACTTAGTGCTTTAACCACTGAGCCATTCCTCCAGCCTGCCTTGTTTTAATTTTTATTTTGAGACAGCATCTTAGCTAATTTGCTATGGTTGGTCTCAGAATTCTGATCCTTCTGCCTCAGCCTCTCAGAGTGCTGGGATTACAGGACAGTACCACCAGGCCCAGCTCTTGGGGTTCTCTTTTTTGTGTATGTATGAATGATACTGGGAATCAAGCCCAGGGCCTTCACAGTGAGCTACATCCCTAGACTATTTTCTTTCTTTTCTTTTCTTTTTTTTTTTGCATTTACATGTTCATTCCATGCAACTTGGGTGATTTGTACTCATTTTTGGTGAGGTTCATCCCTCTTTCCCCCTACCCTGCCACTGTCCTGGGGAGTGAACGAACCCAGGGCCTTGATCCTAAATTACATCCCTAGCCCATTTTTTACATTTTTAATTTTGAGACAGATTCTCTTGAAGACAAATTCTCACTAAGTTTCCCAGGCAGCATTCGAACTTGCAGTCCTCTTGCCTCAGCCTTCCAGAGTGCTGGGGTTATAGGCCTAGCAAAATTGACCACTGTTTTCTTCCTGGTGAGAGTTTCTTTTTTTCCCTTGACGCTGGGTATTAAATCCAGTGCCTCACACGGGCAAGGCAAGCACTCTATCACTGAGCCATATTCCCTCTTTACATTCACTCCTAATCTGTTTGCAGTTGGTTTTATATATTTCTTATTTCTTCTTTTGAGGCAGGTTCTTGCTCTGTAGTCCAGGCTGGTCTTGAACTCACTGTAGCCCAGAGTGAATTCAAGCTCATGGCATTTCCCCCTGCCTCAGCCTCCCAGGTACTAGGATTCTAGGCAGGTAGGCGCCACCACACCTGGTCTTGTACTTGCTGGCAGGCACTCTGACCACTGAGATGTGCTTCCAGCCCTGCAATTCATTTTTGAGTATGATGTAAAGTCAGGAATAAGGACCAAGTTTTTGTCCTGTGAGTTGATCCTACAGTACTTACTGAAAAGACAACCCTTTCTCCATTGCTCAGCTGTGTCATCTTGTTTGTAAATTAGGTTGTTGTATGTGAGAAAGGTCTGCTTCTGGACTCTTTCTATCTACCTTGACCATTTTGTCTCTATATGGGTTAAGTATCACTTACCTGAAACACATTTGACCAAAGTGTTTCAGATATCAGAAGTTTTTGAATGTCGAATATTTTCTTAGATCTTACAAGGAGTAGAACAGTCTGGATTTAAGGTTCTGAAAAGTAAAATGCTCCGAGATCTGAAACTTTCATGTTTTGATGCTATAATTTGAACCTAGAGTCCTTGTATCAGCAGCATCTCCAGCCCGTTTTAAATTAAATCTTTTGCAGTACTGGGATTGGATATAGAGCCCTTGCTCTGAGATACATCTCCAGTCTCTTTTTATTGTTTACTTGAGACAGTGTCTTGTTTATAATCCAGGCTGGTCCTGAACTGTGGAGCCCAGATTGGCCCTTGAACACATGGAATTCTTTCTGCCTCAACCTCCCTATTGCTGGGCTTAAAGATATATGCAGCCACACTAGAATTGTGTGGTACTGGGGAATCTAAATCAGGGACTTGGCCCTTGCTAGGCAAGCACACTGACCACTGAACTATGCCCCTTGTTCCCCAGCCTCTTTATATTTGAGACAGAGTCTTGCCAAGTCAGTTGCCCCAGTTGGACTTGAACTTGCAGACCTGCCTGAGTCTCCCCGAGTTCTAGGATTATAGGTGCCACTATGCCTGGTTTGTGCTCTTAAGAAAGCTTTGTAACAGTTCTTTGTAATTTAAGTGCTTCAGCTTTGAACCTCAGAATGGCTTGAGGTATCTTTGATACTCAGAGAATATAATTTGTTAATTTCTATGAGAAAGCTTGGAATTTGACATCAACTCTTAAAAAATCAAATTAGAGAAATTTCTATCTTTTTTTTTTGAAAATTGCTATCTTGATAGCATTGAGTATTTCAACTCATCGGTATAGTATATTCCCCACTTACTTAGGTTTTTCTTTCTCTCCATGAGAACAAAACTTGGGAGACTTAACAGTATGAGGCCTCTTATCTAAAATCTACTCATATTAAGGCAGTTTAATACTGATACAAGTAAACATACCTAACTTAGTAGGAGACTGGAGTCTAAAGCCAGGGAAGTTTTATCTTTTAGTTGACAAGTATTTTAAAGGTATAAATTAGTATGGTCTTCGGTGTTACATTTTTAAATGTCTTCTCTTCCTTTCTCACAGGTGTGGACCATGTTTGAGGATTGCCCCAGCATTCAGTTCTATGAGTAATAAATATCCACAGGCTGTTTTCTTGGAAGTAGATGTACATCAGTGTCAGGTAAGGAAGAAGAGTTCTTTTTTCTCCCTCTAATACATATAGTATTTATAAAATAAGAAAATATGCAGTGTCATTTGGCTATCTTATTAAGAAGTGTAGCACAGGGTCTGGAGGAATAACACAGCAGTTAAAGTGCTTGCCTTGCAAGCTCAAGGCTCAGGGCTCAATTCCCCAGCACCACATGAAGCTGGGTGTGGTGGCACATGCTTTTAATCCAGCACTAGGGAGACTGAGGCAGGAGGATTGCAGAGTCCAAGGCTAGCCTGTACTCCATAGTGAGTTCAGGACCAGCCTGGGCTGCAGAGTGAGATTGTCTCAAAAAAAGAAAAAAAAAAATGAAGGTAACATATTACTCTGAGCTTGCGTAAATGTTTTTCTGGTGTAAAATTAATATATTGTGAAAATAATAGGTCACCTGGCAGTTCTATATTTTATCTTATGTTTTTCAAATCTATGTAGAATGATTTACTACTTAGGTATTGGCTGATTGTGAAGTCATATTTGGGATTTTTTTTTTTTTTTTTTTTGAGATAAGTTCTTACTCTGCTGGCCAGGCTGGTCCTGAACTCATTATAGAGCCTAGGCTGGCCTTGAACTTACAGGAATCCACCTGCCTCAGCCTCCCAAGTGCCGGGATTACAGGCATGCGCCACCACGCCCAGCTTATATGGTGCTGGGAATCAACTCAGGTGCTTGAGCTTGCTAGACAAGCTCTTTAATTTCTGCACTATTCCTCCAGCCGCAGGTATTCTTGATTATAGTTTGATTTGAATCGACCAATTCAGAATCTTTTCTCCAAAACTACTGTATCAGTAGAAACTTTAAAATCCTGACTTACATTGACTGAGTCACAGTGTTGTAGGCCAGTTCCTCTGGCACCTGTTGGAATGGCTTTGTAACAGTTTCTGTGTAACTATGAGAAGTTGCTAAGGAGAAAAGAATTTGGAAGACCCAGCACTCCTCTTTTATTCTGATTAAGGAATCACCTCAAAGTGCTGTAACTGCTCTTTTTTTTTTTTTTTTTTTTGAGACAGGGTCTCCCTGTGTAGTCCAGGCTGGTCCTGAACGTACTGTTTAGCCCAGGCTGTGCTAAAACTCACAGGGATCCTCCTGCCACAACCTCTTGAATGCTGGGATTACAGGTGTGCGTCACCACACCTACCTATTGTGTGGTAGTGAGGGTTGAACCTGGGGACCCATGCTTTCTAGCTGATCACTGAGCTATGCCTCAGCTTGATTTTTGTTTTTAAATAAAGATTTGTCTTTGCTACATTTCTGAATATGGAATAATTTTAGACAGGTAGTTTGTACTTAGCATATTCTCTATAACATATATATGTTTCATTACTAGTGTTACATATTATTTGACTGATCACTGGACTTTTATTTTACTCCCCTCCCTCCCCCACCCACACTTTCGCTGTCCATGAAGTTCATCTCCTTTCTTCTGTATGCCTTAGATTTTTTTTTATGGTTTGATTTTCTTAAAGTAAAGAAACAGTACAATATTTAACTTTCAGGGTCTGTTTCATTTTTCTGAGAGTAATTATCTCTTGGTTCACCTGTTTTCCTTCAAATGACCCAAGTTTGTCCTTTTTTTAAGAGTAGTACTCCATTGTGTGTAAATACCACATCTTTATCCATTCATCTGTGGTCAGGGTTATTGGCTTCTTCCAAGATCTGGCTGTTATAAATTGTGATGCTATAAATATGAGTGCATGTATCAGTATTATATGATGACTTGAACTCTTGGGAAGATACTCAGAAGAAGCATAGCTGGGTCTAATGGATATCAATTTTCAGTTTTTTGAGGAATCTCCATACATAGTGGTTGTGCAAATTTACAGCCCCACTGGCAATGTAGGAGGGTTCCATATTTTGAGTTCTTAATAGCAGCCATTCTTACTGGTGTTAGTTGGAACTTAATTGTTGTTTTATTTGAATGTACAAAG
The DNA here is from genome assembly GCA_004027205.1 of Ctenodactylus gundi. Classification (NCBI taxonomy): domain Eukaryota; kingdom Metazoa; phylum Chordata; class Mammalia; order Rodentia; family Ctenodactylidae; genus Ctenodactylus; species Ctenodactylus gundi. Next base: position 1,774,100 of record PVKB01000010.1, on the reverse strand, counting down.
AATTTATTCACTGAAGTAATGTAAGAAAATTTCCCAAATCTAGGAAAAGAAATTAATTTTAAGGTACAAGAAGCTTATAGAACACAAAATAACTTCAACCCGCAGCGAGCCCTACTGTGACACATCATAACCAAAAACTCAGAAATCCAGCATAAAGAGAGAATATTAAAAGCAGCAAGAGAAAAAGACATTATTCTACCAAAGCAAACCCATTTGAATTAATGTGGACTTCTCAATACAAGCTTTATTTTTATTTATCTTTAGATTTTTTTTCTATTTTTATTTTGATAAAAGATTCACATGACAGAGGCTAGAGGAATGGCTCAGAGGTTAAAACACTTGCAAGCGCTAAATACCCCAGCACCACATAAGCCGGGTGCGGTGGGCACGCCTGTATTCCCAGCACTAGAGGGGCTGAATCAGGAGGATTGCTGAGTCCAAGTCCAGCCTGGGCTCTAAGTTCGGGACCAGCCTAGACTACAGAGGGAAACCCTTGTTTCAAAAAAAATCACCTGATATAAAATTTAACATTTTTTTTTTTTTTTTGGTAAATAAGTGAATTCCAAATTCTGTAACATTAGAACCATGGGGTTTGGGGAATCAGTGAGCACCTATGTCCATCCCTTTTTCAGAGGTTCACCCCTTTCCTACCTGATTGTTACCTTTGTACCCTGTCATTCATGTTGAGGTCTTTTTATATTATTTTTGTGCATTTCATAAGAGAGAGACCCACCTATAGTCACTCTTTTGTGCTTTGTCCATTCACCGAGCATTATTGACTCTAGGTGGACCTATTTCTGTTCAAATGCTTCATATCTTTCTTTATGGCTGCGTTGTGTATAGGTACCACATCTTCTTTAACCATTCCTTTATAGACGGACAGGTAGGTTGTTTCCAGGATTTGGCTATTATGCATTGTGCTGCTATAAACATGGATATTCATGTGTCCTTTTTTGGTATGTTGACTTTATTTATTTTGGGAACATGCCCAGTAGGGCAGTATGTAGATCCAATGAAATTTCCATTCTTAGCTTTCTAAGGAACCTCCAGATTGCTTTCCATAATGGTTGTACCAGGTTGCATTCCCACCAGCAGTGGAGTAGAGTTCCTCCCCCCCCCCCCCCCCCAACCAAACCATCACTACAAAGAATTCTTCAGTGTTATTTTAACTTGCATCTTTCTGATGGCTGAAGATTTTGAACATTTTTTTTTATGTATTTCTTGGCCATTTGGACTTCTGAGAACTGTTTATTTCAGATTCCCATTTTTTGATTGGGTCTTTTACTTTGAAAGGTCTAATTTTCTTCAGTTCTTTGTCTACTGTTGATAATAATACTGTCTGAGAAGTAGCTGGCAATGCTGTCTTAACTGTTGATTGTTTCCTTTGCTGTGAAGAAGCTTTATAATATAATCCCATTTACTTCTTGGGGGGAGGGGGGAAGGTCACACTGTAGCCCAAGAGGTTTCTGAACTCACTAGTATAGCCCTTGCTGGCCTTGGACTCAGAACAATCTCCCTGCTTCAGCGTCCTACAGGAGAGTGCTGGCATTAAAGGCATGTACTACCATGCCCAGCTTTATGTGTTGCTGGGGGAATCAACTTAGGGCCTTGCTTTAACCACTGTGCCATTTCTCCTGCCCTAATTCCATTTATTGGTGCTTGGTGTTTATGTCTTGTGTTTTGGGTGTTTTATTGAGAAACTCCTTGACAATGCCTATGTCTTTTTTGCCTCATTATTCCAGCAAGTTCAGTGTTTCAATTGTAATGTCTAAGTCTGTGATCCATTTTGACTTGCATTAGCTGTATGATATGAGTTGGGGGTCTTCTGCATGTGGTTAGACATTTTTTCCAGCACTATTTTTTAAAGAGGTTATCTTTGTTCTAATGTGCATTTTGGGCCCCTTTGGTGAAGATCAGATGGCTGAAGGTACTTGGGATGCTCCTGCATCCTCAGTTCTCTTTCATTGATCTACCTATTTTTGTGCTAATACCCTGTTATTTTTGTCACTGTTACTATATAATTTGATATCTGGTATCCTGATGCCTCTTGCTTTTGTTGCTTAGGATTATTTTGGCTATTCTGGGCCTCTTATGGTTCCATGTAAGTTTTTGGATCATTGTTTCTAGTTCTGTAAAAAAAAAAAAAAAAAAAGAATACTGTTGATACCGTGATTGGGGTTGCATTGAGTCTGTATCAGTTTAGGTAGTATGGCTATTTTGACAATGTTGGTTCTGCCTGTCCAGGAACAAGGGATGTCTTTCTGTTTTCTAGCATTCTCTTGGATTTATTTATTTATTTTTTCGGAGTCCTATAGTTTTTAGTGTAGATGTCCTTCACTTGCTTAGTTAGGTTGATTCTTAGGAATTTAGTTTTCTTTGAGGCAGTGGTGAATGGGATTGTCTTTCTGATCTCTTTCTCTGTGTTTTCATTGTTGCTGTAGAATAATACTACTGATTTTCGTGTATTGATTTTATATTGTGCAAGTTGGCTGAATTACTTTATTAGGTTTAAGAGTCTACCAGTAAAGTTTTTGGGGTCCTCTTTGTAAAGGATCATGTTATTTGCAAATAAAGATAGTTTGACTTTTGTAGCTCAGAGTGAAGACCTTATATTCAGTCTAAATGAATGAATGAATAAGGTTTTTCTCAGTGTAAAATACACATTGGATTTTGAAGATTTATGAAAGAAAATATCAAATAATTTATCTTTCATATTGACACAAATATTGGGTTCATTAAAATATATTATTGATCTTACCCTTTTCTTATTTTTATTGTGGATAATATAAAATATTAAATTAGCCATATAGCTCATTTTTTGACTTGTGTTTTTTGAACACTATTCTCATAGGTCAGTGATAGTTATTAAATGTATGAGGCTTGATCATCCCTATGTTATCTTTGTATTTGTTTCTTTAAATGATATAACAGTTGCTCTTCATAATATTTGGATAATTAAGGTGACACTTGTTTTAGTTTTTAAAAAATATTTTGTCATACAAAGTTTGAGCCATGTTGCTCCATTGTTACTGTTAGCTAGTTTCCATTCATTATAAAATTGTGGAACTAGGAAAGAATTTAAAAAGATAGTTGTTCAACAGTGTGTTCGTTGGTAGACTGAAAGTTTTCTATAAAAGTAGAAATTGAGTGAAAATTGAAGTATAAAAACACATTGTCTTCCCAATACTCTTCATGATCATTCCTTTGAGAAATTCATACTATACTATTGAAAGAACTTTCTGAAGTAAAGTACAGTTCTATATTGGAAGCTAACTGGGTGAAGTTATTTAACAGTAACACTGGAAAAATATATAGGACTGTTCTTTATCGTGGGTGTAATGTTAATGCAGTTGTGTCCCAGTGGGGGCTCTCTTAGAAACAGGTCTGCTTTTTCTGCAGTAATAATTTAGAATACATTATATGTTCTTAGTTTATGCTTGTAATATTTAACTTCCATAAAGGTGTGAAGTGAATGTTCACAGTGTTTAAAGTTTTGTTTTTATTCATAACACTGTTTTAATTTGCCAATTCTAGGGAACAGCTGCCACCAACAATATATCAGCAACACCTACGTTTTTATTTTTTCGAAATAAAGTGCGAATTGATCAATATCAAGGAGCAGATGCTGTGGGATTAGAAGAAAAGATCAAGCAGCACTTAGAAAATGACCCTGGAAGCAACGAGGACACAGATATTCCAAAGGGCTATGTATGTAGACATAAAAGTGAAATACTCTGTCCTTTTTACAATTATGTAAATAAATTTACATAATTACAATTTTGATATGTAGATATTATATACTGAACTCGGTTTCCGCTTCCTATAGTATTCTCTATCTTTTTAAGTGTAATCCTCTCTCAGCACTCTGTAGTTTATAATTTTACTTTAGAATCAAATATGACTTTAGTACCACATGTGTTTTTCTACATTTTAAGAGTAATCATTTTACATTGTGACATAAAAATGGAAGAGTGTAAAGAATAGTATTTGACAACTATATAGTATCAATAATATACTATAACCATTATAGCTTGAAAGTTTTTCAGGAAGGAAGCAAAATTCAGAAGTACTATTTTGTGGCAGATTTGTTGATGCAAATTGTTAAATTCTATATCCTAAAAATACATAAATTAAAAATTTTCAGGCTAATAAGTTATTGTATTGATAAATCAGAGTAAATTTTATTTTTTTGAGGCAGAGTATAGCTCCATAGCCTAGGCTGGTCTTGAATTCGCTATGTACCCTACACTGGCCTTGGATTCAAGGGCAATCCTCCTGCCTCAGCTTCCCAAGTGCTGAGATTATAGGTATGCACCACTACACCCATCTTTATGTGGTGCTGGGGAATTGGACTCAGTGCCTTGTTCTTGCAAGGCAAGAGTTTTAACTACTGTGCCATGCCAATAGCCTCTTAAGAGTAAATTTTAAAAAGTAGGGGGCTGGAGGAATGGCTCAGCAGTTAAAGCACTTGAGCAAGCGCTAAGCCGAGCGTTGAGTACCCGAGTTCCATTCCCCAGCACCACATCAGCTGGGCGTGGTGGCGTACACCTGTAAATCCCTGCTCCCGGGAGGATGAGACAGGAGGATTGCCTTGAGTCCAAGGCCAGCCTGGGCTCTGAAGTGAATTCAGGACCAGCCTAGACCACAGAGCAAGACCTTGTCTCAAAAAAAAGTATTTCCAAAAAAAGGTAAATATTATCATATTCAAGTTGCCATTATTTGAAGCTAGTATACTAAAGAATATGTGTATGTATATATGTCCATAAATAGATTATATTATAACAACATCAATGTCATAGAGTGATGCAGATCCTTTCTATAAGTTCTCTAAATTTATGCTGAAAAGGAGAAACTATAGTTGGGTAAATATGACATTGTGTTTGTGTGTGTGTGTGTGTGTGTGTGAGAGAGAGAGAGAGAGAGAGAGAGAGAGTGGGTGTTAAAAGTGTGATGTGACACTGCATTTTGAATTAGGGAAGTACAATTGTATAATATTAAACTTTTACTTTGAAGGTGTAGTGTCCATTTAGAAAATATGAATTTTTTTTTAAGACAGGGTCTTGATCTATAGTCCAGGCCAGGGTCTTGCTCTATATAGCCCAGGCTGGTCCTGAACTCACCTCATGACAATCCTCCTGCCTCAGCCTCAGCCTCCCAAGTGCTGGGATTACAGACATGTGCCACCATGCCCATCTTATGTAGTGCTGGGGAGTCGAACTTGGGTACTTAGTGCTTGACGTAGAACTTGGTAGGCAAGCACTTTAACCGCTGAGCCATTTCTGTAGCCCCAGCATGAATATGTTTAAGTCAGGATTGATTATTACTGAACAAAGTCTGTTATGTAGAATGCCAGTCACTGAAGAATTTTGCAGAAAAAAAGAATTCTTGCACAAAGTAGGTGGTAGGGTGTGAAGACAGGAGAGGAAGCCTCGAGTCTACAACATGAGGGCTATTTATGGGATCAAGAAGTAGGATGGTGTAAGGTAAGGAAAAATGAAATGATTGGTGTTCTCTGCATGTGTAATCAAACTTTATGGCTCTAAAGGTCATAAGTGCAGAAAATGAGTTAGCATGATCTGTGGTAAAGAAGTCAGGCGTCAGGCAGTTGTCCAGGCAGTGAAGGGTCAGTAGCTTTAACTAGTATGACCTAGATAAAACCTGTTCCCTAGTTCTTAGTAATAGTTTGTCATTGTGACCCAGATTTCAGAAGTATTTTCTATAACAAACCTGAATCTAAGGTTATGTTTTGAGGTATTTTTTGTCAGTGGAGGGAGTGGAATCCACAGTCTTCTGTTCTCAATAGTCAACTTACACAAGAGTTAGAAATGATGAAATTAGTTAGAGAAATGTATACCAGTAAGGGAAAGAGATGAACTCTATTGCGGTTTGGATGTTATAGAAGAAGGAAGTTTTGGGATTCAGTAGCATCAGAGAAGTAAAAAAGTACAAAGGCAATCATTGTAAATGAGATAGTCCCTTCTCCCAGTTGGTTGGCAGTTACCATAGTTAGGGCTTTTTTCTTCCATGGAACCCTAGCGTCATGGGCTATATTCTTTTGGTGTTTACATTCTTGAGAATGTCCCGGGTCCTTGAGAGATGCTTCAGAACCATAAGAAATACATATTTACAGTTGTGAGTCTTTAGGGCAGAAGGTTGTGGGTGGTGGAGCTCAGTTTTAGCGACACCTTTTGGGAAATTTTGAAAATCACTTGCAAGCTGTTGAATTAACAGCTCTTTCCTCCCTTTATTACTAAGGATGTTTATGTGACTACGTCTTGTAAGCACAACATTCTGATGTTCACTATAGGGGTACTTATTTACACGTCAGCCAAGTGTGATACCTATGTTTTATCTTTAGGAAATAAACAAGGAAAAAGTGTTATAGAATAATAATCTAGTTTTTCACGCAAATATTAAGGATAAAAATGCAAAACTAGCAAAAGCATTTTTGTTTTTTCCATCAGGTATCAATCAGAGTATTAACCTTTTGAAGTAATTTAGGTCTTAAAAGATACATATTTAAAAGTATGTTAATACATTCCCAGGGGTATCATTGTTTTTTAACATGACTAGAAGCTTAAAGTTAGTATGAGTCATGTATCTTAAGTTCATTTAAATATAATTAATGCAGAAATGTAATGAAAGTTTTTGATTAAATTGTGGGTTTCTTGGAATAAAGAATTTTAGGCATTTTGTTATAAAATGGTAGTACAGTGGTAGATCTCAGTCAGGAATTCAAATGAAAGAACCATTGCAAGATTTTTAGCAACTATTTTAAAAGAGACATTTTCTTTAAAATTGCTTAATCTAGAGAAAAGCAGAAGTTCGTAATTTTAACATTTTTATACCAAACCTGAAATGCTTTGCTTAAGGTCTTGGTTTAATTTTTTTCAGATGGATTTAATGCCTTTTATTAACAAGGCTGGTTGTGAATGTCTTAATGAGAGTGATGAGCATGGGTTTGACAACTGTTTACGAAAAGACACAACCTTCTTGGAATCTGACTGTGATGAACAGGTAAGTGCATAAGTTAAGGCTTAAAGTGATTATCACTATTTATGATTACTTTAATTTCTCTTCTATATACCCATCTCATGGTTTTTATCTGTCTGCCCTAAGTGGTTCTTTTTTCCTTTCTTTGACTCTTGATTCTTTTTTCTGGTACCAAGAATTGAGCCTACGGGTTTAACAGTGAGATACATCCCCATACTATTATTTATTTGTTTGCTTTTTGTTTATATATTTATGTTTGATACAGGATCTTGCTGAGTAGTTCAGGCTGGTCCTGAACTTGCTGTGTAGCTTACGTTGATCTAAAACTTGACAGTCCTCTTGCCTCAGCCTCCCAAGTGCTGGGATTATATGTAGGCACCACTAAACCCAGCTCCATTTTTATTTTTGATTTTGAGCCAGGGTCTCCCTAGGTCCCTAAATTGCCATCCTGGGCTTTAGCTTGAAATCCTTCTGCACCAGCCTCCAGAGTGCTGGTTTTAGGCCTGTACTACCATGTCTGGCTTCCTCCTATTTTTTTTTTTTTTTTTGAGACAGGGTCTCACTCTGTGGTTTAGGTTGGTCCTGAACTCACTTCAGAACCCAGGCTGCCCTTGGACTCACAGCAATCTCTCTGTCTCAGCCTCCCAAGTGCTGGGATTACAGGCATGTGCCACGACACCTAGCTTATGTGGTGCTGGGGAATCGAACTTGGGTACTTAAAACTTGCTAGGCAAGCGGTTTAATCGCTGTGCCATTCCTCCAGCCTCTTCCTTTCCTTTTAAAGCTTTCAGTTTCCTTGACTACAGTCCTTTGACCACCTAGACCCACCATCTTTCTGTATTCTGTGAGGAGCTGCCAGATAACTAATAATTGGGAAGGTAGTATATTAGAGAAAATTGCAGAACTCTTGAATTGGCTCTATTGTGAAGTTTGTTCCTTTTGTTTTTTTCTTGAAATGCCTTATGTGTGTTTTTCTCACCCATGCGAGTTTGTGGCGGAGGAAAGAGGTTTGATTAGATGACCAATCCCTACATGACTAGCTCTTCACCTCCACTTATAAATCTGTAGTATTTTTTTCTGTGCTTTCTTAACCTTGCCATGCCACAGTGCAGGTATGGTGTAGCTACATCAGTCAAATCATCTTTATCTTCTCTTATTTTTCATTTTTAAATAATTTTATTGTAGTAAGTTTATATGACATAAAATTTAGCATTTTTAAAAATAACATGAATTCCAAATTCTGTAACATATTAGAGCCATAGAGTTTTGGGAATTATTGAGTGTCTATGTCCACCCCTTTTTCAGAGGCCATTTTTTAAGTTTATATTTGAGTGTTTTTCCCCTGTCATGTTATTTCTTGATGTAGCATATAATTTCTCAAATGTTATTCAGAAACAAATCAGTTAACAATAATGATAAACAATTTGTCTCTTTATCAAAAGATTTATGTATTATAATTCTGAATCGTCTATATACCCATTTAAAGTTAGATTGCCAACTTTTAGTGTGTTCATTGAGCTACACCACCAGCACCACAGTCTAAGTCTTAACATTTTCAACATATCACAGTGCATTCACTTACTTTGCTTCCAGTTGTAGAAAAAGTGCTTCATTTACTTAACATTTTTTCAAGGCTCCTTACTTAGTTTTGATACTTGTATCAGTATTTTATTCCTTCTTAAAGCTGAGTGATACTTCCTTATCATGAAACTTCACATTTTTTTCTTTGACATTGAACAGAATACTTGACATGCACAACTCAAAGGAAGAAAGATACATTTTTAGCTCACAGTTTCATGAAGTCACATACATGGGTGGCTGACATTGGTGGAAACACGTAGCAAAGGTGTAGCCAGGTAACCCTCCATATGGATGCAGCTGCTCGCATTCCTTTCCCAGGCAGCCTGTGGCAGTTTCCAGGGCTGGCATTTTCTTTACCTTCTGATGCAGCTATGAGGTTTCCAACCTTTTTTTCCCCATTTTGATATGCATAAGTGAAAAATTTAAAGTTCACATTGGTCTTGAGCATTTTGTGTACATACGTATCATGACAAAGTTACAGATCCTTCCCCTCTCTCTCCTTTTGACTCTCCCCCCCCTCCGCCCCCATTCCCATTATTTCCCACATGAAGTTGAATGAAATACTTGTGTTTTGGGTTTCTCATAACAGAGAAATCATTCAGTATTTCACTTTGCTTCCTATGGCCTTCGTAAGTTCCTGGAGCTTCCCTTCCTCTCCTAGCTAAGTTGAACGGGCAGTTGTCAAATTTTTTAATTAGCCTGTGAGGAACCATTGAGTAGTTCTGTCACTCAGCCAGCATCTTGCCTCCAGTCCCATCTTCATCCTCGTCTGGGTGTTCCGTTGTCTCTAGTTTGACTCCATTCTAGTTCATCTTGTAAGTGGTCACACTTTGCTAGAGTATAAATTTACGTTCTCTTCTTTAAAAAGTGTTATATGGTTCTTTGCTTATGTCGACAAGATATCTTGCTGATTTGATTTGTTTCTGACTTTCCAGTGTCCTGCTTTTGAAATGCAGCTACTATTTTTTGATACACTGTTAAGAGTCAAGTATAAAAAGTACTGACTGGTGTAGCCATAGGAAATTGTTTTCTTAGAGCGCAGTCTGACGTCAAACATCTAAGCCCCATCTTTTCTTTCTTCTAACCAGACCACTTTTTTTACAGCTTTGAGATTATCATTTACATTGTTTCTTGTGAATAGTATGATTTGATGATGTATTGCAGTAAGGCTATATATATATATAGCCTCCTTGAAATCTTCCGGCCAGGAGGAAATCTTTCTTGTTAGGAAAGCATAGGCACTTGCATGAAACAATTTTGGTTGGGAAATTGAATGCATGACTCACGACTTCAGAGTAATAGGCATCTTGGAAATATTTCTCATCCCAGCTTCCTTACATGGCCTTTCAGAGTCATTTTGCCTTCCTTCCCTCTTCCCTTTCTTCTTTGCTTTCTCTTGTCTCCCTCCCTTTTCTTTTTTCTTTTCTCTTTCCTCTCCCCTGCCAAAACTGTCCCCTTATCCCCCTTACCTTACCTTACCTTTACCTTTCCTTTACCTTTTTTCTTTTCTTTTTTCTTTTTCCTTGAGAGTATACCTAGAACCTCGTATGTGTTAAACACGTAATGTAAATTTGAGTTACACTCCTAGACGCAGGAATTACATTCTTGTGTGTTCGCTGGAGGAGTGATCTCTGCATAACTTGTACATTGCCTCCACATTGCCAAATAATGTGGATAAATGTTTGGCAAGCCACTCTAGAAAACCTAAATACTATATGCTAAAATAGTTTTAATTTTATTTTAGTTGGGGGATTTTGTTGCATTCATTGGAAAATATATTCCTTGCAGGTTTATAAGTTGCAGACCTTAGGCTCTTAAGCATAATTTTAGTAAATTTACTCCATTAATTTCCTTTTGCCCTTCCTTTACATAAATAGTAGATGGTGGTATTTCTCAAATGTCAGGTTAATCAAGTTACTTGCGACTTACTTATTTTCCTTATTGCGTTGGTCTTGTTCTGTGATTTAGGTTTTTCTGCCTGTTACTTGAATTCTACGTAGATGTTTTGTGTAGTCAAGGAGTTTAGGAGTTCCTTTATAATGAAACTGTCTTTCCCCACAGCTACTTATTACCGTGGCATTCAATCAGCCTGTTAAGCTTTATTCCATGAAATTTCAAGGACCAGATAATGGTGAGTAAAGGACAGCTTTTCTCCTTTTATTTTTTCTTTTTCTTTCTTTTCCCTTAATCTTTTCTCTCTCTCTCTCTCTCTGTACTGAGGATTGAACCTAGGGCCTTCTCAGTGAGCTACATCTATAGTTTATTTTTAGCTTTGATTTTGAGACTGTCTCATTAAGTCACTGAGTTACTCAGACTGGGCCCTAAATTGTGATCCTCCTGCCTCAACCTTTGAGAGCCAGCAGGCTTAGCTAGGAATGAATCTTTATTTCTTTTTCTTTTTCTCTTTTCTCTCTCTTTTTTTTTTTTCCCATGACATGGAGATTAGTCCCATAGCCTTTGCACTAAGCTACATTTCTGGTACTTGCAATTTCTCAAGGCTTGGCTCCTTCTCAGCCATCAGGTTTGATTCGACTCTTAATATATTTTAATCATATGAAAAATGTGGGTCTGAAATCATACCCTGAAATGAAAGAGGTTGAGGAGATTTTATACATGTATTCTTAACACAAATACATTCCTGAGCTAACCCCCAAAGCAGTTTGTTAGTTTTTATGTTTCCTTTTGGCTAAATGTTGTCACTGATAATGCTTTATTCCTAAGGAACAAAATGTACTAGTTATTGACAACTGCAAGACCTGACTGAAGTGCTGTTTCTTTTATGAATGTTTGTTAATGTGTATACTGTCAGAATCCATTTTCACATTTCTTATGCTTCTTTATCAGTGGTATTATATTTATATATCAAAATACATCTTTTGTGGATGTGTTAGTGCCCTGGTGGGTGTACACAAGTCCATGTGGATGTGTGTACTTCAGTCTCAGATTGCTGACATTTGTTTTACTGCTAGCTAGAACAAGAAAGTGCCAGTAAAAAATTGGTTGTTGAAATATTTGGACTCTGAGGAATCCCTAATAGTCTCTGTGAAGTCTGTGAAGGTATGTGTATATATATGTGTAGGAACGTGTGTATACAAGCGTGTGTAAGAATGTCTAAAGAATGTAGTAAGTGTAGTGACGCAGGGAAGAAAGTAAAGTATGTTTGCAGTTCTTAGTATTTTATTTTATTTTACCCATTTATAGGCCAGGGTCCCAAATATGTAAAAATTTTTATCAACCTACCCCGATCTATGGATTTTGAAGAAGCAGAAAGAAGTGAACCAACTCAAGCTCTGGAACTGACAGAGGATGATATTAAAGAAGATGGCATTGTTCCACTTCGTTATGTTAAGTTTCAGAATGTTAACAGTGTAACTGTAAGTAGTATTTCCTTAGGATGTATTTAACAGGTTTGTGGATACCAGTGCTACCTTAAGTTTTCTGTGTGATTCTGAATCTTGTGTTAAAAGTTTATTCTGGAACATTTAAACTTACATTGGAGATATTTGTGCTTTATCTTTCATACCGTATAATAAGTGATAAATTGCAAAATCCTATTTGCTTTTTAAAACATAGTGTTTTTGATAGTGTAATGGTTATGTCAGGAAAAATAACTTCTGAAAACACAATTTTACATTTTGTAAAATGACCTAAAGTGCCTGTGAATATTGAATAGTGATTGAGATAGTTTTGATTGTTATATTCTAAATATTGATATGGGTCACTTATAAAAACAAGCTGTTTATTAGCAGTTACTTTTGAAAATTTTAGTATTGAAACCCAGCATACTTTCTTCCACTATTCTTTGCTCTTTAGAGGAATTGTTAGAAATGTATGCGGAAGAATATGTGTGAAAAAAAGGAGAAGCCAACAGAGAGTCATCAAAAGAAAATAGTGATGCCAAGCTATATAAAATGTCTTTGTCTTAATACAATATTTCTTTTACTTTTGTAAATTGAAAGAATACAATAACAAGTTTTGACTTTTAGGAGGTTCTCGATGAAGTTCAGAGGTTCAATGGTAGTAATCTGTAAACTTAACTCAAGTTGAACTTTTAAGTATTTGAAGTATTCCGTCCAAATGAAATAGAAGAAGATGGTGATATTAATATTAGAAAACTTGACATGAAATATTTTTCTCACTTAGATATGCAGCATATTTCCAATTAATCTCTCCTTTGTTTTACTTGTGATGAGAAGAAGATAAGTGCTCTTTTCATAGAGATCCTGAAGTAATCTATTGGGAATTACTGAGTATGGTTTATGTACTTTATGGTTGATAGGTTTTGTGTACTGTGGCCTTTTATACTTAAAAATTTAGTCAGTGAGTAAAATCATGCCTATCACTTTTGATTATAAAGTTGAAATCAAAATAACTAGTGTGAATCTAATCAAAGAAAGTTGGTGAATTTTTTAAAACAATAAATAGTGCTTAGAATCAAGGACATTATGAAAAAGCTGAGAGCTGGTTTAATCTGTGTATATAGATTTTAAATTGGTGATAAACTCAGTTTGTGATTAATTCATATTTGCTTCTGAAAACAATAAAAGGTAACCAATGAATACCATTTTGGAATGAAAGAAGCATACCGTCCAAAGAGAGGAAAGAAAGAGAGGATTCTTTTTTTTTTTTTTTTTTTTTTGCCACAGTTGCTCTGTAGTCCAGGCTGGTCCTGAACTCAGTCTGTAGTCCAGACTGGTGTTGAGATCGCAGCAGTTCTCCTGCCTCAGTCTCTTGAGTGCCAGGTTTACAGGTGTGTGCCACCATAACCAGTTTATATGACGAAGGGGAATTGAACTTAGGGCCTTAAGCTTGCTAGACAAGTGCTTTAAATGCTCAGCTACACCCCCCGGCCTAGAAAGGAAAGATTTTGAAATAGACAGTGTTTATCCTAATGTGTTTCTTAAAATTGAGACAATATATAGCTTAGTGGTTGAGGGCAAGGTTAGCATGTGTGAGGACCTGACTTAATTTTAAGCACCAGAAGTAAAAAGGAAAAAAAAAAAAACCTTGAATACTAAGTGACCAAGAAACCCGAACTCTATATTAAGAAAGGATCTGTAAGTAAAGTGTCTCTCTCCTATCATGTTGAGGGAAGTTTTTAGGCAGAAAGTATAGAGTCAACCTTAAAAAAATGTGTAAGGCATAGCATAGTTTCAGGAGCTAAATTTTAATACTATTTTTTCTTTTAATATTCTAGGAAATAGAATGGATGCATGAATATCAGAAAGGATATAACTGCCAGAGATTTTCCTGAGTGAAAAGCTATGGTTTTAATAAAGTTATGAATAGAAGTCTGTCTTGTTATAATCACGAATCTTATCCTCTCTCAACATTGTCTATAAAGAGATTAGACTCTGCCATGACATCAGACTAAATTACCATGCACTTGTGTGTGTGTGTGTGTGTGTGTGTATGTCTTGCCATAGCATCCCTGGACAAGAACGCAGAGAATATTATGGCAAATAATGCAATTAACACACTTTTAGGAGCAGTAGGTTTATATATGGATTGATTTAAGTTGATTCTTACAAAGAATAGAGGATATTTTTATTATAATCGAAGATCATCAAACCTGAGAATAATGTTCATAAAAATACTGTAATTATATATGTGGTATTTCATCATGTTTTGGTAGATATTTGTGCAGTCTAATCAAGGTGAAGAAGAAACAACAAGAATTTCGTATTTTACTTTCATTGGTACTCCAGTCCAGGCAACAAATATGAATGACTTCAAACGAGTAAGTTTGTTTAAATGATAATTAGAAAAACATAGTTTAAGGAAATAATTTTATATATTTCTGTAGTCACACTTTTTACCCACCATAAAAATAAATGATCATGTCAGGAAATTTTATAAGGTTAACTTAGGAAGTTTTCCTAATCACATTTTGAGATATACAACTTTAGCATTTAATGAATGTGATGTATTTTAATAAGGCATCTACTATGAATAGCATCTGAATAAGAGTCACAGTAATATCCTGGTTATAGAAGCTGGTTAGGAATATTGGAAATGCAGGAATTACTTACATCATTTGAAAGTGAGATTTTAAGATGTTTTTATTATTTCTGATACAAACATTTAAATGATTTGAATCATTTTACTAAAAAAAGGCTGAATTAAATATACAGACATGCAGACTTTCCAAACAATGTATGCTGAAAGAGTAAGTTCAGCATAAATTGGTACTGAAGAGGCATGGTTTTTTGTTTTTGTATTTATTAATCTGTGTGTGGGTGTGCATGTGCGTGAGTGTGTGCGTGCGTGCGTGCGTGTGTGTGTGTATGTGTGTGTGTGTGTGTGTGTGTGTCCTTTTTAAAGGACTCAGTCCCAAGGTTAGCAATGACTTTATAGAATATATGGAACTTTTTCATTTTTGGAACTATTTCTGATTGGTAGCAGTCCTTGTCTGTAGCGGGGTTCTTAATATGTAAATCCAGATCATAGAAGTGCCCTTTCTGAGACCTTCCTTAGTGCTGAACTCCAGGTGCTCTGCCTAATGTTTCTATGGCTGAATCTGGCTGGTGAACTAGGTCTAGATAAAGAGAGAAGTTTCCCTAGAGCTGCCAGTTCTAGAGGAAGAGGCTCCCAACTGGCCCTTCTTTGGGAACTGAAGATGTAAAATATCTTGAGAACACTTAATCTTTTTGATACTATAGTGTCTGCAGATACTATTTAAATTCAGTTACAGAGAAATTAATGAAATTGTGTAATAAATATAAAGTTATAAACTATTTTTACAAAAGTGAAAAGCTTGATGGTATTTTAAGTGGCCACTTTTCAACTGTCCTCTTGTCTCATAATTAACTTTTGGGAGTTTAGAGTGATTATTAATTTAGAATAACTACTTATAGCTTTCATGTCTGGATGTTTAATATATTTATAATGCCAGGTCAGAAGAAGCAGAGATCTATTCTTAGGATATGTGTTTTCCTGGGAAAACGTGTGAGCAGCAGAATGTTCCAGCTGTCTGCTTTGCTGCTTTGCCTGTTTGAATTGAATGTCATCGGACTTGGCTACAGCTGTGTCTTGCAGTTTGTTAGCTTAGTAAGATTTGTTACTCCACTTTGTCTTCTTTCTTTCTACCATTAATTTGACTGTAGTTTTCCAATTTCTTACCTCAGCTTCTGGTATTCAATTTGCATTTTTTTGGGGGTGCTAGTAACTACCATCCTCTTTTGCACCTTCTTTTCAGCCTGCCATTCAATTGTACTTCCTCTTGTTTGCATTAATAATTGTCTAATTATCTTGTCTACCTCATTCATGGTAACATCCCTTTTAGCCTAGTCTTCTCTTTTTTGACTGCCATGCTTTCTTTTTGGGGCCTGCAAACTTCTTGCCTGAGAGTCTTTGTGATTATTTATGAGTCTTTTATTCATTTAACTTTCACCCTATTTAACTTACTATAGAGTTGCAATTCTTAGACTTTGATCTCACTGTTTCAACTGTGAAATATGATTGAAGACCAAGAGCCTTATATATAGGCTGAATTTATAACAAGTTAAAAGATGGGAAGATATAAGAATATTTACAGCTAGTTACATAGTAATGACTAGGTGTGGTGGCACACACCTGTAATCCCAGCATTCTGGTGGGGTGGGGGAGAGTGAGGCAGGATTATCGCAAGTTCAGGCTCTGCCTGGGCAATTTAACAACTTAGGCCCTTTTTCAGAATCAAAAATGAGCTGGAGATCTAGGTCAATGCAAAGGCCCTGGGTTCAAGTCTCACTACTGCCTCTCCCCAAAAGCAAGCAAATTACTCTTTAGCATATTCTGAATGGTTTGACATCACAGACTTGCTAAAGAATTATCAGGTATCCCAAGCTGTACTACATATTGAGAGCTACAATGAGAATAATTTGAGCATAATTAGGGACTCCTGTAGGTGTGGGTATCTTCACCTTGCTTTTAAAGTTTGATAAAGTTTAGTTGGTTGAGTGACTTTGTTATATATGTTAATATAATATTTCCTTGTAAGAGTTTCTGAATGAGATTTACTTTCCTTGTAGTCATCTACTGTATTGTAGGATTGCTTTACAAGAGAACGTTAATGTTTCATTGTTTTTATGTTGTGTAAAATAACAGCTTCAGTGTATTGATAGTAAAAAAATTTAGAGTTTAATTAAAATTGGCCTATTTGGCCCTTGTATAGAGTTGTTTATTAAGAATTAAAAGTTGGGACTGGAAGAATGGCTCAGCTGTTAAGGCGCTTGCCTAGCAAATGCTATGTCAAGTGTTATAAATGACTTTGGTATCTAGTAAAGGAAATACTTCGTTTAGTACTCATTGTCCATGTAGTACTAGGATAGTACAGTCATGATCCCTGTCTACAGTGAGATTACATCCTTGTATATTAGGGCATGAACATACAGAAAGTTAATCAAAATTAATCAAAACTTTTTTTATACGGTCCCTTTCCTCTACAAAATAATCTGTTTTTGTGGTACTGAGGATAACACTGCCTTCATACTGGGCTATATATATCCCCAAACATTTATTTAATTATTTTATTTATTCATTCATTTATTTATTCTGAGACAGGGTCTCACTCTCTAGTCCAGGCTGGTCCTAAACTCACTTTGGAGCCCATGCTGGCCTTGAACTCATAGCAGTCCTCCTGCCTCAGCCCGCTGAGTGCTGAGATTACATACCTACACCACCACGCCTGGCTTATATGGTGCTGGGGAATTGAACTCAGGCACTTAACCCTTGACTTAGTGCTTGCGCTTTAACCACTGAGCCTTTCCTCCAGCCCCTCATTTATTTTTCATTTTGAGACAGTCTTAATAGTTTGCCCTGCTTGGTTTGAATTTGAAATCCTCCTGCCTCAGCCTTCCAGAATGCTGGCATTACAGGCCTCTGCTACCAGGCTTGACTCAAAATAGTCTCAGTCATGTAGCTTGTTCCCAGCAGCAACTGAAAAGTCTAAGAGTCCTTTGTGTGAAGAAACAGGACTTTGAGCTATGTTTTGAAAGTAGAATTTGGGTAGAAGAAAACATAGTGATAAGAACCCTATATAGGATGGAAAAGTAAGTGTATGAAAGTGGAAATGTATGGATTCATCAGAGGGCAAGCCAAGTATACTTCTTACCTTTACTTATTTAGTCAGTCTAAACTTGAAATCATGCATTGTAGTTAAAATGTCAAAATACATTTGGTAAATACTTTATAAACGCAGGGAAGAAAATTTTGGTAACTTCTTTGTAGCAAAGAGAGCTACCTAAAATGATTTAATGGATGATAAAGTAGTGTTCAGCATTTTCGGTTTACTTTTCATACTGTGTGACTTGTAGATCATTTTAGTTTTTAGAATGTTACTGACCTTACCTTTCTGTTACTAAGATGATAGAAGCTAAGGTAATGCTGATGAGTGTTGGATATAGATAGAAATCTTAGACTACCTTGCATGCGCTTACCTTTGTATCAATACATTTTTGAGATTTGCTGGTAGGTTGTACTTTGCACTGTCTGTTTTTTGGCTCTTAAAGGTAGCATTTACATATTATAATACACACCTTTGCTATTTGTTGAAAATGTTTTCTTTATGTTGCAGCATAAAAAGCTTACTGTATTAATTGGAAGTAGATTTTTTGCTGAAATATGTTTATACAGATTGCTTTATTTTAATATTGAAATGTAAGTGTATAAAAATGAAAAAATTATAGGGCTTCTGCCTCAAAGGGAATTAGTTGCATGTGAAAAGCAGAGCAGATTTTTATCTCTGGTAAAAAGAGACTTTTCTAAACTGGCCATTCACCATATCAGCTATTTTTGTAACATTTATATCTGTTTATTTTTCAGCTTTTTTAATCCAACTCAAATGAACTAAACCCAGAAGATTTTTTTTAAATGAAGTAATACGCAGATTGACCTTGTCTCACTCTGCTCCCCTCCTTGCTTCTCTGCTCGTCTAGCACCTGTCTGCTCTCACCCTCCCCATTGTTCTCGCCATTGTTGCCGCAAGATTTCTACGGCTTCTATCATCTGGATCAGCCTCTTGTTACATAGATTCCTCCACCATCTCTTCCTTCAGATCTCATCCTAGCCATGTCTCTCAGTTGGCCTTTTGTTTTGGGCTTGCGACTAAGTGCTTTAATTTCATGACCATACGGTGTTGCTCATCAGACTTTTACTTTCCGCTGTTTAATATTTACTTTTGTTCTGCATTTTGAAAAATAATATGAATATTGAAATAAAACTTAAATTGTTATTAATGCTTTCAGATTTAATTAGTTGGGTATTTTAATCCTTTTTAAGAGTTACAAAATCATTTGGGAAATGCACATTCTTTTCTAGTAGAGATAGTATAATATATTGATTAGAATTTACCTGAAGGGTACGAGTTTTCTTTTTCCCCCTCTTTGAAATGTTAGCCTTAAAGTCTTTGATGATTGATATGGCTGTATCTACTTTTACCTATCTAAGTGAGTGCAAGGCCAGTTGAAATATTTAAAGGTTTGAATGATAGATTGGGTTAAAATATTAACATAGAACATCAACAGACTCTTCGTTGAATAAATTTATCTTTAGTGCCTAATTTTGATGTACATAGATTTTTGTTTGAGGTGTAGTATAAAGGCTTAAGAAAGAATAAAGAGTTTTACATTTGGGGTAAGAATCCATATTGGAATCCTGAATTTCTTCTTTTTTACAGAGAATACATATTGGCAAGTTGAGTGTTATCAGCCTGTGAAACAGTATGCAGATTTGGGTCTTCTGTATCATATCTGCTAAAATTCTAACTTAATATTTGTTGGTTTTGTTTTCTTTTGCTTTGTCTAATAGCTCCATGTTTTGCATTTCCTGAGTAATATGATGATCATAATGTTCTGTGATGATCATAGTAAATTTATTTGTGATACAAATAATGCTACCTCCCCTTCTTTCTGTCTCTTTAATCTTGGCTTTCTTACTCTTGTCCAAATTTTGTTTTATGTAACTCTTTTTTTTAATGCATTTTTCCACTGTGTTGAGCTTTTCTCTCTCTCTTTTTTTTTTTTCACCAGAGAGAAGTTTCTTAAATAAGAATGGTTTTCCTTCTACTTCAGGGAAAAGTTATGGGAAATTCATTAGAAATAGTTGCTCAATCTTCTCTCATGAGTGACATTGATGTGTTTGGCTTTTGTGAGTTTTGCTTGGTGCACACATTACCATTTGGACCAGAATCAGCTTAAGTAGGAAAACTGGCTTTACGAATAAGCATACATTACTTTTTCTGTAAAAACCTATCTGCACTATCTTGCAGGTGGGTTTTTTAGAGCTATTTCTGCTGTGAAAATATACTGACTAATGATAAACTCTACATCTGTGGTAAATTGTTAGAACATAAGAACCCTCTCACAGAATTTGTTTTGTAGGTTGCTAGTAGAAACCAACAATTTTTCCTTTATGTTTTTATGCTGCCACGTTTCTAGTAACCAGGGTATTAAACCCTCTACTACAGGATTTTTGTAGTCATTTATAGGCACAAGTTTTATTCTTTACATTTTTTTGTAGTAACATTTGTATCAACTAGGGCTTTTTAAAATAAACTTGGAAAAATTAAGTAATTTTTAGTTTGTTTTCATTGCATGTCTACATATTGAAGGAAAAGTCTAGAAACCTGTCATTTTGGTCATGAAGACATTTTAGCGTCCTTTTAAAATTGTATATTATTTGGGATCGACATTTGATTTCTAATTGCCTGAAAGCAGTATGCCAAATATGTTTTACTCATATAGCATAATCTTTTTTATTAACTTCTCTAAACTGTCAACCTTGTTTAGAAAAATTGCATTACTTTTTCTTAAAACAGAGTGGGAAACCAAAAATAGCCTGCATGTGTTTCATTTTTAATTCCTTTTGGTCCAGGAGGGAAGACTGTTTGCTTCTTCAGTCAAAGTAAGATGCATGCCGGAAAAATTCAGGGATAAAAATTAATACCAGGTTTTAAAAATTATTACCACATTAGTATTTGTGAAGAAAACCTGTATTTCTAAATCAATATATTCTACATAAAATTTTTTGTTTGCTTTTCTAGGTAGTTGGCAAAAAAGGAGAAAGCCATTAAGGTACAAAAGCCACTGGAAGACCTGTTGCAATCAGAGTTGCAGCTCCTGGATAATTGCTTGATTCTCTCCAGAGACTGTCAATGTTGCATTCATTGCCATTACCAGTAAATCATTGCTTTTGTTCAGATGGTATCACTAGTGTTTCTATTGTAATCTTGATATATGCAGTTGTAAATAAAAGTCACTACTTTTGCCAAGCTTAAAAGTTGTCATTCTAAGTGTTTTCTCTTTTATTTGAAAATTAGTCAGATTCTGATTTTAGGAAAGAAATGTCTGGTTGTAGATCAGTTGAAAGCTAGCTTTTGTCTTTAGAGGAGCTAAATTATTGTAGGGAATTAAGTTAAGTGTGTACACACAAATACACATGTGGCAGTGATTTTGATAAGTGAACTTGGAATGTTCAAATGAATACTGACATTTTTACTTTGGGTATTTGGAGAATATAATTATTCAAATTATAAACTACCGGAAGTAAACAAGTTCAGTGAAATTTAACTATTTTTACCTGTTAGTGGGTCAACAAGTTCTCGTGCCAAAGCTTTAATCTTTCTGAGTAAATGTTAAAATTTGAGTAAGCCGCTTTCTTTACTAATAGAGGAATTTTGAGTTCACACACTTGGGGAAAATACAGTACTGTGAATTCATAAACTAATAGGAATCACCTAGTGTTTATTATCAGAACTACCAAAATTGTTACATTAGCATACAGAGAACATGGTTTAAGTTTGCAAATGAATTGACCAAATATTATAAAACCTTTTGCAGAAGATTGGCTACACTTCTGTCCTTTATTACTATTTTTAGTCTTAAATCTAGGATGTACTGATAAATTTTAAATATGTAGTTATTTTTATATTTAGCATTTAAAAAAGTACTAACACTGTATATTGTGAGTCAGTTAATATATTTGAGGGCATTCTTGAAATATTATACAGATGTTTGCCCTTGGGAGACCAATGTATTTATACGTGATGAAAAAGATACATAGAAAATGGTTGTTTTCTGGACCTCAAGTGTCTTTAGTTGATGTTTTGTTCATTTGTGTGTGAACACAGTAATCAGTCTGGAGTGATGCCTATTCTCTGTATTTCACAGTTCTGTTGCTTTGGGTTAAGTGGCGGCAGAAGGGCAAAAATAAAAGTTTATAGCTCCTATTAAAGACCATACCAGATTAATCATGTCTAAAATCAAGAATAAGATGAATATTAAGGGTTTTGTTTTGCATTTTTGTACATTTAATCTTTTGGGTAATTGTTAAAGTGCCTCATCTTATTACTGACCTCATCCTATTTATACTTGACAGTTGGAAAACCCAGTAAAAATAGTTTCGTATTTGTAAGGGATTGGGAATCAGATTTATATTGTTTGTGTGACTTTTCTATAACTCAGTTGCAATATTCAAACATTCCATAATCATTCAGATTGTAAATAATGAAAATGATGTTTATAGGTATCTGTACCATGATTCACTTATGAGAAGTTTTACTATTATAAATAAACATGCATTATTAATATTACTTAAAATACCAAACTGAAATGCTGTTTTCTCCTAAAATAATGGATTTGTACATGTAGGTGTTTACAACACTGAATTTCCTAAATGAATGAGAACGTGTGAAAAAATGAACCCTACTTATTCTAATCAAAGCTGTTAATAATTTCTAGAAATCTAACAGGTTCATGCAGCAGCCAGTGAGGCCCTTTGTGCATGTTGTCACATTTCCCAACCGAATGCTTACCTGACACAAAGCAGCGATGAAGTACCGTGTGTAGGACAGAAACAAACACCGCAGTGCAGAGTCTGCCAGAGGCTGAGGGCAGGACTAGAACCGGCTACCAGGATCTTCACACAGTAGGCCTATCTTTTATCGTCTGTTTTAGTCCTCTAGTTTCCCTAATCTCACCTTTGTATTGGAGACAGGCGTTTAGCGACATACTACTAATAGTTTGTGAATTGAAACTCGTCATTTGTGTCTCAGTGTTGAAGGACGTGTGGCATGTTTTTTAGTTCTTACAGGTACGCTGTTAATATACACTTGATGTCAGCATTTTATTTGGAACTGTATGTCAGAAGCTTTCTTAAGAAACAACAGCTAGGATCTTCCCATGTTTCTCTGAATGTCAAAAAAACTTTTTTTCCATTTTTCTTTCTTTTTTTGAGACAGTGTCTTGCGCTGTAGCCCAGGCTGGTCTTGGCCTCAGGACAATCCACCTGCCTCAGCCTCCCAAGTGATGAGATTACAGGCTGTGCGTCACCATTCCCAGCTTTATGTGGTGCTGGGGAATTGACCTCAGGGTCTTGCCCTTACCAGGCGAGCGCTTTAACTGCTCTGCCATTCTTCCAGCACCTGATTGGTTGATATTTTAAACACTAATAAAGAGAGTGTTGGCATTAAGTCACACATTCTTCCTTTTAAAAATGTTTTCTTTAAAAAAATTCTCTCTCTCTCTCTCTCTCTCGGCCTATTTGGCTTATATTGATATTTATATAGATCAGTTTGCCAAGTTAATTTTGGAATTGTTCATTGCTAATCTTAGGTAACTAAGAAAACTAACAGTAAGAAATTAGTGCATATTGGTTATACAGATTAATTTCAAATGTGTACATACCATTTAATCTTCCCCTTCTGCCTCCCCCAATGCTCCTGCCTCTAGTTTTACACTTGTTTTTCTTTGGGCAGCAGGTTCACTGTGTATGTATTATGTCCATAGTCAGTCCGTCTGTGATTACCAGGAGTCCAAGCTGGTCCTGAACTCACTACATAGCCCAGGCTGGCCTCAAGCACACGGCAGTCCTGGCTCAGCCTCCCGAGTGCTGTGATTACAGGTATGCGCCGTCATACCTGGCTTACACAGTGCTGGGGAATCAAACTCAGAGCCTCGCTATTGCTAGGCAAGTGCTTTTAACTGCTGTGCTATTCCTCCAGCCCTGTCACTGTTTTTAGATTTCACTTGTATGATTTGTTTTGTTCAATGGGATCTCCAGATAAGTCTGTTTTTCAAATGACAACTTTTTTTTAATGGCTTAATACTTGAGTATACATACTGCACTTTCTTCATCTGTTAATGATCACTTGTAATATACATACAGTGTGTTGATAGGGAAGTATAAAAATAATGACGACCCCCCCCCCCCCAGTTATTTTCATACTGTTTCAAGAAGAGTATTGGTATCATTTTGGTCATTTAAAAAAAAAAAAAACTAATACATTTCTTATGTGCATGGCACCTTAGGAAGAGAGACAGAAGGTTTTGTAGGTTAGTAAGATCGTTTTTAATTCTTAAAAAGTGTAAACTCGTTGAAGAAGGGTTAACTAAATTAGATAATAAGTTAAAATGATTACCAGAATTTAGATGCGCTATTAAAACTGTACATGGTATTATTAAAGTCTTAGTTGTATGTAACCTTAAAATTACTAGAATATTTCTCTTTACATTTTCTGTGCTTTAAGTGAGGGAAAAGTTCATTTACTTCTGAGTTAATACTGATAATTTGAAAGGCCAGAATTAGTTGTGAAAATATGGTTTTTTTTAGGTTTATATTTGGTGTGTACTTGGAGAAAGCTGCCTCATTATGGTACTTGGCAAGATCTTTGAAGTTTGGCGCTTTAAATTCCTCTTGTGTAAAAAAGTATGTATGTCTACCTGCCTCTTAGGTTTGTTGCAAGGATTAAATGTACGTGCTTTCTATCCAGACTACAAGTAAGTATTTCTGTTCCATATTCTGTTTTCTTGTCTCACTGCTATTGTTTCTTAGGCTGTTGTTTCTTGCTGAGATTTTGCAGGATTCTGGATGGCTGGGCCCTCTGATCTGGTCTCTGGAATGTGCCTTCTGCAGAGTTGCTGGTTATCTTTCCTTATGACATTTTCATCCCTCCTGTGCACTGCACTGTACTCCTTTTTCTTACTTTTTTTGTTTGTTCGTCTGACAAATTTCTCTTACTGGCATGGCTCAGTCCAAGCAAAACTGATACAGGAAAAACTCCACAACTGTGTATGCCTCTTCTGTTGTCATTGTATCCTGTGATCAGTCCATTCTTAGACTTATCAAACTACCTGTAGTCCTGTTTGTCGCAGTAGATAATAAGTAACTACAGGATTTTGGCTCATTCTCAAGCAATTTGTTTGGTCTCTCATTAAACATAATGTTGAACAAATTAGCAGCTTTTCATAGATGCGTCAAGTTCATCTGAGAGTTTAATTCAGATTTTGACCTTCAGCGAGGTAAGGAGAGAATTCGACCAAAGTGAAGTAAAAGTATATGTTGTGTTCATAGAACGTAAGAGAGTTAAGTGTGAGATTTCCTCAGGAGGTGAAGGAAAAGATGAAGCTGGAAGAGCACGTAGAATCCACACTGAGGCTCCTCTTGTTGAGCGAAAACACCTGGATTTCACCCTAAGGTAGGAGGGCAGCTGTAGTAGGGAGCAAGCTGGTAATGACTCACAAGATTGTCATTTGCAACTGAATGGAGAAGAGAATTTTAGGAGAGGCAGCAAGTTTGGGCGGGAAAATGAATATGGTTTTAAATGGATTGTATGCAGTGTATGTGAGACACTTGGCACCTGGGAGGTGTCTGGTAGCTACAATGGAATGTAATTTAGGGCTTAAGGCTAGAAATAGAGAACTAGTAGTTATTTAGAGGGTGAAAGTTGGAGTAGGTGTATGAATGGGAGCTGCTAGAGAGAATGTAGAAGAGGGGGGTGACATGCAGAAGGAGATAACTAGAGAGCAGGAGGTATTTAGGAAGTGGCAAGATGCTTGGAAAGCAGGATAAGCCAGAAGACAGGAGGGAAGACTCGGGGGTGGTGAAGTAATGAGGGGGATAGACACAAAATACAGAAACACTGTGAAACTGGTGCTTAATTACAAGACTCACTTGTTATATTAATGCTGTTAGTTGAGGAAAGTGTCAGCAGATACCAGGATTCCAAAATCTGTCAGAAGAAATTTAGTTTGTTCAGTATACAGTTAAATGTGGTTTACATAAAAGTTATCAAAATCAGGGATTGATGGCAACATTCTATAACAGATTATAAAACACAGAAGATGCTGGTAAAAGCTTTAGTTTTATAATCAGGTGTTTTATTTCTCCTGTGTTTTGTTTGTAATCGTGCATTTTGTCCTGCCATTCAAAAAATTTTTTTCATGATCACTTCGGTTGCATTGAAAGCTACTAATTTTGTACAGAGAATAGCTCAGTGTTTAAAGCGCTTGCTTATCACTTGCGAGGCCATGGATTTGATTCCCTAGCACCACATATGCTGGGTGTGGTGACACATGCCTGTAACTCCAGCACTTGGGAAGCTGAGGCAGGAGGATTGTCTAGAGTTCACACTCAGCCTGGGCTCCATAGTAAGTTCAGGATCAGACTGGACTACAGAGCGAGACCCTTTCTCAAAAAAAAGTGCAACCTGCTAATTTAATAAAGATGATTCTTCTGTCAGGGTCCAGGATGGGCTATTTAGATTCTTTAGCAATAAAGTTTCTAATTTTGTACGACAGTATAAGACAGTATTCATAGAGCCTACTCTCCAGGGTTTTCAGGTAACAGGAAACTTGGTTATATCCCTTTAATCTTCTATGGTCATGGGTAACAAAGAGTGACACAGTTTCACTTCCCTGACCGCATTATCAGAATTGGCATACGGACAGCATCAAGGATACTGCTGGGCTGGAGGAATGGCAAAATGGTTAACAAGCGCAAGGTCCTGCGTTCCAATTCCCCAGCACCCCATAAAGGCTGGGCATGGTGGTTCACTCATGTAATCCTAGCACTTAGGAGGCTGAGGTGGGCAGATTGTCCTGAGTCCAAGGCTAGCCTGGGCTACACCAGCCTGGCCTACAGAGCAAGACCTTGTCTCAAAAACAAAAACAAAAACAAAAAACAAACAAACAAACAAATCCAAACTGCTGTATGGATTTAGTCTTGACTACAGGTGACCATTATGTTTAAAAATGAGTTTCTAACTAAAAATGGACAGTGGTAGGGAGCCTTAGCAAAAGTGCATAGGGACAAATGGCACCACTGGGGTGGCCTGTACAGGAGTGAGTGTTCATTCAAGTGTCACCTCCTCTGATTCCTATGTGAAATTTCTTACAGCGACAAGGGAAAGACATAATTATGAGTGTACCCATTTTGACTTGATATTTTTAAACTTAAAAACGTTTTCTGAATTTTTTTTCCTCTCTTAATGATGGAGATTAAAACTTAAGTTCTCAAAACATGTTAGCTATATCACTAACTTCATCCTCAGAAAAAATTTAACGTGCTACAAAATTTCTATGTAATTGCTTTTATTTTGTTTCCTCTTACCAATCAAAACCCATTGAATTTAGCAAATGCTAAAAGTTTGGCCCAGTGCTTCTCAGAGTGCTGTAAAGCAGTTGTTACAAGGGCTCTCTTCAGAATGTCTGTCATCTCAAATTTTAGATGTTTATGTGGACATCTTAAGTTTCCGATAAACCTGTCGACTTATTTGATGCTAGGACAGGCCCCTTGACCCCTTTAGATGGTTTGCAACATCCCCCACCCCCTTTTTTGAGACATGGTCTCGCTCTGCAGCCCAGGCTGGTCCTGAACTCATTATGAAGCCCAGGCTTGCCTTATACTTGCCTCAATCCTCCTGTCTCAGCCTCCAAAGTTCTGGGATTACAGGCATGTACCACCACACCCGGTTTCTGTGGTGCTGGGGAATCAAACTTGGGTACTTAGCATTTGATTTAGTGCTTGCTAGGCAAGTGCTTTAACTGCTGAGCCATTCCTCCAGCTCCCCAATAGCAGCTCTTACCTGAAACAGAATCTTAGATATGGTTAGATGAAAGATGATTAATTGCCTTAATGTAATACAAGCTCAAAATTACACTGTATGCATGAGGACACAAGTCTTAAAATAGTAGGAATCTGTATTGGATAGACTTCTCTACAGGAGCAGAATATGGAATTACAAAAGGGAACTTATTTGATTGGTTTATAGGATTAGAGGCTGGTAGTCCCACAATAGCTGTTTGCATGCTCATAAACTGGAAGATCAAGTCTGCTCAGTCCAAAAAGTTGAGAGTCTACAAATACGGTGACCAAAGATGCAGCCCTGACCCAGGGGGAGGTCCTGGAAGCTCGCCGAGGAGTCACAGGTATGAACCTGAATGAAAAGGCTGAAGAAAAGCCTGATGTCCACAGCAATGACAGTAGCAGAAGATGCACCGACTTGGGCAGCATGTAGGTCCAAGGGCCCCTGGCTCTATTTTCCCACTTCTGTTCCTTAGCTGGCCACATTCAGGGTGGGTGATCCCTACTGTGTTTGCTGACCCACATACTAGTCATCCCTTGGAAAACTTAATCCTAAAAATTAGAAAATATTGAAATAAAAGAAAAAACATTCATAAATCAGAAATTTAAACATCGTCAATATGATAATATACTCCAAACTAGTCAACAAATTCATTGTAATCCCTACCAAAATTTCATCTGATTTCTTTTAGAAATTGATAAACTGAGTTAAAATCCACATGGAATTGTCAAAGAAAAAATCTAGATAATCTTAGAGGGTGGGGAAAGAAAGTCCACACTAATTGATTTCAAAATTGACTATTCAGTGACCACAATCAAGACAGGTGACACAAACAATGTAACTAAAGAAAAGTTAAAAATAAGTCAGATCCTTGGATTTGGCACAGCACATTCCCCAGCTCTTCAAAAAAAGAAAGCAAATTAAAAGTTCATGAAAATTAAAAGCCTAATGAAAGAAATGGAAGAAGATATTTGCAAAACACATATAGTAATCCTTCTGTATCCACCAGAGAGTGGCTCCAGGATTCCCCCTGGATACTAAAATGCAAGGATGTTTAATGTCTTAGTTACTTTTTAGACATTGTGGTTAAGCACCTGACAAATTTAGGGAGGAAAAGTTTTATTTTAGCTCACAAGTTCAGGTCAGGGTCTCTTCCTGGGCGGCCAGCGACAGTGGAAGCACACGGTAGAGGCAGAAGTGGAGACAGCATTGCAAATAGGTAGCCAAGTCCTAGAGAAAAGTAGGAAGTGGTATGTACCCTTCCAGGTCCTGTCCCAGTGATCCACCCTTTTGGGTCCAGCCTCAGTGTTCTGCCCTTTCCAATTTTAAGCTCTTAATTCACCATATACCTGTAATGTATAGTATACCACATGCTTGTCTTCCTCCACACACCTGTACTACGCCACAGAGCCATAATCGAACCCTCCAGATCAGGCCACTATCTCCTAACAGCTCATGGTTCCATAGATAATCCATAATGAGGTTTTGGGGGAACATTCCAGAGCCAAACTATAATACTCAGATTTCTTTACCTAGTATGATTTTCATTCACTGAAGTGTGGTAAGGTGTATTTCGTGATTCACAGAGATAAACCATGTCCTGTGATTTGGCAAAGAATTCTGAGCTACAACACCGTTGTTGGCATAGGGTACAGTGTTGTCTTTTATGTGAGCTTACGAATATGTCCTCTACTCCTGTATATAGGTGCCAGTTATATCCATTTGGTGTGTGGTGCTTTTGAATTTGCCTCTTCTCACTGGCTGTGACTGAGGGATATCGTCTACCATTTCTTGTAGAAAGGTGTTACTTTCCAACTGTAATAGTGAATTCATCTGTTTCCCCTTGTATATATTTCTCCTATGAGATTTTTGACTTCTGATTCAATGTTCCATTATTAGATGGAGTCACATCGTTTTATTTTGTGTTAGAATCGAGCCCTTTATCGTTCTGTAATGCCCCTTTATATCCCTGATTCCTCTCCTTGTTTTGCAGTCTTCCCTGTTTAAAAATAGCATTGTTATACTGTGTTTTAATTAGCATTGGCATGACATACCTTTCTCAGTCTTCATATATGTGCGTGTGTATATATATATATATATATATATATATATATATATTTACATGTTTTTGGAGTCAGCATACGAGTCTTATTATCTATTTTGACACTTTCGGTTTATAATTGATACACTTAGACCATTGTTGATTATTAATATAGTTTAATTTATCAGTGTTAAATTCACTTTGAAATAAGCCACAGTACTGTAGTAAGAAGTTGTGTTTGTTAAGCAAGGAAACTGTTGATATGCAGGGTAGAAATCCCTGGGAGATGACACTGTAGCTACTAATTTATGTTTCACATATGGCATCTGAAGTACAATGCTTAACTATGCAAAATCTTTATTATGTAGCAAGTATAGGAAGATACTCTAAATTACCTCCGTAGGTCTTAGTATATTTCTTATTTTTATCCTGATTATTACATTTATTTGCCCACTAAAACAACTTTATATGCTATGACTATTTAAAGTATTTTCTCCAGTCTTTTTATTTTGAACATCTACAAAGTAATTTCTCTTAAAATTATTTCTAAAGGAAATTGTTTTTCCCATTAGCTAAAATAGCAACTATTTTTAGGACTCTTGTACTAGACAGTGAAGTGACCTTTAAGATTGTGGGTTGATACTTCAGTTGATATGTTCACAGACCTTTCTTCTTCCTGAATGATGCCATTTCTAGATGAAGAACTTCTTGAAATTGTAGCATGGCCTCCTAAGAAATTAAGCTCGTGAGACCTAAAATATTTGCAACTTAGTAATTCTCCTATACATTCATTGATTCTTTAAATTTCCCATCAAAATTTGTGTGTTTAATTTTAAGTTATAAATGTCAAGGGAGTTTACTCTGTATTCAGTTCCTTCATGCAGTTTCCTCTTTATAAATGTATTATGTAATAACATCATTGGCTAACATTCATTTAATTTATATGGTTCCTCAAATGTATAAACTTGTTGAGCACAACTAACAATAGCTAAAATATGGAAGTCACCAAAATACCCATCAACAGACCAATGGATATACTAACTGGTATTTATACACAATGGAATACTATGCATCTATAAAGTCTGACAGCTTGAAGGCTTTTATAAGCAAATGGAGGAAACTTGAAACCATCATGCTTAGTCAGGTGAGTCAGAAGTAGAAGATGAAATATTGAATGGTTTCTCTGATATGAGAAAACCATATCCCAGATCACAATTATCTCTCACAGAACTTAAAGTGAAAAATGAAGGGAACCGGTGTGTGTGTCGGGGTGTGCGTGTGTGTGTGTTTGTGTGTGTGTGTATGTGTGTTTGCAGGGGATGGGTTGTAGGAGTGGGTAGGGGTTGGAATGAAAGGAAAGTAGGGCAGGTTTTGTTATCTTGACTAGATATGTATGTGCACAAAATGCCCAAAACCAATGTAAACCTTAAATTTTGCACTTATACATATCAATAAAATGGAGGGAAAAGTTAATGAAAAAAATAAATTGTTGAAAAAAAGATCTGCCTTAAGTTGAGTGTAGTGGCACACTCCCATAGTCCCAGCTACTTGGTGGGTTGAGTTGGGAGGATGCTTGAGACCAGGATTTCAGACTGGCGTGGGTGACACAGCAAAGTCCTTCACACAGACAGCCCTGACCTCTTGGGCTGTCAGTCTTTTATCTATATCTATCTGTTCATCATCGTCTATCTTTGTGCTGCTGAAAGCTTTGACAGAGCCTACTGAAGTGATAGGGTGCTGTGTGCTACTTTAATATTTACCCTGTTTGTACCTGTTCTTCCAATGCTTTGTCTTCCATATTTCTTCCTTTTAGGATTCTAAATGAGCTTTCTGTGTCTTAGTGTATCAGTCATACTTTTTTCCCCTCCTGTTTTTGATTTCCTTAGAATTTGCAAGCCTACTTTCAAGTAATTATATTGCTTCGTAGGGAATGCAACTACTTTATAATAACAATAATTTTAGCTTCTTCCTGCCTCTATTTCACTGATGTCATTCACTTAACGTACACAGAACATACATGTGTGTACCATATATGACTGATAACTATATTGGACAAACTGCTATATGTTAGATGAAGAATAAGAAAAAATTTTTCTTCATTCATTCCTTTTGTGGATCTCTCTGTTTCTTTAGATTTTAGTGTTTGACCTATATCAATTTCTTTTTCTCTGAAGAGTTTTTAAAATATTGCTTGCAAGATCTGCAGACAACAAATTTCCTCCATTTTTGTATGCTCAAGAAAGTCTTTATCTTCAGTTTTAAAGAATAATTTCAGAGTACATAATTCTGCAACATTATTGGTAGATTCTTTTCCTCCACATGTTTGTTTATTTAGATGTAGCAGTTGCACTTTTATCACTGAGCTACATACATCCTTAAGTCTTAAGTCTAGCTGAACAGTTGATGTCCTTTTGCCTCAGCCTCGAGTAGTTGGGATTATAAGTGCATACTCCCATGACAGGCTTTCCACTCTCTTTCTTTGGGCAGTGGGGTAGATGCACTGGAGTCACACCCTGGGTTTTCTCACTAAGCTGTATTCCTAGCCCGTTTCTAGTTTTGATTTTCAGAGTCTTGCCCTTATTTCTCCAATTGCCTTTGTTTTCTTTCTCTCCCCTGACAGTCTCTTCACATGTGTATTAGACTTTTTGTAGCAATTCTATAGTTAATGGATTTTTTTTTTTCTTCTTTGGGGCAGCTCTTACTAAGTTGCCTAAGCTGAACTTGAACTTGGGATCCTTGTGCCTCAGCTTCCCAGAGTAGTAAGGACTAGCTTGCTTTCCCATCTATTTATCTTCCAGGGTGTATGTTCAAATGCAGAGAGTCTTTTCCTAACCACGTTCAGATTACTAGAGAGCCCATCAAAGACAGCGTTCATTTCTCCTTGCGTTATTGCTCTTTAAGACATCTTTTTAGATGCTTTCTTACAATTTTGATATTCATTCATATATTACCCATCTATTCTGCATGTTATCCTCTTTCATTAATGTCTTTTAGTAGATACACCTTTTTTTTTTTTTTTTGAGACAGGTCTCGCTCTGTAGCCCAGGCTGGTCCTGAACACACTGTGAAACCCAGGCTGGCCTTGTACTCACCGCAGTCCTCCTACCTCAACCTCCTGAGTGCTGGGATTATAGGCATATGCTACTGCGCCTGGCTTCTGTGGTCCTGGGGAATCGAACTCGGGTACTTAGCACTTGATGTAGTGCTTGCTCAGCAAGCATTTTAACTGCCAAGCAATTCCTCCAGCCCATACATTATAATTTTGAAACTTCCTGCTGTGGTGATTTATACATTTCTGTTGCATCCATTCTGGTTCTAATATTCAGTCTCTTGGAGTTGCGGGATTTTTTTTCTCCTTTGAGTAAGCCTTGTAACTTTGTGTTGAAGGGTGGGCATGAGGTATTGGGTAAAATGTCCTGTGTATTGGAGCTGTTAGGAATGTAGTATGGTGGAGGAGAACAAGCGCTCTGCCGTCCTATGATCAATCCTCAGTCTGAGGGAGTCTGTGCCTCTGGGCTGTGAACTTCAAGTAAGTCTCAGTGCCCTCCCCTTAGGTGGTTAAAATAGACTAGTGTTGAATATTTCCTGTCCTGGGTCAGATATGTGCTGGTAAAATCCAGTGGGTTATACTCTGGGAAAGAAGTTTGTCCTGAGAGCAGGCTTGGTAATAATGAAATGCTCTGGAAAATTTTAAGATGGTTACTTTCCCCTCCTGCTTCTAAGCACAAGGGGATTTTTCCCTAGTCTGCAGTTTGAGAGCCTGGTAGGGCTCCAGGAAGTAAAACTCACAAGTGTGTGGGGACTTCCCCTGTGACAGGATCCCCTGCATTCTCATCCTTCAGACTTGTCCACACTGAGCCTCCATCAGTTGACAGTCACAGTTGATTGTCTTACCTGGGCACTCCTGCGGAGTTTCTGTTCCAGTAAGTTGTGTGTTGTATACCCCCCCTCCTCGGTCTCTCCCCCCCCCCCCCCCCCCCCCCCCCCCCCCCCCCCAGGTCCTGAGAACACTTTATTGGGAAAATTACAGATGGGGGAAGGAGGAGAGTAAACCCTCTTCTAGTCAGAAGAGGGACCCAGAAATAGGGATTGCCCTAGTAAGGTGTGATTCTTTCTGCCTGCCTGGCTCTTTGAATTTTGGCAGCAGTGGTTTGCCCTTTGGCCTTGTTCCTCTGATGGATCTTGAACGAATTGTTGGTTTTCAGTTTGCTTAGCTTTTTACTTGTTGGAATTAGAGTGCTAACACTATGCACCTTATGTCGTGGTTGGGAAATCCGAAGTCACCATACTAATTCTTTAATCGTGTCAAAAGACTTATGGCACCTGTAAGCAAGGTGAGGACTCATATTTTCCAACTTCTTTTGGAAAACAATTTATAAGATTTTGAAAATGTAATGCATTTCTTGCTAGATATTATAGGTAGTTCAATTTCTCTCTTTCTCTTTTCACTGAGGATTAAGCCCAAAGACTTCACAGTGAGCTACATATCCAGCCTTTTAATTATTTTTAAAATTTTATTTTCAGAGAAGGTCTTGTTGATTCAGTGTTAACCAGGCTGGGCTCAAACTTGTGGTCTCGTGTTTCAGCCTCCCAGAGTACAGGGCTTGCAGGTAGGTCGTTCAAATAGTAAACACACACACACACACACACACACACACACACACACACACACACAC
>PVKB01000010.1:1372500-1739868 GCA_004027205.1 Ctenodactylus gundi | reverse complement strand
TTTATGTGTCCTTCTAGGGACATTGTTTACCTATGTGTTTTAATACTTTTTAGTGTGTATTCTCTACAGTAGTAGATCTATGGATGGATATATATACATACATACATATGTCACACGTATACAAATCTCAATTTGTGTGGGCTCTTTTGAACTTATGTATATAAAATTCATCCATTTGTTGTTCATTAAATTTAAAATAATATAGGTAAATTTATATCTTCACACACACACACACACACACACACACACACACACACACACACTCACTCACTCACTCACACTTAAATCCAGTAGAAACCAAAACGTATCAGTAAAGCCTCCTGGACTTTTGAGAGCTTGTTTTTATGAATACTTCTCCATTTACCAGAACCAAGATGTAGGCAAAGTCATTTGGATTTCTGCCTTTGTTATGAGGGTGAAGCTATATTTTTGCCGCACAGGAGAATTGGAGGTGGAGAGTCACCGTGCTGAGATAGATGGGGCTGGCGTCAGTGCTTTGGTCTGTGGTGTGCAGTGCTGGCACGGCTGGTCCCCATGCCTGGGAAGCTCGTGCTGAGCAGGGATTAGGATGCCAGCATCTGATGCACAGGGTTGCTTCCTGCTCCCCCTTGGCGTCCTGACAAGAGATGACCTTGTTCAACCCTGCTGAGCTTCCTAGATTTACTGGGCTTATAGCAACACATGGGAAGGAGATTATGTTTATTTTTAAAACATAAAAAAATGCAACCTTCCCAGGGCCTGTGGTGTCTGCTTGCAACAACACAAATACACACACACGCACACACGCACACACACACACACACACACACACACACACGCAGTGTATATATAATCACTTCTAATTAACTTCAGCTCTTCTTGCAAAACTAAGTGTGAAGTCTTAAAGACTTGTCAGCTTCTCTGCCTGTGAAATTTATCTACTTCTAATTGTGAATAACAATATACTCAAGGTTGGCTATAAATGACTCAGCTTTCACAGCAATTGAAAACCTTAAAATCACATTTGCAGATGAACACATTTGTGCAAAAAAATTTGGTGGGCCTTTAGATAACCATGTAGTTATTTATGCTTCTCCAAAATGTTTTATTTTTCCCTAAAAGATGATGAAGTTTCTCTCTGAACGTCAGTGAAAAAAAACCCATGTGATTGGTTTGAAAACAAACTCGATTGTAAAAGGTAAAACATAATAGAGATGCCTAAAATAAAGATGAGTATATAATGGATTAAAAATAAATTTAATTTACAATTTCACAAAATAAAGTCTTCAAAGAGCAAATACCAGATACAATTAAGATTTTTTTCTCCACTTCTCATCAGCTTTTAGAATTTGAGAAACTTCCCTATTTCACCACTAGATGTCATGAAGAGCCTGGTTAAATACAGTAGGCAACCGCTTGCGAGTGATTGCAGAAAGTTTGAATTTTTTTTCTGATTTTGTAAATTTGGATAAGATGCTATTTTGTTTAGGGTTCTGTATTAAAATATTCATATGGATTAATTTTGAATAAGATATTAGGAGCTATTAGGAAAGGTGGCCAGTTTTCAGATGCTAGAAAATGACCCCTATTAAGCATTAGGATAATATCCAGGGAGAGCAACATGTGCAGAGTATCAGTTATACTGAGGTCTTTTTGGTGCCCTTAACTTAGCACACCCCAGACCTTTCCTCTTGAAGTAGGAATGCGCTTGTCAGACTTGTGGCCACCGAAACTTCATAGAAGTTTTCATAAAAGCAGGCCCCGTGACAGACAACAAAGGAGAGGAAGAAGAGGTGAGAGTGTTTGCGTTTAGGCTTTGAGATCTGCTAGGGAGAGTAGTTCTGGGACACCGGACTTGATAGGTTAAGAAGGCATGTTCACACTGTGGCCCTTGTTCGTTTTTTTTTTTTTTTTTTTGAGTGAAGAGGAAGTGTCGGGGCCACATGTAAAATATATAATATAGTGTCTATCTATCTATTCAGTAAATTTTTCTTTAGAAACTTAACAGAATGGAGGACGTGCCTGTTGAAAGCTTAGACAGAATTTGGTTCAATGAGAGAGAGAACTTTCTGAGAGAAACTAGTCTGTCATTGTCTGAGTTACTTTTTCGTTGCTGTGACTCAATACCCGACACCCACAAACTCAGGAAAGGAAAGGTTTATTTTAGCTCACAGTCTCTAAGGTCACTGTCCATTCGGGCGGCCGGCAACAATCAAAATACATGGCAGAGAGAGGTGGAGGCAGCTTCCCTGTACTAACAGGAAGACAAGCTGAGGCTAGTTGAGACTAGTCCCCGTCTTGCAGGAAGACAGGTGCAGCTTATGTAACCTTTCAGGTCTCCATCCAGTAACTAGCCCCTCCTGCATCCAGGTGTGGCCACTACACCCCGTTAATCCTAACTTAACTGTAACCTACCCCTCCAGACCAGACCCCAATCTACCAACATCACATGGTTCCATTAAAATACATGAGACTTTTGGGGGGCCCCCAGATCCTAACCACAACAATCATCTAACACAGAGCCAGATGAAGCAATAAGGTCCTAGTTACTGGAAAGTTCTAAGTTCCAACAGAGTGGCTCTCAGTGGAGAAGATAGATTCTAGAAAAAAAAATCCCCATTTTAGGGTAGAAATTTGGACAGAGTGACTTCTAAGATGCTTAGATCTTCAATCCTATACCTTGGTGGTGACTATTTTCCCAGTAAAAAAGGAAGCAGAAAAGAATTGAGACTATATGCTTAAGTAAATACAGGTACAATAGGTGAGCTGTGGTAAGCGAGGGAGGTGGGGCTAGGAAGGAAGGAAGGAAGGAAGGAAGGAAGGAAGGAAGGAAGGAAGCCAGGAAGCCATATGGGGAGATTGTGGTGGTTGGGTTCATTGGTGGGGAAAACTGGTGAGAAGAGAACACTTGGCTTTGGGGCTTCCTTCCTCTGGTTCACAGATGCTCGACACTCCTGGGGCACAACTCTTTCCTCCCAAGGGGATATTGTCTATCTGTCCCTTCTCTTCTAATCCTCACCTCAATAACTATTGCCCTCACCTCAATAATTAAACATGAGAGCCAGGCATGGTGCCATAGGCATGTAATCCCAGCACCCTAAGAGGTTGAGGTAGGAAGATTGCAAGTTCCACCCCAGTCTGTGTAGCTTATAGTAACTTTGTGAGAACTTGTCTCGAAAGAAAAAAATTAAAGGCTGGGGATGTATCTTACTGAGCAGGCTCTGGGTTCAGGTTTCGGGGGGGGGGGGGAGGAGGAAATTTGAGAGAAATGTAAAAAGATGAATGTGCTATATTTTGTGGGAGGACAAAGTGTTAAGACTGAACTAAAGAAAGAACATTCTGAGAATGGGAGATCCCAGCTGGCCAGAGGGGAAGAAATGGGCCTTTGCTTACCTTCTCACAGTTGCCTTTGCTGCCAAGACAACAAGCCCCAGAGTGTGGCTGGCTATTGAAGTACATCGCGTGAACTCCAGACATTGATAAAAACATAACAAAATATTTCCACATACTTTGTGCTCTGGAAAACAGGACTGCAGCTGAGTCTTGGCTTGAGTCTCATACAGTATCAGGGGCGCAGTTTAATAAAACCTATACAAATACATTTAGTAAAAGCTAAATCTTATAACATTTTTCTGAACTTGCAGTTTGATAAAATACCACATAATTAGCCTTTACGGTGGGTTTACTATTTCCTTATGCCAAGAGAATTTACACGTTCACATTCCTATGTCTGCAAAACAGTTTAAGTGCTGGATTGTTCACATGGAATCACCCAGATGTTAAATATGCTTCTTCCCCCTTTTTTTGAGGCAGTGTCTCAGGCTGGTCATGTACTCACTGTGCAGCCCAAACTGGCCTTGAACTCACAGCAATCCTTCTACCCCAGCCTTCTGAGTACTGGGATTACTGACATGTGCCAGCATACATGACCAAATTTTATATGGTGCTGGGAGTCAAACTAGGGCCTTGTGCATTCTATGTGAGCACTTTAACAACTGAACTTTGCCCCCAGCTTTCCGCCTGTCCTTTTTTGACAATGACCACCCACAGTCCCATAGCTTTAAGATGGAGTAATTTGTGGTGGATTATGTTGATGACTTACTGATCTCTCAAATCCGTAAGTGAGGAAACTGAGGCTCAGTGTGACCTTTTCCAGGAAGTCAGCTCTGGGTTCATCCTCCACAGTATCCTTTCTAGGGGGTATGAGAAATTTGCTCTGGTCCTTGCATACACTTTCCCCTTTCTCTTTCAGGGGAATCAAAACTGAGATGTCTGGGTAAGAGAGGAAATAAAATCTATTGTCATTATCTACCTCAGTGGTTACTACTTTACCACCTAAGACTGCATGTATTAACTCCTTCACCCTATGGATTGAAAGAAACATTAGGCCTACTAAACAAGACTCCTTTCCTTAAGTATTAGTTCATTTCTGTGCTTACTAAAAATAACCCATATGGTTGGGGTTTGCCATCAACACCAGCTTTGATCAGCATAGAAAGTCAAGTTTGAATCTCAACTTCATGCCAGTGCAGACCACAGCAAAGGCACCTGAGTCCAAGCCCCTAGGAATGTCAAAGTGTAGGAAGCAGCTGGTGACTTCCAAAGGCCTGGAAACTCAGGTTGGCCTCTAGACCACTGGGCTGAGCATAAAAGTCCTTGGTCTTGATGCCATCAACACCACTATGTGGTCCATGGCTCATTGTGAGGTAGGTGTGGGTTGAGCATGTTATCCACCATTGTCAAGCATCGGTATTATCGCGAAGGCCTTCTCATGTCTCTGCTTCCATCGTACTCCATCTCCTTGAGTTACTCCTTCAGGGGAACAGCTCTGCAAATCATTTAACACATCATTCCTCCAACCCCTACATGTTACTCAGAGCAAAAGCAAAACCTTCTCCCCAAATATTCTTTTTATCAGTATGTATTTGGGATACATAATAATTACATTCAACCTAAAGAATCGGTGCATATGCATATTGCATCTTGACCATGTCTACTTCCCTTCCTCCTCTTTGCCCTCTTGCCTCTTTCACACATACCAATCCTCTTCACAAAACCTCTCTTCCTTTTATCTTTCTTTGCTATTTTATTTTGCTCTTCTACTAATTTATACTTTGGTTTGCCCATATTAGGGAAACTGATTTTTTTTAACCTTCTGTGTCTGATTCATTTGGCCAAGTATGATAGGTTCAACATGAATCCATTTCCTACCAAAAATTCAAATTTATCTTTCTTTGTGACAGAGTAGTACTCTTGTGTTTATATACCGCATCTTCTTTATCCATTCATCTGTTGATGGACATTTTGGTTGCTTCAAGATTTAGCTGTTAGGTGTTGTGCTGCCATAAACATGGATATGTGCATATCACTGTTTATACCTTTGCCTCATTTGGGAAGATATTCAGAAGACTATAGTGAAATGGAATATCAGTTTTCCGGGTTGTGAGGACTTTCCATACTGCTTTCTATAATGGTTGTACTAGGAAAGAAGAACTTCTTTTTCGCCAGTCTTGCAGCATTTTCTTTATTAAGACAGGTTCTTGCTCTGTAGTCTAGGTTGGTCCTGAACTCACTGCAGCCTAGGCTGGCCTTGAACTCAGAGCAATCCTCTTGCCTCAGCCTCCCAAGCCTGGGTTATATGGTGCTGGCTGTCAAACCCAGAGCCTTGCACTTGTTAGGCAAGTGCCTTAATCACTGATCTATTTCTCCAGTCTCAATTTTTTTTTTTTTACCAATCACTCATTCTTGGAGTTAGGTGGAACCTCAATGTCATTTCGATTTGCATTTCTGTAATGACTAAAAATGTTGGAACTTTTTTTTCTGTTTTTATTGACATGTATACTTCTTTTGAAAACTGTTTCAATTGCCCACTTTTTTGACTGGGTCTGTTATTTTGGGAAGCCTAATTTTTTCCAGTTCTTTCTGTATCTTAGATTTCAGCCCTCTGTCTGAGGAGCAGCTGGCAAAATTTTTTCCTGTTACGTCAGTTCTCTCTTGTTGTTGCTTCTTTTGGGAGTAAAGTCTTTGTAACATTTCCCAAGGCCCCACTGATCTGCTCTGGATCCCTCCGCACCCCGACCCCTTGACTATTTCTTCTGCTCTCTCAGCGCACTTAGAGAAGTTACATTAGTGACCTGCTATTTCTCAGTCAGTTCAGAAACGGTTGCAGCTCTGGGCCCCCACTCACTCATCTTCAGTTTTAATGCATTGTCATTTTCTTTCCTGCGGTCTTCCCTGCCACCCCATCTAAAATTACTGCAGCCTTCCTTTTGCCCCAAGTACACCAGCACCATCCTCTGACCTTCCATCTCTGCACTCTGCTTGGTTTTTCCCCCATCTGTTCCTAAGGATGTACATACTTCACTTATTTACTGTTTTCCCAGTAGCATGTGCTCTTTAGGAAGATAACAATTATTGTCTATTGTTTAATACTATATTTAATGCCTCGAACAGTGCTTGGCACATTGCACTTCACAAATATTTACTGATGGAATACACGAGTGGATGCCAGCTATGTCACTACGGTCCCTTCAACATCAAGCTGTGTTCTTGAGGGTTTCTGGGAAAGTAATGAAATAATGAGATAAGCTCTAGGTTCAGACTTCAGTAGAAAAATCATAGTGAACGAATGTGGGTGTGAGCTGGGTGGTCGCCCAGGCTGTGCTGAAGTCCTGTGTTGATCTTTTGGCAAGTTGAGAAACTTCCTCGTGCCTTCTTGTCCTTACTTCACTGGTGAGAAAATCTGAGAAAAGATTGGTCTTGCTGCTCTTACAAGGTCTTAGGGGGCTGAAATGACAAGAGTAGGCACACAGGCATCTTGTGAAGTTAGATATCTCACTCAATTATCAGAGGTTGCTCTTCCTTCAAAAGTGAAATGCATATTCTAAATGGGAAGATTGCAGAGAGGTTCTGAATCCAGCGATGGGAGGAACAGATAAAGGAGTAATATGGGAAATCCCAGATCGAGATAATTATTAGAAGATGATGATGATGAAAATTGTGACGTTTGACCCTCCCTACTGTGATTCCTATGGCACCAACTGCCGAGGTAAAACATTTTTTGCCCAAAGAAAGTTAGTATAAATACTGAGAAGGACTGAATCATATTATGTAAGGACGAGAAATACTACCTACATTACTTTCCATTATGAGCTCTGTACTGCAAGATTTAGGTGGGTTGTTTAATCTTTGCAATACAAAGAGATAAGTGTGTTCTTTTTAAATTTCTATTCTATAGGCCTAGACTTTCTGAAGTTAAAGGAATTTGGTTACCAAATCTGTCCCCTCTCTGCCCCATAAAGCTACTTGCCAGACATCCACAGCTAAGAGGAAAAAATTCTGAATCAGGACTCTTGAAACAAATTCTGGAATTTTTTTTGAGATTAAATTCTTACTTTCTTATAATCAACATTACACAAAGTAGTACGTAATCAAATACCACCTCTTAATCAGTCTTCGTGTTAATCTTATTTCTCTAAACAGCTTTGAATTTCCCATAGTACCTAACATAATTTGGGGCATGCAGTGGGTCCTTAATTAATTGTTTGTTTAAACGACTTCAGTTTCCTAAGTGCTATGAAACTGTTATGTGACTATATTGAAAAGACTAGAATTTTAAGCCATACTAAATTCTGCCTCCATCCTTCAGAAAGGAGATGAATATTAGATTAGGGATGAGGAAGAGAATATTTTATTTAAGGATTTTTCATGGAGCAGTTAATGGTGATGATTTTGACTTTTATTTGTACATCTAAAGAGACTCAGAATCCAAAACGCATTAATATATGTATTCATTTTTGTATACTTAACAGCTTAGAAAAGGAAGTTATTTTTCAAAATGCGAACAATATGTCAGAAAGAACTTTATCTACTTTTCCTCCAGTCGCATCATTCTGAGCTATTCAAGGTACGTAAAGTGGGAACAAAGCTTGGGAAGCCAACTTTTAAGGAAGTGTCACGATGTCTTTCATTCTCCAGGATTATAGTGGGAAACCACTGCACAGACTTTTATAGTTTCAATCACTATTTAATTTGAGGACCTTTTAACTGATTTAGAGAATGCTCACAAATTGGCATCAAGAAGGCTAAAACCACAGCTAGAGTAGTCACAATAAAATGAAAACAAAAATGAAGTGAAGATACTTACATTCATTCCAAAAGTCTTTAATGTGTAAACAGAAGATGTAGCTGACTAGAACTATAATGGAAGTTAGTGCAGAGTTTCAAGACCCTTGAGTAACTTTGAGTTGAAGGGAGGGAATGGAGAGAAGCTATATTTTCCACTCTAGGGGAGACACAAGTTGATTCAGATAGACAGTTTTTTTTTTTTTGTAATAAAGGACATACTATAGACATTGAAAGTTAATCTCACGTTTTTAGATTTTTTTCACTCTAAGCAGTGGAAACAATAATTTCATTATTATTATTATTATTACTTTATGGGTGAAAGGCAAGGAAAAGTCTGTACATTTACTCTCCCTCTAACCACACCCCACACACAAACACACCCCCACATAACCTTATCATATTGATGTTGAGGGACATCGAAAACATCCACGTTCAAGATGTTAGATTTTAGAAACTATTTTTCTTAAATATTGTGGGTGCTCAGTTGACTCATGTATTTTTACTTGGTCATAGCTTCTGGTTTATATATATTTGTAAAAATGAAGGTTTTAGGTTGTTGGTGTTGTAGCATTTCTCTAAAAGAACAGCTGGGATGTCTGAAAGAAAAAGAAAATCACTAGCATGCTGAGTA
This sequence comes from Ctenodactylus gundi, assembly GCA_004027205.1. NCBI lineage: Eukaryota > Metazoa > Chordata > Mammalia > Rodentia > Ctenodactylidae > Ctenodactylus > Ctenodactylus gundi. The sequence goes on along the minus strand of PVKB01000010.1, from coordinate 1,731,131 downwards.
GAACAGAAGAAAAAAAAGCAAGAGACATCTCCTATGGACTCTAATTAAAGATTTTTTTGCAAATCGTTGCTTACGCTTCGGTTTGTACACTGGGAAGCCTGCACTGGCTTTTAATTTGCTTTCAAGTGCAGTTCAAGGTGTGGATATTGATCCATAAACCCCTGATGGTTGGTCCCTGGGTACAAAGTGACATCTCTTTGTGTACCATTGTGACAGCTGAGGTCAATTAGAGTGCTGGCTAACAATCCTCAAATCTAAGCACTCTGACAAGGTGTCCTTGATAAACCACCCCCAGTTCAGGAGTCCCCTTTCCGGGTTGGCCTGGGTCAGAAAGAATCGCAGAGTGAGGCCACTTAGCCAAAATCTCCAGTGGGCCTACTCAGCTTTGCTTAGCTCATGCCACTACTTTAGGCTGAGGGATGAAAGCTTCCTTTAAACGTTAATTATTTGATTCAAGCTTTCATGAATCATTCTTGCAGGGATTTTTTTGGGTGCCTAGACCACACAGTGCTGAAGTATAGGTTATTCTAAGTGTGGTCCTCCAGCCAGCACCATCATTCAAGAAGTTGTTAGATATGCAAACTCCTGGGCCCCACCCTGTTCTGGAGTTTTTGACTCAGAAAAATCTAAGGGTGAAGCCAGCCCTCTGTATTTTAACAACCCCTCCAGGTGATGCTGGTACTTTTTGAAGTGTAGGAGCTAAGGACAAGGTGACTTAAAGGGTCCAGGGGATTCCCAGTTCCAGCCCTCACACCCATTCACAGCTGCCTCCACCTGTTACACACCTGAACTTTCCTCAGAGAAATATCTTGTCTACAGTTTAAAGCATTGAATCTTAGAAGAGAAATGCCTAGGAACACTTTAAGCTGTAATCGGTTACTCATATCTCAGTATGAACAGTTCAATTTTTCTTTTTTTTGGTTTTACTAGAAAGAATGGTTCAAGACACAGATCTTTAAGTAGGGAAGGAATCAGATTTGAAAGGAATATGGTATAATCAGAAGGAAGAGGGGTATAGGTAAAAATTTCCTTTGATTTACAGTATTGTTTAGAGTGAGCTTTTATGTCTTGGTCATCTGAGAAATTGACAAGAAAGAATATCAAGAAGCTAAAATTTGGGGGTATATGGTAAAAATTCAGAAGGCTCCAACATATTAAACGAGGAAGTGTCTTTGCTTAGAGATGAAAAAAAAAAAAAAAACAGATTAGCAGTATATCCCCAAAATGTGATTATGAAGGAAAAACATCCTAACATGAGAAATTGAGTGGAACATACGTAAGATGAATTTAGGTTGTCTCGAAGGTAAGTAAGGATTCTCCAAAGCCTTTCTTTTTTTAATCTGCATTTTCCCCTCACATTTTATTGCTATGTATACGTGCAAAATTCAAGGTTTACAATGGAGTTGAGCATTTTGTGCACATACATATCTTGTCAAAGTGACAAGGGCTTTCCCACTCTCCTTTTGTCCCTCTCCCTACCCACCCCACCCTCACTCCTTTCTTCTAACGATAAAAAGAAACTGAGAAAGTGATAATCAAAATTTAACCAATAGCATTACAGCTTGCGTCAGCTTTGGAGGCATGGGGGGATTTATTTCTTCCTCACTGGGTGTCCTTGTGGAGTTGAGCCATTGTCTTAGAAGGAGAGGGCTTCCCTAGTATCCAGCAGGAACCTAAGAAACAGGGATCCTGGCATATTTAGTCTTAAGCATTGGTTCAGCCAAGCCCTGGATGAATCTCTTAACTTCTCTGTGGCTGCTCCTTCTTTGAAATCCAAGAATAAAAACATTCACCTGCCCCTCAGGAGTCGCAGGGGTCTGACTGGCAGAAGACAGGACTGCCCTTTATGTTTTCGATGTTTCACATAAAAGCTGTTTTGCTTGTTGGGGCACTCTTTGTTTGGTTTCTCACTGAGCAACCTTTAATGGTGCTTTAGAAAATCAATTCCGTTTGTAAACTCTATCAAGTAATCACATGGAACTTGAAACTGTAACTTCTGAAACTTAAGTTGCACAATAGGAAATTGTCAAATGTGGATATTATAGGAATTTTCACATGCTGAGCGTGGCCTTGCATTGGATAATAACGGTATTGAGGAATGTGCAGCTGTTTGTATTGGATTGAGCAGTCCCAGTCCTTGGAGAGCTGGGAGTGGCAGGAACTGCCTTTAACTATTGTAATCTACAAGATTATCCCATTAATCACATTTGTCTCTATGAGTACCTTAGTTCTAACTCTCAGTGTTGTTTTCCCCTTGGTGCATCACATGCAAGATGCTAATTGGAAACATTACAGGGACAAATTTCAAAATGTTCCTAAATACAAGATGAGTTTTAGTTGCCAATAAAGGAAAAATAAACTGCTCACATTGAAACCTGGTCTAATTTGATTTTTTTGTTTGTTTCTTTTCTTTGTATTTATTTTAACCTATAAAGTGTTAAGTGCTATGTCTGGAACACTCAAGTTTTCTTTTTCCTTATGTGGCTCAAATGCTTGCATTCTTAGCTAGACAAAATGACTAAGGGTTAGAGGGCTGTAGGCTAGCAGGGGAGCGACCAGTTTCTTCTCTGCTTTCACCCACAGTTAAACAAGACCTGGGACATGTGCGTTAGTTGAGGGAAGAAAGTAAAAAGTACATTTAAAAAGTGAGATTAACAATGGGGGCAAGATCAGTGGTTAGAACCTTTACCTAACATGCTCAAGGCCTGGAGTTCAACTCCCCAGCACCTCATAAAAATTAGCCAGGTGATGTACATAATTAATCCCAGCACTCAGGAAGAAGTCTGAGGCAGGGATGTTGCCGTGAATTTAAGGACAGCCTGGGGTACACGCTAAGTTCAAGAGCAGTCTGGAGTACAGAGCAAGACCTTGTCTCAAAAAAAAAAAAAAAAAAAAAAAAACCTAGGATGTGGAAGGTTGGGATGATAGATTTTTATTAATGGCACCATAGTGATAAACATTAGCCCAGTTGTAGTGTGTTTCCAAGCCCAGGCAGCTTCCTTTTCAGCAGCTGGTGTGACTTTTCCTGCTGTTTCTGGAGCTTCCCCCCACTGAGAAGCTGTACAATTTTAGTGAATATACGTTTCATCTCAATAACTACATAAGGATATGATATTATACCAATCCCCGTATACAAAAATGTGCCTGATGCTTCTGCATGTGTTTCTGTAATGAACCTTCAAACTGTGTGTATTCACACCCGCATCTACACCCAGACATGCGTATTGTTCACACAACAGGTTATGATACACATCTGAGCTAAAGACCAAATGCTCGCAGCAGGGGAGAGCAAATAGTAAATTTGTTAGCCTATTCTTAAACCTCAAGCAGAAGAGACAATTCTTTAAACATTTTTCTGCATTGATTATAGACCAAAAAGTGACCATCAAGGGATGAAAATGTATCCGTAGTTAATAAGATAGTTTGGTGTGTTGGCTCATACATTTCAATTAGGTGATTTGATATAGGTGATAGTTTCAAATTTGAATGAAATACTAGATGAGAGAATACAGTGAAATATAAATACCTTGTTTTTGAAACTGAACTATAAATCAGAAGTAGGAGGTTGCTTCATGAGTCTGTCCTGTTGCCAACATTACTATTTAATTAAGTTTTAACCAAAATGCCAATATATAGTTCTGCTATACATGCCATATGTTTAATGGATTTATTCATTCAAAAAATTTCATTGTCAATGTTGTGCTAAGAATAGGGACAGGCATGGCTCTCATTAAGTGTCAAATGCTACCATTTTCTCTTTGGTTCCATTCTTTACTATTTTTCTCTCTCTGTCCACAGTCCTAAGGATATGAGAAAATATTAATGCCTTTATAATTGAATGGGTGGATACATTGCATGCCTCTTTTATTTTAGAATTGACAACTCAGCTGGCAGTTGAGTATTCTGCTGTGGACCAATGCAAGAGAGACGTGGGATTGAATCCAGCTTGTTTCCTACCAGTTGTACAGTCTTTGGTGGCTCACTCCATGGTCTCTAGCTATGGATGTATCCTTTTTGTGCAATGTAATTAAAGTCTGATTTAACAATCACTAACTGGTTATTGTTTGGAGCAGTAATGTTCAGATTTGGGCAACAGCCAATAATCATAACCACTATTAATTGAAAATTGTGTATAATCAAACTTAAATCAAGTGCTTTAACCATATTAATCCAAAACACCTTTATTTCAAAGGCCTGCAATAGGCAGTATCATTATCTTTATTCCTTAATTGAGGAAAAGGGCATTTTGCCGAAAGTGCCACAGCAGAAGTGGCCTAGCTGGTATCTGGTCAAGGGACGCTGCACTCAGCACGCTCTCAAGCAGGAGCACCCTTGCACCTCTGACAGTGACTCCCCAGACCAGAAGACATCCGGACAGTCATGGCCAAGGTCAGTAGGCTGTCTATCACCTTGTCTGTTGGCCTCATGTGGAGCTGGATTTACCTTCTTGTTTATCTGTGTCAGATCGTCTTACCCCTTTCTCACGCTTTCATGCTCATCACAGTTCCTCCAAGGTGTGTCACTATGATTGATGGCAGATTAGAATATCCAAATTCCAGCTTAAATGTGGCTGCCCAGGTGTGTAATCTCACCTACTCAGGCTGAGTGAGGCAGGAGGACTGCAAGCTCAAGTCCAACCTTAGCAACTTGCAAGAAAAAACAAAAAAACAAAAAAACAAAAAAAAGGAAGGAAAAGAAACAAAGAAAGAAAGAAAGGAGAATGAGGAGTTGGTTTGGCACAGTGGTGCATTTCTATAATCCTAGCTCTGTGAAAAGCAGAGGCAGGAGGATTCTAAATTTGAGCCTAGGCTAGGCAATTTAAAAACATCCTGTCTCCTCCCCCGCCCCCCCACCCCCCAAAAAAACCTGGGGCCGTAGCTCAGTACAAAGGCCTTGGATTTGATTCTTAATGTCACAAAAGTCAATCAACCAATAAAATAAAAAAAGAGGTTGAGGTATAACCTCAGTGGTAGAACTCCGCATGCATGAGGCTTCAGATTCAAAAATTATAAATTATATTCCAGTTTGTTATTTGATTTAAATTCAGTACAGCAATGTTTTTTTTTTTAATAGAATATTGGTTTTTACTTTCTGTTGTCAAAAAGCTTTAGGTAAACCTGCTTTTCATCTATGTGATTCTTTAAAAAAGAGAGGCTTCAATAACTTAAAACTTTTCTTTAGCTATTTGCTATATTATTTATGTGGCTGTAGTAATGAATAATTTGGGGATAAGTTTCAGTCTGTCTGTCTCTCTCACTCCAAGGTAACCACCTTGTTTGGTTAAGCAACACTGTTAGCAGTGTAGCATAGTGAAGTGGTACCTAGCTCAGATTACTGAGCTTCTATTGCAGGCTGGGTGGGGGCTGGATGTGATGGGTTTCTAGGCCTGGTTCTGCTACCAGACCATGGGGCCATTTTTCTGGTCCCATTTCCCTATCTATTAAGTAAGAGAATTGGACTACTTTAAAGTTTTACAGCCCTGATCGGATTCCACAAGGCAGCACAGGAGTTCGAAGCTCTTTAGGCTCTACTGTGGAAGGACAGTGTGGTAATGCTTTCCTTTTATTCACCAGCCTCTGAACTTGATAGTCTTCCTCTGTCCCTAGCTTGCGTATCTGAAATGAAACAACTTTGTCAGCGTCTTCCGTGGTCACCACCAGTAAAATTCTCCGTGTGTTTCACTGATTCTTTGCTATGATGATGTATTACCCATCACACAGTCTATTCTTTATGTCTGAAAATCGCACAGAGCATTCTGGAAACATTAACTTCCAAAATATTTAACCATAGTACTAGTGGCTTTGTATACATCTCTGTGTTTTCGCATACATTTTCTTGAATCTCTGTCACCAACTTAATATAGTACTTGGTTCTTTATATGTTGTAGGTGCATACTCAATAAAAATACGGAATTAAAAAAGAATCCTCTGATTTTACAGATAAAAAGCTAAGGTAGAAAAGTGACCCAGCTTTTTCAAAGGTACAGTAGATTGTTGTCTCTAGGGATCAGGACTTTTCCCAGGTTAGTGCTCGTTCCTGTAGTCCAGGACACTTTGCGCTCTAACTGCTGGGATCCGTTTCATCTCATTTGTAGCATGGCTTTAGGAGGCATTAGGAAGAGCCCAGTCTCTGTGCTCCTTTTAGATGATGAAGCACATCCCTGGAAGCGGTATGCAAGCTGCTGTGGACTGGTGGAGGCACACTGCCTAGCACAAGGTACTTGCAGGATAAAAATTAATAGGCCTATGGGTGATCCACAGATCTGCAGACCTGGTTGAACCTAGTTACCCGAGAGGAGAACATCAGTGAAATCCCTGGTCCTCTCATTTTTGACTCTCAGTGTATTCTCTAACACGTGCAATTTTTTGCATCTATTTGATAGTCTCCCTTAGACAGGTGGCATAAGACAACATATTTAGCAAATGTCACTCATGGATGTGGGGTCCCTGGGCCTTGATGTCTCAGTTACCTTTCTGCAACAGAGTCTGGGCTGACAGTGACGAGAGTCATATAGGTAACTCAAATCTTCAATGGTCTGTTACGTATTTGGAATACTCAGTTTCTTTTTTTTCTACCTCTGAAATGTTTAAACAAGAAACAAGATGACCTATGCTTTTCAAATTCCCCTTTTCCTGCCATGCTGAGGAGTCTGACAATCACAGGTAGAGGCTGCAGGTAGGAAAGACAGATGCCTAGGGACAGCCACTGACAGGAATTTCGGCAGTTGACTGATTCCAGAATCGAGGAGCTTTCACCCATCTTCTGGCTGCTGCATCACCGACTCTCTTAGCAGGCCTCTGAATTCCAGACCTTGCTCTGGGCAAGTGCAAGCCTCTGGTTCCTTTCCAATGGTTCCAGAAGTTCTTGAGTATTTTCTATGTTTTGCCAACCTCACCAAGCTCAAAGTATGAAATTCAAGAACTTGGAAATTTTGTGTACACAAGAATAGTGAGGAGCACTCCATGTAAATTACATATATTGTAGGTATTTAACAAATGGAAAAAGCACACGCAGTCTTTTAATAACTGTGTTTAAAGGCCTCCCACAATGCACCATGCTTTGCATGTGAATTATCCATGCAAATGTACTGGCCAGTCAGCCAACATATTATTCCGGGGAGATTCAATCACACCTGCATATATTTCATGCAGGTGAGCTGTGGCTGTGGGAGCCGGGCTGCTGCCCCTGAGCTCAGCTGTGGCTGTGGTACCTGTGATAGGACCACAGAAGATGCACATGGGAAGGGAAGCATGTGCCTGTTGACAAACTACTCTGCACCTTCTAATTTATCCCAACTTCACAGATGAGTCACCTGAGCTTCCGGGATTTGCCCAAGGTTGTGGAGTTAGCTTTGCAAGAAGCCAGAAAGGCCCTAGGGCTCAGATTTCCAAATCTCCCTGGTCCTTCCCTGTCAGAGAGTAAAATATATTAGTAATGTATTTTGATGCTTTCCTCTCTGTCTCAGTGGATGTTACCTGTCATGGTAAGATATAAAATCTATCTATGCCACTAGCTATTCCCATCATCTCTTAGTATTTTATATATATTTAATTTGCATTTGTGTTTCTTCACACACACACATATACACACACACACATCACATCAGATGTAAAGGATTGTGGGCCATTAGTTTTTTCTTAAGGAGTCTATATTTTCTGTCATCATTTTTACTTATGATTGAATTTTAAGGGTGTCATCTTAACTCTAGTTGTATTCATGACCCTTATTATTAATTTTCCTAGCCTTGTTCCCACTCCCAGCTTCTCTGCTAAGTAATTATGAATCATTAAATGTTCATTAATCAAATTCTTTACAATGGAGAGGCAGAATGCTACAATGGTCTTGAGCGTGGGATTTGAAAATTCAGTACGACCTGGTTTGAATCCTGGCTTTGCCCAGATAACATGGGTCACCTTATGCTGGCTAATTAATCTTTCTGTAAAATTAGGGTAATAATCCTCTTAGGGTTGTTGAAGTATAGGCAAGGTGAAGCACATCAACTCACCTAGTACAGTGCCTGATTCATATTAATCATATTAAGCATATTAATAAACTTTTTTAGGATTTAAATGCAGGTCTGATGGAACCTCTACCACACATTGTATAGGATTATATGTATTTTAAGTTTGTACCTTTGTACTTTAAAATTATATTTTATTCATAAAACTATGCATATTAAACTTTATGGAAGGTTTTAGGAAATTCGAAGGGTCGTATTAACCATTTGTGATTCCAGCTGCAATGAATCTAAGCCTCCCCTGTGCTCAGGTGCTGCCTACCTTTAGGCAGGCTGATTTTGGATGTGGAGTAACCTCTGCTAGATTGATTCATTAGTCCAGTTTACTCGTGCAGCCAGCAAGCATGGAGCCGGTACTGTGGTCACATGTTTTATTAGGCAGGAGGATGCAAAGTGACTTGACCCAAGATCCCTGGCTTTGTGCTCAAGGGACTTAATTTTAAATAAAGGACACACAGGCAAGGTCTGCTAAATATGTCACTAGAGTTGTGAGACAGGCACAGAAGAGAAGAGCGATGTCTTCTGGGTCCAAGGGCGTTAGCAGAGGGCAGGGGAAGCCAGGGCTTGGGGGCCAGCAAGCAATCACTGCCAATTTCAGTTAGAAAATATTTTCTTCCTTCAGAGAAAAGCATTGCAGGTAACTGCCCACGGGCAGAAAGCATGAAGTAATTAAGTCAGACGAACTCATTACTAAGTTTCATTTTCAAGAATTTGAAAAAGAGGTGTTATTCTCAGCAACAGGGTTTTATTGCAGATTCCTTGACAACACTGGGTTTGTGTATAGTAGGCAAACAAAGCTCATTCTTTAAGAATGGATGAGTGAATTGAGAGATTTTAACTGTTCTTGGTCCCAACATGATAGGTATATGATGTGATGGGTAAGTTAGCTAACTTGATTTAACTATTTTTTCAATGTACGTGTATCACAACGTCAGTTTGTACACCAAAAATATTTATAATTTGTCAATTAAAAATAAAGATGAATGAGAAATAGTATGAAATATACTTAAGGAACATTCTTAATATTTAATATATATGTTCAATTATATAATTAATTGAACAATGCATATACATTTATTAGAAGCCAAGGGGGAAACCTCCTATAATTTTACCCTAATACCACAGTGTGTGAGGCAGGTTAGATGCCTGTGAAGTCACTTGAAAGCCACAGCACTGGTCCAGGGTCCTTAGATCGGTTGGGGAGGCACAGGGTAGAGATGGGCCCCAGCATTCTTTGGCACTTTGAGGTCATCTGTAATTCACTGTCTGTTACTCCAGGGAGATGAGATGATCCAAAAATGGCCCACATGGGTCCTCTTGTCCCTGCTGCCACCTGCTAAGTGGTTTAAGAAACAAGGAGGTTTTAGAGGAAAGAGTATGATAAAATTTCCCCTTAGAGATTGGAAAAGACCGGGACTGAAGACACAAATGTCAGCAAGAAGTCTGGGTATGGGCCTCTAGCACCTTAGCAACAGTAATAATACTTTTGGATGCTGGCTGTCCATTAGGTGCTGTGACATACTCTTTATGTTTGTTATGAATATCCCCTGGATGTTGATACCAATATTAGCTTCACTTGATGCTAAAGAAGTGGAGATTTGGAACTCAGTCGTGGTCACACCATAGGGTCCATGCTTTTAGGCAATGTGATTCACCTTTGGAGGTGAGAGACAAGGGACCATCAGCTGGGAGGTGGTGGCTAGGTGGGAGAGGACAGTAGACAGCAGTGAGGTGTGGCTGTAAATAAAGATTAAGGGAAGCCCAGGAGCTGGGTGCAGTGGGTCGTGCCTGTAATCCCGGTTACTCTGGAGTGAGGCAAGAGGATTGCAATTTCTAGCCCTGCCTGGGCAACTTAGCAATACTGTATTTCAAAAATAAAAATGAAAATAAGAATGGGTATGTAGCTTGATAGTAGACTGTCCCTAGTTTTGATTCCCAGTATGGCAAAGGGAATTATACATATTTTATGCATTTATTTATAGTCTTTATTTCGGTTCTTTAAATTTTCTTTATTATAGTCAGTTCTGCATATCAATGAGTTTTAATTCATAAATATGGTAACCTGGCACGTTAACTTTTTATATTTCAGTCATATGACTATTTTTTGAATCCAGCCTTATCTTTCCCTCAGATTATTCTTTTCATTAGCATGTATTTGCAGCACATAATAATTACATACAACTTGAGAAATGGTGCATATAGCAAAATTTATCTTCATGCTTTCTTCCATCACTTTTATTTTGCTGTTTTACTTATTTCTAGTTTGGTTAAACCTTCTATGTCTGATTCATTTCAATAAATGTGTTGGTTTTGGGTGCATCAATTTTCCTACGAATGACTGAAATTTGTCTTTCTTTATGTCTTAGTGATATTTCATTGTGTGTGTATATATATCACATCTTCTTCATCCACTCATCTGTTGGATACCTCAGTTGCTTTCAAGACTAAGCAATTAAAATATAGTGAAGCTTAGCTAGTATAAGTTGTGCAAGTATAAACATAGATGCGCATATGTATCACTATTGCGTGATATCTTTATCAACTTTGGGATGATACCTGGAAGAGGTATAGCTGGATTAAATGGGATATCTATTTTCAGTGTTTTGGGGGCATCTTCATGCTGTTCTCCATAGTGGTTGTGCCAGTTTGTATTTCTACCAACAGTGTAGGTGGGTTCAGTTTTCTCTACAACTTTGCCCCCATTTTTGTTTTTTGAGTTCTTGGCAAAAGCCCTTCTTACTTAACTAAGATGGAACCTTAGTATTGTTTTCATTTGCATTTCTCTAATGGCTAAAGTTGCAGAACATGTTTCCATGTATTTGCTGCTCATTTGTGTGTCATCTTCTGAGACTTGTCTATTATAAGGTCTCACTTTATAGTCCAGGCTGGTCCTGAACTCACTATGGAGCCCAGGCTGGCCTTGAACTCATGACAATCCTCCTGCCTCAGCCTCCCAAGTGCTGGGATTACAGGTGTGCGCCACCACACCCAGTTTATGTGGTGCTGGGGAATAGAACTCAGGTACTTAGCACTTGACTTAGTGCTTGCAAGCGCTTTAACAGCTGAGCCATTCCTCCAGCCCTCAGTTTTTTTTTTTTTTTTTTTTTTTTTTGATTGGGTCTTTTATTTTGGCAAATTTTTTTAGGTTTTTTTTTTTTTTAATATTTTAGAAAATAGGCCTCTGTCCAAGTTGTAGCTGGCAATTTTTCCCCATCCGATTGGTGGTTCTCTCTTCATTCTATTGATTGTTTCCTTCAGAGTACAGAAGCTTTTTAATTTGATACAATCTTTTTGTTGATTCTTGGTATTATGTTCAAGATGGGTTTTGTTGAGAAAGTCCTTGTCTATGCCTACACTTTTTTTTTAGAAAGGGTCTTCTTCTGTAGTCTAGGCTGGTCCTTGAACTACCTATGTAGCCGAGACTGGCCTCAAACTCAACAACAATCCTTCTGCCTCAGGCGTGCACCACCACGTCTAACTATTGTGCAGAACTGCAGTCTCTCTTGCCCTCAGTGGGCAAGTGTTGTAACTGCTTAGCAACGCCCCTAGGCCCTGCCATAATATTTCTGGCTCACTACAGACCTCAAAGTAATGAAACCGAATGACTGTGGACTGAAGCCTCTGAAATCATAAACTGAAATAAATCTTTCCTCCTTGAAATTGTTTGTTGCGGGCCTTTGGTCACGGCAACAGAAAGCTAACTAACAAACTCACTGAATCCAATGACTCCTATGAAACAGACATTTTAAAGAAATATTTAAATGGCTACAGCAAAACACCCATGACAAAAATCTCTGAAAATGTTGCCACTGTTCTTTGGTTTTACAGCAAGATCAAGGACCGCGTCCACTGAGCAAGTTTCTGGAGCCTCAGTGTTTGTCTCAGTGTGGCCACAAATTATCTGAATGACTTCAGACATACAGCATTTCACGATTACAGAAATAGCTAACTTTCATGTAGTTCTAAGTATGAAGACATTGATAAGTATAAAGTATTCTGTGAGTATGAGGTAGAGCTCCTGGTTAAAAAAAAAGGTGAGAGGTAAATTTTGTTCCTCATTGAAAATTTTTCCTCTGTTGGCATGGAAGCTTTTTGACTTGCCATGACTTCTCTCTCAGTCTGTGTGTATGTCCCTTTTGGCCTTATCGGCTGCTCAGTTCAGCTTGGTCATCTACCACAGGACCAGATTTTTAGTCTGAAGACTCAGCAAACTACCCAGGTTTGTGACCACAACATCATCATTTACTTTTTGTGTCTCTGATGCCAACGTTTCCTCCTGCTCTGAAAGGTCTCAGAGTGGAGCCAGTGTCAATCAGTTTGGCTCCTCCTAGGAGTTAGTGATTATTGTGTGTGAAAGGAGGTTAAACTCGACAGATAAGGTAAGGTAGATTAGTGCAGCTTATTTACTCAGCCTCTTTCTGTTCCTAATTGCCAGAGATTACAGCAAAGTTGGCTGGACTTTCCAAAGGACTTATCATATTTTTAAGAGAGGCATTTTAAGGAAAATAAATTTAGTTAACATTTTCTCAGTTTTTTGGGGATCGCTTTGCTTTATGATTTGTCATTTTGTTTTTATTTCAGGGCTAGAGGAGAAAAGTAAACCATGACCACAATTTTATCTGTTTTATTTATTTTTTCCCCACTATTTTCATTAATATACAAGTGTAGTACATAGTATTTACAATAAATTTGGGTGTTTTGTACACCTATGTATCATATCGACTTTACAATCCCTTCCCATTTTCTACCCTCGCACCCCCTCCCTATCCCTTCCCCCTACTCCAGCTATCACTTCATATGGTTCCAAAGAATGTCTGTGTTCTGGGTTTTCCAAGTCAGAGAAACCATACAGTGTTTAACATATCAATCTTCCGCACCTAAGTCATTTCACGTAAGTCACCACTCTAACTCAGCTTCCTCTTCCTCTAATGGGTTCGCAGTAGTTAAATCTTGATGCCTCTTCTCTGAATCCAACCAGTCCCTTTATTGGGATATTTACTAAAAGTTTTTTTTATATATATATTGCTATATCTTCGTTGTTATTGTTAAACCTGGCCTTGTTCACCAGTTCACATTAGAAAAAAACTACAAGCATGTAGTTCAAAAGACTAGTAAATTTGGGAAAGAAGAAGAAAAAAAATTTAAATTTCAAATGCCTTATCTGAATATTGGAAGGTGCATACTTGTACATTCACAGGGTTATCTTTACATCAATCATTTTCCTTAGGATAAATTTTCATCAGTGACCTAATAAGTGAATTGCTACAATAAAACAAAGTTAAAACTATATCACATTGCTACATTAAATGAACTTAAATCTATACCACATAAATATGCTTAAAGTAGAAGATATGAAGGCAAATTTAGTTAATTCAGAATTTTTAAACTTTCTTAACTTACTCATATTTCACTGATTACTAACATACTTTTTTTCTCAGCTCATTCTCCTCTAGCTGTTGTCGCTTTTCCTCTGGGGTCATTGGTGTCACTGGCCTCCCTTTTGCTTTTTAAGTTTCCTTTAAGTATTCTCTGCAATACTGGCTCAGTGGCTGCAAATTCCTTTAAGCTTTCTCTGTCATGTAAAGTTTTAAGTTCTCCCTTTAAATTAAAAGATAATTTTGCTGGATATAGCAGTCTTGGTTGGCATTTATGTTCTTTTAATGCTTGGATGACATTGCTCCTTGCTTTTAGAGTTTGGATTGAGAAGCTGCAGTTATCCTGATGGGCTTATCTTTGCAGGTCACCTTCTGTTTTTCTCTTACTGCCTTTAGTATTTTCTCTTTGTGTTGGGTTTCTAGAATTTTAATTATGATGTGTCGTGATGAGGATCTCTTCTGATCAAAGTTGTTTGGTGTTCTATATGCCTGCAAAAGTTCCATGTTCATTTCTCTTCTTAGATTTGGGAAATTTTCTTCCATTATTTCATTTAACATGTCCTTTAAGCCTTTTGTTTTTGCCCTCAGTCTTCTCCTGGATTCCCATAATTCTGAGGTTGTTTCTCCTTGAATCACTTATCAGCTGTTGTAATGATTCACTTTCTTTCTTATTTGTGTTCTTCATGGCCTGTATGTTGCAGCTCAGTCACTTTATTTTCTAGGTCTGACATTCTATTCTGAAGTTGATTAAAATGGTTGCTTATTATTTCTTGCATGTTTTTCATTTCCTGAATATCTGCATTCAATTTTTCTATATCTCAGTGTTCTTCTCTAATTTCTTGTATTGCCTTCATTATCTTCTGGTCTATTTCTTCTTTGGTCTCCTAGTTGCTTTTCAAGGCTTGCTTTTTGCTTAGCTATGTGTTGGTGTAGCTCTTGCACTGTCTGTTTTATTTCCTGTTTTAATTCCTGCTTTAATCCACTGAATATCTGGGCCCAGAAGTTACCATCATTTTTTCATTTTCTTCTTTGAGTTCTGCAATTTCAGTATCCTGGTGTCATCTTCTAAGGTGTCAGGTTTTTTTGTATGAGATTTGTTACCACGTTTCCCCATGGTTCTGCTACCTCTGACTGCCTCTGGTGCGCAGGAACGAAAATGGCTCCTGCTGATGTCACTGCGTGAGACAGCTGCTGAGCCCTGTTTCTGATCTGGGATTCCGGAGCCTTTTCTAGGAGGAGCACATGCTGTGTTTGTAGTATACACACCCGCGGGTTGGTGTTTCTGAGGCTGGGGCCACCCGCTGCCGATAATTCCCACTTTTCCGGATCCGCGCTTACCTCGGGCTGAGGTTCTGGCCTCCGGACCTCGTCTGTGGTCTGTGGACGCCTGCAGCTCGGGGCTGCGCCGAGTTGGCTGCTTCTTTCCTCCTCTTCGGGTGTGACTTAAGGATTTCCGACCCACCCACAGCCTCCTCTCCGTTGTGTGCTCTGTCCTTTCCCAGCTCCGTCAGATGTTCAGGTCCCCACGAGCTTTCCTCTGTCCTCAGTTGCCTGGAGCTCCAGCCGTTTGCAGCCGGCTGTAGTGGCTTCCCTGGGCCGTGGGGATATTTTTTCTTTGCTTTCGATGATCCTTTGGAATTTCTAGCCTCCCGCTGGTCACCTTTCAGTTTTTGGGGTTGCTCCTCTCTTCCCTAGCTACACCACACATGCTTTTTCTAACTAAATTCTTGACTTTTTAAGTGAGTCGATGAGGAGACATTGTGCAGCACTGTTACTCAGCTGCCGTCTTGACCGGAAGTCATGACCACAATTTTAATATGCTATACCAAATTACAAGGCACACACATACATTTTGCAGCTCCTTTCTTCAGAAAAAGAATTGCTATTTATCTTCAAATTATGGGTACTTCTGATTGGAGTTATGGAATGTATGATTAAAAACTAGCATCTGAGATGAATAATAGAGAATTAAGGCACTTTGTCATAATTTAATTTTTATTTCTTCCTAGAGAAAAATTGCTCCACATAACATAAGTTGGGCCCACTCGAGTGGGGGGCATGCATATGTTACCCCTTCTGGCAGGCTCACCACCAATTGGAGTGTTAGCTATTTATAAATTCAAGGTTGACTGAAACCATCTCGCCACCACACGGAGCTCCCTCCTTAATAAAAGAAGATCCACTGGTAGGTGTTGGGAGCAAATGTTTAACAAGCATTTTCCGGCCCTGAAATGTGGAAGGGGAGAGGAAATGTATGGCAGTATAACTGAGGCTGTAGACTATGGTATGAAAAGACTGCAGAGGAGAGGAAGAGGCAAGCATGAGCGGGTCCAAATGGGGATCTTATGACTGGGAAGCGGTCGGGGAGGGGCATGTTGAAGGGATGGGATGAGCAAGGGACACTCACAATGATAAGGAGAAAAGCAGGTGTTTCTCTCTGACTCGAGGTGGACTTGCTTCCTGTGGGATCTCAAGGCACTTGGTGGGGAAGGTAAGGCAGAGCGATTTGGCACGCTGTTCCTGCAAGTTGCTCTGTTGCTGGGAAGTCGAAAGAAAAAGAGAAGAATTCTTTTCTTGTCCCTTGGAAGAGCTTAAAGTCTAGCGATCCAGCAGCAGGAGATGGGAGAGAATAGACATCAGGTGGGGCTGAGAGGCAAGTGCCAGAAAAACTAACCCCAAAAGACTTAAAAGTAGAATTTATGGCTTCCTTGTAGAAACATCCAGTGACAGTCCTGGCTACAGAAATGGCTACATGCAGGCCCTCGGTATTAATGGTGGATCTTTGCAATCAGGCTGCCCTCCACTATTGCCACATTCTTTTATGATGGCTGTCTATTCTTTCAGAGAGTATCATTTTGATTCCTATCTCCTGGAGTAGCAGCTTATGTGCCTTCAGATGTTTGAACAAGAAAATTTTCCTGAATCTGAACTGGTCATGTGCTCGTTTGTGAGCTGGGAGGATGGAGTGTCTGGTTGGCTTTGGCTTGCATCACTTGGTTGTCTTGAAGTTAGTTGAGGTGGAACCAGAAGAGCTTTGGTACAGAGGATGGGCAGAGGCATGAGGACTGGACACACAAAGCAGCAGGGGCTGCTAGATTTCTACGGCGGCACCTCAGTTTGCTGAAAACCACACACAAGTGCGTTCTCTTTTCTTTAAGCAATCATCTCGTCCTTCCTGTGCAGAAGTGCTATTTCTGCCATTTCATAAAAGAGTGACCTGAATCTCAAAGTGGTTGAGTCACGTTCTTAGTCATATACACTAGCCAGTTGGGGAACTGGGATTTGAACTGGTGTCTTGGCAACTCTGGTATTATTTCTTACACATCTAACCACCATTAAATATAGGGCTTTACTGATCATTTCAACAAATCTTCTTCATCTGTTTGTCATTTCCTTTTTTTTTTCTTTTTAAAACACAGTTGTGTCCAGGATGACACTCAGGCATCCACCTATAGGAAGGATGAAAAAATGTCACATTTGCTGGCATCAGACCTAGACGTTTAGCTCTTATAAAAAGAGAGGTCTAAGTTTCTATCTAGGGAGTAACTGGGGAGTCAGGAGGTACAAAGCAGTGTCTCTGTTTCCTTTTTTCTCCCTCCCTGGACCTGATTATCACTGCACACCTACTTCCCCTTGGCACTCGGGGGCTCTCCTGTCTCACTGTAACATTATCTCTATGTTGTCAGGCCAGCCTTACTCCTTCAAGTATCCTGGAGACCTTAGTCCTCTCTCTCTGGACTTCAAAGGCCTCTGGTCTCTACTCCCTCATCTCTACCCCAGGCCACTGTGCCACCGAATTGGCTAATCTCCCAATCTCAGCTCTATGCAAGTTTGTCTCCTCACTGTCCCGTACAAACCGAAGACCTGTTCCCTGCTTTGCACCCTACCTCCTTGCCTACAGTAGCCACTCTCTACTTCCACTTGCTCCGAGCCTGTAGGGCCAGTTGTTCAGCGAAGTCTCCAGTCATTACTCCCACCCTCTGAGTATCCTCTTTCCCTAAAGAGAATTCTGTTTTAGTTTTTCCACATGGACATACACATGTTCTTGTATGAGTGCATACACAGACATACATGTGTGCACACATATATGAGTGTTATGTTCATAGCTGCTCGTATATTGGCATTCCTATGAGAACAAGAGCTATTTTGGGATAGAGCCATATCTCAAAATTTAAAATTGTAAATTAATTTTATCTTAAAATTTGTTTTGAGCGGTATTCTCATCATGCTGGGACATGCTATGTGCTTATAACCTGCTCTTTGTCAATTGAAATGGTTGACTGCTTCAGAAAGTTTATTAAAAATACATAGAAGAGTAAAAGAAGAGCTTATGACAGACACAATCATCCCTTCCATCACTTCTCTTCAGTGGTTTCAGCCTCCCCAGATCCATAGTCTACCCCATCTGTTGCAGCAGCTACTTCTTGGTTGATGCTCTTAGGCAGATCTAAATTCTCCTAAGTGAAAATTGAACATGTAAACATTTTTATTAATTATTTCTATCCAGTATTTGATTTTCATATTATTATTTTTACGATTTTGACTGTCATACTTTATCCTTGCTCTTCTCCCAGCCGTTTGAAAATGTTAGTATATTAACTGATGATTCGATGAGAATTTGAGTTGATGATAAATTGGCTGGCTAACAACAATATTCTATCATGATGTTATGAGTACATCAGAGAAGATATCATTTATGCATATAGAGCCCATAGAAAACTTGGTTCCCTTATGTTTTTGTCTCATATTGTGTTTTCTTCAAAGAAATATTGACCCCACATCCAAAGTAATTGAAAGCAATTTAAATGTTTACTACGGATTCTTGTGAACATGTTTAAAATGGAATATAAAAGATACAATTATAATATATTTTCCTTTTTATCCCTATTATTCATAGGTAATGTATTACTACATAATGTTGTTAAAATGACAGGCCAACTTCTTGCATGACCTCTTTTATTGTGCACTTAAGTTAATTGTCATTGGAAAGGATTGCTCTTGTTCCAGAGAGGAACAAAGTGGATGGGAAGCTGCTGGGACCTGGGGAGGTAAAGCTGTGGCTGTTAGGGATGAGGGTGCGAGCACTCAGGGAGCTGGAAGGAAGGCAGGCAGGCAGAGGCAGCTACTTCAGCATTATTATTATTATTGATTAGGATATTTGGGTCCAAACAACTAAAATATAAAATATATGTCCACAAAAACATAAATTGTGAAAAGGTTACCTACCTTGTGGCTGCAAGGGTTGTAGTATTGGGGATCCAGCCCTGAGCTTAAGTACTGAGCTACAGCTCTAGCCCATTTCCAATGTCTATTTTATTTTTTTTTAAGTACTGGGTGTGGAACCCAGGACCTTCACACTGATCTAAAATCCAAAACTTTTACCTTTTATTTTGAGATAGGGTCTTGCTGAGTTGCTAAATTAATTGCCCAGGTTGGGTTCAAACTTGGAGTTCTCCTGCCTCAGACTCCTGGAGCGCTGGGAGTACAGGTGTGCCCCATTGGCAGTCATCTGCCTCTCATTCCTGTACTGCATGCACCTCACTGTTGGTTGCTTCTCAATCTTAATAAAGATGTGTGTATGTGAAGACGTGGCCGAAGGGCATTCTAGGAGCACGTACTTCCACTCTCTGTTTTCCCTCTTAGCAGTATGGTTAGGATTATTTGATAAAACTTATATAGACCTACCTTTTTTCTTTCTTTTAATATTTTATAGATTTAAAACAATTATGGAATAGCTTCAAAAACATGTTAAAGAAATGCTTTAGCTATTTCTTAAGTGGTCTTTAATTGTTTTAAACAATCCTGTGAACACAGTATCTCTTTTTCTCATATGTTTAAAAAAGGGGGGGCTGGGGATGTAGCTCTGTGTGAAGGCCCTTGGTTCAATTCCCAGAACCACATACAAACACACACACAGACACAGACACACACACACACACACTCGCACACACGCACACACACACACACCCCACTATAAGTGAACTTCATGGGTCAAAGGGAATATGGACTTAAATTTTTATAGATATTTTTTGAAAAAATATACCTAAATATTTGTCGAATTTTTCTTTACAGAGATTTTGTCACTTTATATTTTTGAGTTTTATTCTTTAAAACAATATTGCTTTTAAAATACATGATGTAAAATTTTATATCTTAACCATTTCTGAGTGGGCAGTTCAGTAGGGTAGAGTTACAGATATGCACATTGTATTGTTATGCCATCCTCATAACTTTATTAATTTTGCAAAAATGGGAACTCTGTACTTACTAAACAATCATCCTCTATCCCCCCTCCCCCATCATGGTAGCTGTTACTCTGTTTCCTTGAATTTGACTGTTCCAGATATGTCACATATTGCACGTACAACTGTGACTGGCTTATTTCAGTGAGCATAATATCGAGGTCATCTATGCCATAGCATGTGTCAGAATTTCCTTCCTCTTCAGGTCTGAATAGAGAGAGAGAGAGAGAGTGTGTGTGTGTGTGTGTGTGTGTGTGTGTGTGTGTGTGTGTGTTACATGATATCGGTATGTGATGTTTTGTTCAACCATTCATCTATCCATGAACACTTGAGTTGCTTCCACTTCTTGATCACTGTAAATAACGCTGCTAAGAACACAGTTGCATAATGGGACATCAAGATCCTACTTCCCATTTCTTTGTGCATGTAAACAGAAGTCGAGTGGATGGAGATACTATTTTAAATCTTTTGGGAAACTGCCATAATCTTTTTCTTTGTGGTTATACTGTTTACATTCTTACCAGCAGTACACAACTCCTTATGAATGAGAGTGCCTGCTTTCCAGTAATCTTGCCAGTTATAAGACATGGTCAGATACTTTCATCTTTGCCCAGTTGAGAGACAAAATGTTTTAAGTTCACTCTGCAACTCTGTCTGTATTTCTCATTTCACAGTGTTGGAGCACCTCGTATTTCTTGTACTGTGATGAGATCCTTTATGTACTTCTCTTTTGAGTTGTTAACTTTATTATTTGCAGAGTCTCTACATTTAAATAAATAGGCCTATTTTCTATAGTTTGTCATTCAGTATTATTTTTCAGTTTTGTCACTGTGTTTTCTTTTTGATTTGGGTGATTTTTGTTTTGTCTAGACAAGTTTCAATTTGTTACAGTGAATTTATCAATCTATAATTTCAAACTTCTGGTGTTGTTTCATACTTTCTTCAGACAAGACATTTTCTACATCAAGATTTTAACAAAGTTTTCTGCAAATATTTTTATGTATTTCATGTCAGCCAAAAAGCCAAGAAAAAATGGATATGGATTCTTTTTTGATACTTTTATCTTTGATGCATGCGCAGTTTATTTTATTCTGAGGTATAAGGTAAGGATCCAGATTTTTTTTTCTCCAAGTTTTATTCATTGGCTCAACAGCCTTGCAAACTTTTCTCTTGATATGTGACAATTTTTTTAGGATTAAAAACTTGTTTTTGAAAAAAATTTAAATACTATTTACAAACTTATTTTCTACTTTAGTTTATAATAAGCACTTGAAATAATTTGCTCTGGTGTTATAGGAAAAATGAGGATTATACTCATGTGATTTTAAAGGAAAGAAACATACATGGAAAGCAGCAACAGGAATCAAAGAAAGAAAATAAACAGGAAATAATTAAATTTTGGAAAGACTTGTTGAGCTACTTTCATAGCTTGTACTGACACAAGAATCAAGGGGCATTAGACCTTTCCCCCTCATTCTGATAATCACGATTATTTTGCTAACTATGTGATTTGTACTTTGATACTTTTTTCTTCTGATAAACTTCAAATTTCAGAAGAATTGGTAGCTTGCCCATATTCTTTATTAGTTTGTCTTCAGCAAGCACCAGAGCACTTGCCTCAGGAAATACCAAGTGAATGACTAAATTCCCGAAGTCTCCAAACATAATCCTTATCTTTTGGTCCCTGGTAATGTGTGCATTTTTTAGAGAGAAACAACATGTTGACAATCAGTCCTATGAGTCCTGAACAAGACAAGTGTTCATTCTGTGCTTTCGGATGGAAGAATTCATATTGCTCACAATGATGACAGAACGTCAGTGGCAATGAAGCTAGTTTTTGGACTTGTGAGGTCGATACCTAATTCACCCAAGGTTACTAAGGTCATGGCAAGTGAAGAATTTGTGGCAAATATCAAGACATCCAGCGTGAGCAAGGACATCCTCTATTTAATCCTGTGTACACAGGAGAATGTCGGCCCGGTTGACTCAGAAAAGTTGACATTCCTAATTGCTGTCTGACTTCTTTAAGAAGTCTTATGCTAAAGAGATAATTTGGAAGACTGACATTTTACACTTGAATCAGATTTATGAATGTACTTAAATTACTTCTTTTTTCTTTTTCCCCATTTTATTGATAGGTATAAGTGCAAAATTTAAGGTTTACAATGAACTTGAGCATTTTGTGCGCATATGTATCTTGTCAAGGTGACGAGGACTACTTTCCCATTCTCCTTTTGTCCCTCCTTCTACCCACTCCTCCCTCCCCACCCTACCCCCCTGGTTCACTTTGTTTTTTGTTTTAAGTTCCATGAGATAGTTGTGGTCTGGGTTTCTCATATCAGAAAGACCATTCAGTGTTTCACCTTCTGCTTCTGGCTCACTTCACTAAGCATGATGTTCTCAAGTTTCTTCCATTTGTCTGCAAAAGCCTCTACGCTGTTGGACTTTATAGATGCATAGTATTCCGTTGTGCATAAATACCACAGTTTGTGTATCCATTGGTCTGTTGATGGGTATTTTGGTGACTTCCATATTTTAGCTATTGTTAGTTGTGCTGCTATGAACATGAGTATACATGTGTCTCTGTTATGTGTTGTTTTGACCTCTTTTGGAAATATTCCCAGGATGGGTGTCACTGAATCGAAAGGGATATTTATTTCCAGTCTTTTGAGAGATGTCCATACTGCTTTCCAGAGTGGTTGTACGAATTTACATTTCCACCAGCAGTGCAGGAGGGTTCCTTTCTCCCCACAGCCTCGCCAGTCCTGATTACTATTTGACTTGTTGATGTAGGCCATTCCCTCTGGAGTGAGATGGTATCTTAGCGTTGTTTTGATTTGCATTTCTCTTATGGCTAGGGATGGTGAACATCTTTTCATGTATCTATTGGTCATTAAATGACCTTTTAAAGAACATTATTTTTAAGACAAAGTACATATTAGTTGAAAAATAAGACAAATAAAAATATTTTAGAAGTTAATTAAAGACAATTGATTTTATTTTAAAAGTATTATTCCCTTCCCAGGAAAATAAACTTAGGGTTTCTAGCTGGGATTCTTACATATTTTGAAATGCATATTCACTGATGCTTGCTTTTCTAAGAACATAGATTTCACTATGTGAAGAATGCAGGTTGCTACTCTGTTTTCTTCAAAAACAAAGGAGAAGCAAAATTGTTTTCAAGCCTTAAGAAGGCACAGCAAGCATTGTCCCACCACGTGAGTTGACAAAAATGCTCCATTTGCAAGGAATTAACTCTCATGGCTGACAGATCAGCAAGAATGGAGTTCCAGAGTTGTCCAATTGTGTGATGTCACTAGAGGCAGAAGGGAACTTTCAAGGGAAAGATAAAAGGCAACCACAGAACTAAACCCTTCTAAGAACTCACAGTTATGAGACTTCCTAAACAGAGCAATTGAAGATGCCTCATCTGAGACAGAAACACATGGTGGAGTTAGGACGGAGGATTTTGTAAAATGCTGATGATAACATGCTTTAGTTAGGTGGCAAATTGACCATATAGGACATGTCTGAGTTATATGGTACTCTAAAAATAACTTTAAATCTCTATAGTATGGTGCTGCAGGAAAAAAAATAACCCATTAAATTAAAGTTCCGGATATTTACATGACTTTGTATACAGTTGCACTTGGCACTATTTGTGTTCTATTCTTCTTACTGGACCTGATTCTGCTTCATTTTGCTTATTGCTACATGGTCCAGTACGCATATTCTTTTAGTAGATGCATCATTTATAGAATTTTTTTTAATTTAAGGAAGAGTTTTATGACTTTCAAATTCATGCAGTAACTGCTGACAGGACAAGGGGAAGTGGAAACGTGGAACTCCCTGTGCCCTGGGGAGAATCCTGCAAGAGCTTTAACAAATAGATAAGACGTGCTTCAAATGAGCTCTCCCATCCTTTGAATGAAAACTGCTGGGAAGGTGGTGCTTAAGCAGTTTGTGGTCTTTGATGCAAATAGGGTTGACACTGCCTGTGCCTACTACATTGTTCATGCTTCTTTTCAAAGCTCCGGCACCAAGACCTCAGCCTAGCATGTTCAAATGGCTGTGCAGCGCAGGTAGAAAGGCTCCGATCTCCATCTCAGGCAGGGGCTGCATATTAGAATTCTGGCCCGTGCATGGGGGCGGAGGACGACGACGACGACGATGACGACTTGCAGAATTCCGGCACTCAGGCCTTGTCCCAGAATGACTGTCAGGACGGGCGGGAATTGAGGATCGGTATTTTCAAAGCTCCCCAAGGTGGTTTTAAGGAACAGCTGGGATTGGACCAAAGACGTTGGTCCAACTATTCCATCATCTGGGGCCACTAATTTCTATAAGCAGTTCTCTTGGGGTCTTTGGAAAGCGCAAGATTGATCTTGATTCCATGTATAGAAAATATGTCAACATATGCAAACCTCTGACATGGTACAAAGTGAAATGCCATGCAATGGGTCAAGATAGAAATATTTAACGCATTTCATGAACATTTTTAAAGCACGTATTATACGTATCCATTTTAGACAACAGGAATTGCAAATGGATAAGAAATCTTTTCCTCTTTTTTCATAGTATAATCGAGCAGACTAAAAAGTTCAATGAGAAAGACTACAATCTAGAAAAATCTATTTTGACTAGGAGTGCTGTGCAAGAAAAATGCAGCCAAAGTTTAGTAGTACCTCTGTTGGGGAAGGAACAGGAAAGATACTAAGATTGGCTGGAACCGTTTGAGCAAAAAGCAGCGGGAAGGCGCCACGAAGTGCATGTATAGGGAACTCAAATTTCAATGTGGCCTATGCCCAGTAAAGAATCAAAGGGGGGGGGGGGGGTCGGATAATGCTGAAAAACGGGAAAAAAATAAAGGCCTTGCTGAGAGGTTTCCTTGAATAGGTATGAGGATGTATAGGGGAAGCCGAGATTTCTCTTGAGTTCTGTGCTAAGAGTAGGCTGTGAGGGAGGACCGAGTAGCTGATGGCCGAGTAGATGATGAGGTGTGTAGATCATCCCCAGCCCGCTCAGCAGAGCTCTCCTGCCTGTCCTGCCCTCGCTTCCTTCCCTATACCCAAGATGTTCAGGAGGTTGGTGGCTTTTCTCTTTTTTTTTTTTTTTTTTTTTTGTAGAGGGCTCCTACTTATGTCACTGCCTATTATGGCAGTCGAGTGCTCCTTTAGTCTAGGATTTGAGAGGTCTTTTCTAGGGGAAGCTCACATTGCATCTGCAGTTTGCACTTCATGCTGGTTTGTTTCTGGTGGCTGGGGTTACCAGCTGCTGTCAATTCCCATTTCTCCCAGATCCATGCTTACCTCAGTCAGAGGCTCCAGGCTCAGAGCTTTCCTCTGACTGTGGATCCCTGATGCCACTCACAGTCGGCCTGGGGCTGCTTCCTGGGCTGCTGTTTTCCTCTGCTGCTGATGTGTCTCTGGGATTTCTTACCTTCCTGTGGCCTCCTTTCAATTCTTGGGGCACTTCTTCCTCTCCTAGCTAAATTGAACAGAAAAATTTTAATTTATATCTCAAGTTTTTAAGTGAGTTCACAAGGAGACATTGCATAGTTCTGTTACTTGGCTGTCATCTTGACTGGAAGTCCTCTTTTTCTTTCTTCTTTCCTTCCTTCTTTTTCTTTGTTCTTTTGAGATTGGGTCTTACTTTGTAGTCTGACTGGTACTGACACAATATGTGTCCCTGCTGGCCTCAAACTCACAACAATCCTTCTGCCTCAGCCTCCTGAGTGATGGAAATACAGGGATACACCAGCATGCCTAGCTAATTTATTTTTAATCTGGTGCTGAGAAATTGAACCCAGGGCCTTGGTTATGCTGGGCAAGTACTTTGACCATTGATCTATTCCCCCTACCTCACGTTCCCCTGGTCATTTCTCTGGCTCTTTCTTTCTCTGCTTCTTGGCTACTCTGAGGTGAGCAGCTTTTCTGCACCATGCCCTTCCACCATGATGTTTCTGCATGGTCATGGGCCAACAAGTAATGGAACCAGCTAGCCGTGGGCTAACACTTTTGCAACTGGGAACCAAAATAAACCTTTCCTCTTTCAAGTTGTTTTTCCCAGATATTTGTCACAGTCATGGAAGGCTGACTAAATACAGCCTGAGATCAGGGTCCAGCACAGCCAGAATTTGGTCAGGTCCTTCTGCCAGGTTGCAGATTACTAACTTTCTGCTGTACACATTACAGAAAGAGGTCAAAAAAGCAATCTGGGGGTCTCATTCCATTTTGAAATCTTTGCTCTTGTGATGTAATCACTGACCAAAACCTCACTTTCTTAATACTATCCTAATAGCGTTGAGCTTACTCATATGAATTTTGGGAGAACACAAGCATTCAGTGTGCTACAGAGACCAGAGAGGTAAAGTTGTCAAAATTCACCCATGTCTGCCAGAAATCTCCTAGAACTTCTCCTCTGAGAAGACTGAGTGAATGCTGTGTGTTTTTTCTCTCCTGCCACATTCAGTAATGTTAAAGACTTAATTATCTTGTTATGAGCTCAACAGTCCTACTTTTTTATTGTTCAAACACAAAGACATCATCTGTCTGCTACAGACACTTGAGCCACCTAACCAGAGGGGCAGATGAGGGTGGATGAGCAGAGGGGAAAATTGATCACTGTGTACCCTTAGGTACAAGTGTGCCCTGGAGGAACTGGCCTGGGGACCCAAGGCAACAAGGCACCAAGTGCTCCCAATGCTGTAAGCAGCACCTGCTCGGCACGGAATAATTGTTAAAGAACATCTAAAGATTTAACTATGAGCTAGTGAACTCAGCCAAGTTTGACTCTTGGACTTTTTAAATATGTAACTTAAAAAGCATTTTCCTTTTATTTCATAAAGTATCATCACAGTTTGTTAGAAAGACAAGCATAGAATACTATTTTTATGCTTTATCAAAATCTCGTTATTAGGCTTCACATATGCTTCACATTTTAAAAAAAAATAAAACATAGAGACCCTACAATTCTGCTTATAATTTTAATTCTTGACACAAATAGTATTTTGCAGTACACAGTACTTGCCAACTTCCTTTTTTAAACTCAACATTATGTTTTGAGATTTTCTTGTCTGATTCTTACAGTTCTAGCTTATTCACTTTGGTGGCTATTTAAGTACACCGTGTTATATGAATATACTACAACTGTTTATCTAGCCATATTGGTAGACATTTGGGTTGTTTCCAAAGTTCTACTTTACAATTGATGCTGCAGTGAATATTTCTGCATGCGACTGTCAGTGCAGATGTGAGAGAATTTCTGGGACATGTATCCACAGGAATTGCTGAGTCATAGGGTATAAGCATTTTCATTTCAACCCTATATGGCCAACTTACTGTTCCAAATGGTGATACCAACTCAAACACCTGCCTGCTGTGTGTAAGAACTTCTGATTTCTTCTTACTGCTATCAGTTATACTACCCTATCACCCACTACAGTTTGAGAAGTGGTTAAGATCTCTTGGTTAAGGTTTGAGCTCGGCATTGGAGGTTTTTTGACATGATAAGTTTGTTCTTAAATTGGATTATGGTGATAGTTGCACAGCTCTATAAGTATTGGACTGTATACTTAAAACAGTTCCTAGGGGTCTCAGAACCAGTCATGGTCATCATCCAACTCTGGCTTCTTCCACTTTAAAAGAATTTTACTCAGTCGAAGCCATGTCTAACTGTAAGAAGTGAATCTTCTGAGTTATGATAGGTATATCAAGTTTGGAAGGAAACATGCATTTGTGCTCCTGGAATCTTGCATCATAGGTGTGGAACTCTCACTATATGAAGAAGATCAGTCTCCTACCAATTGGCATTTGTCCAAGAAGGACTCCAGAAGGGCCAGGTGGAGAAGAAAGAAGTAAGATGAGGAGGAAAGCAGGGTCAGGTGTGACCTCCCCGGATTCCTGAAAGGTGTACCAGCAAACCGACATCACCAGTTCTTGCGTCTCAGACAAAATCTCTTAGAATCTCTGTTTTCCACCTTGACTTCACATTATGCCAGCTGCATAAAAGTGAGCGAGAATCCAATGACACTAACAGAGCAGATGAAAATAGACTGAGACATAGATAAAAGACCCCTAAGAGAGAAATTATGACTACAGTAGAAACTTGGGAGAGAGAAACTAGAAGCAAACTTGGAGGTTCTAGGAAGTGCATGGCAAGTGATGGTGAGCAGGGCTATATTTGTGGAACTTAATGCGGTATTGAGTTCTTGGTATATATAACCGTCACAGAAAATGGGACAACTGAAGGCACATTGTCACTTGCAAATGCCAAATAGAAAATCTATAGACATGCCAAGAGGAAATGATAGTTTTATTCATTTGGACTAATTTTTGGAAGAAGCAAAGTCAGATTAGCATCAGAAAGACTAATTCAGAATATTTTCATTCTGGTTATTTATTGCTGCATAGCAATTTACCCCAAAACTTTGTGATTTAAGACAACAATAATTATTTTGTCATGCTCATCGATTCTGTGGGTCAGTAATTGGGAGATTCGGTGGTTTGGCTCCGGGTCTCCCAGGTTGCTGAGGGAATGGTGGGATGGCCTCTGTATTCATGCTCTCCCAGGACGATTTCCCACATGTTACCCAAGTGGAGCACTGCTCAGAACTGCTCCACGAGGGCTCAACTTGGTAAGTGTACACATCCTGACAGCAATAGGTGACAGCTAAGTGGTCTGTGCCCTAACCTGAGGCTATGTAAAGGCACTTTACTGGTAGTCACAGGCCTACTGAGGCTCAAGGGGAAGGAAGCAAGGCTGTGCCTTCTGATGAGATAGCCTGTAGGATGGGAACACCACTGCAGAAAATGCAGTTGGCCACAATTTTAGGTAGGTTTTTATTTATTTATTTATTTATTTTTTGGAGGTGGGGTGACAGGGTCTTGCTCTGTAGCTTAGGCTGGTACTAAATTGACTATGGAGCCCAGGCTGGCCTTGGACTCAAGGCAATCCTCCTGTCTCAGCCTCCTGAGTGCTGGGACTACAGGTATGCGCCACCATGCCCAGCTTATCTGGTACTGGGGAACTGAACTCTGGCCCTTACACTTGACTCAGCACTTGCTAGGCAAGCACTTTCACCTTGGAGCCATTCCTCCAGGCCCAATTTTAGGTAGTTTTATCTTTAGAATCAGTTTTAGACATTTACAGAAATATATACTGGTTGAAGAATTAACATAGTGAAAGTAACCTTGTACTTCCTTGCACTTCTCCCTCATTTGCAACTAAAGTCTGGACAGATTTGAATTTGGGTTCTTGTCTTTATTAGGTACTTCACTTTCTACATTACAGTATTTGTTTCATGTTCAGTTCATTTAATTCTCTGTCAGGATATGTTTCTCTTAACTGGTTACAGGGAATATCCTTTTGCTTAAGGTATTGGCTGTGGCATTGAGGCACCGTCTGAGGATGCTCATTACTCATTATTGTAAGTTGAATTGAGTTCCCCTAAATTTATGTGTTGAAGTCCTAAATGTTAGTAGTTCAGTATGTGACTGCATTTAGAGATAAGGTCTTTAGACAGGTACTTAAATTAGAATCAAGCTTTAAAGGCAGGCTCTAATCCACTGTGGTTGATGTCCCTACACAAAGTGAAGAATTGGCACAGGAACGTAAGGAGAGACCCTTTGAAGATGTAGAGAGAAGATGACGGCCACAAGCCCAAAGCAGAGGCTCTGAGGAGCCTGAACCTTAATGGCCTATTCCGTAATTTCAGGCTTGCAGTTTCCAGGCAGATACAATGCATTTCCTTTGTGTAAGCTGCCTAGTGTGATATTTGTTATGACATTGCTGGCAAACTGATATGCTTGTCAAAGACTCGACTGTTTGCAGAGTATTTTGAGAGGTATCACTGCAATGTCTATTTCTTTGGAGTACGCTTTTAAATTTATTTTTTAGATGGTAGGTAACTTTTAAAATACACAAATGGTGCTTCATTAGCATGCAGTTTGCTTAGAAGTTCGGAGTATTTTCTTATTATAAAGACATCTAATGGGAATAGTGACATAGCTTCAAGGATAAAAGTACTAAAAAGATTACAAAACCTGTACCATGGGTAACAGACAATCCGATCTGTGCCTGCTTCCCCTGAGAGCTTTGCATCCACCTTCCCTCGACCCATGGGCCAGAGAGTGGGAAGTAGAAATAGCATGTAGTCCTGTGTAGACTGCTGATCTCCTCACCAAGTGACTCCCGGTGTTTATGCCAAAATTCAGGAGAAACACCAGAGGGACACAGCTAAACTGAAAGATCTGATCAGATCTACTTGGCACAGTGAGACCACCATTTACTTGAGGGCAAGACCACTATGTACTTGCTGACTCAGCTGTGAATTCTCATTTAACCTGTACTAGCTGTAAAACCCTGGGTCAGACACATCACCTCTCCAAGTTTCAGTTTCCTCATCTGTCATAAAAGAAATTTGAATGCTAGCCTTGTGGGCTCTTTTGAGGATTAAATGAATTAAAACGTGTGTTTACCCGTATAGTGCTTTGCATATAGCTTGTCAAATATTTGCTGTCTTGTTCCTGGGAGAGCCACTGTAGGGCTCAATGCTCAATAAGATACTTTCGATGGAAGTACTTTATAGTCTGTGAAGAGTTATCTCTGTGCCAGTTGGAGTCATGATGTGCTTTGACCTTGACCCTCTTTTGACTGATGGACCTT
This sequence comes from Ctenodactylus gundi, assembly GCA_004027205.1. Taxonomy (NCBI): domain Eukaryota; kingdom Metazoa; phylum Chordata; class Mammalia; order Rodentia; family Ctenodactylidae; genus Ctenodactylus; species Ctenodactylus gundi. Next base: position 1,700,832 of record PVKB01000010.1, on the reverse strand, counting down.
ATGTAGATAGATACTGATTTTCTTTCAGGTCAGAACATTTGTAATGGAACAGGGATATATTGGAGATTGTGAGTATGCTCTGTGTCATTTGTGCAGGCTTGAAAAAAATCTGAGGGCACAATGACATTTGAAGATATTTTTGCAAGGCTACATAAATATTTCTTCTCAGTCAGCAAGTGACTGGCTTGATAAAGGATTTTAGAATGTAACAGAAGGCTCCAGAGTTCATGTCCAACCCAAGTGCCAGAGCAATTTATATTGTAATTCAACCATATAATTTTCCAGATCTTTATATTTCTCATTTGAACATTGACATAGTATTAGTAAGTAAGTTTAGAGTTTAGATAAATGTGTGTTTTACAGATTTGTTACATCAAAAAATTCATGTGTTGGAAAATGTGTTTCAAGCTGCAAAGAATGTAGTTGTTGGGATGCTAAGAGCATCCTTGTGCAAGCCTAAGTTAACATCACAAATATTGAAGATGTCATAGGCTAACGCTCTCTGTCCTAGTGGGAGAGCTGTGTCCACATGGGCTTCTTATGCCACTCGGGGGTCCTCACTGCTGTGGGCTGGGCTCTAGCAGATTGTCTTTGCTTCTTGCTTGTTCTACTGGTAATGTATACTGTGGTGTTTGAGCTGGCTTCTTCATAGACACTTACCCCTCCCTATGAAATCATTCTTTAGCGTCACTGTCAAAATGGATGATTTGATAGAACAAACACCTGCCAAATCTTCTTCCCAGTTTTTTTCTTGGTCTGTCTTTTTAAAAGAATTCTTTCTTAAATCTGTATTTCTGTGAGTGAGTTGGCTCTCAGATATTTCTATCTCTGGCTTTATGTGTGGCAAGGAATGAGCTGGTGGGATGAATAGTGGCCTTCAGCCAATCCCTGCTTCTTGACTGACTTTGTGCACTTTGCAAGTCGTTCTATAGGACTTCGAAGGTTTTCCAGTCTTTAATTTTCATTTATCATGAAATCTGTCCTGAGAGCTGTTCACCTTACCAACTAGTCTCTTAACAGCTGCTACAACCTTAGTGGGCCCGCAAGGGAGAGTAAGTGCTTGGGAGTAGGTGGGAATGAGCCTTCTTTAGAGAAGAGTATAATTATATGGGTAGTAGAAAGATCCCCAAATCTCTACTTCTCAGTTTTTCACCAGGTTCCAGATGGAGCCACCAGGGAGTATTAATTAAATACTTTGCTTGTTTTTTTTTTAAAGTATAAGTAAGATCTAATTGGATCAAATTGACTCATTGTGATAGCAAAGAGTAAATAGAGCTTTTATGTTTATTGCCATTTTGACTAAAGTATGGGTGTGAATGTGTCCCCCTGTAAGTGAAGATGATATTGGTGACCTTAGGAAGGTGATAGTGAGGAAAGGTGGGAAACTCTTCAAATATATCCACACTTAGTGAGTTGGAGGTACATATGGTAGGGAGCTACAGGAAGATGTTAATTATGTCTGCTCTTGAAGAACCTTGAATCTAAAAGGAGAGAGATGGTGAGAGAGAGAGGAAAGGTAGTGTTGCAATCAGAGGCTTGGGCGTGTGAGACAAACGAGGCCCAATGACACTGTGGAATTTTGAGTTGAGCTAGGCTGGTGAAGGGCGGCTTCACAGAGGTAGCCCCTGACATAGACTTTGCAGAATGGGAGGGTATGTTTCATGGAGAAGAAATGAAAGTAGATCCTTCCAGGAAGGAAGAAGCAGAGGTGTCTAAAATTTAGCTGGAAGGGCGTAGGCTGGCCAGCACCAGGATTTGTGGAGAAGAATAATGGAGGATAAGCCTGGAGAGATACAGCTAAAGCCATGAGGAGGCTTTGGTGCTGGAACGGTTGAGGCCCATGAGTGTGCATGTCTGAAGTGGTCAAGAAAGAGGAAGCAGAAGGTCCAGGGTTCCTGGGAGCAGCTTCCCTGTTTCTCTGATAGCTTTCTATGCTGGAATGCAGTGGACCACTTTAAGGAAGTTCACTTGAACACTCTAGGGAGTTCAACACCAATATGAACAGAGGGGGCAGCGGAACATCCTTGTTTGGAAAGTCTTCAAAAGGTCAGATACTGCTGCTGTTGTTTGTAAAATGAATATTATTGTTTTCAATTTTCTCTTATAATATTCTCCTACTTGAAAGTTCCATGTCTGTTAGAGAACTTTTAAAATTCTAAGCCATGTTGAGAGTAAGTTAGCAACTTGAGGTTCTACTGTTTCCAGATACTTCAGTATGTAATTCATACAAACCTCATGATTCTCGTGACAGTTAACTTAGAGTCAATTTGACCAAATTAAGAAAAAACAAGAGCATTTACCTGGGAAAGTGCTGTCTTTTAAAGTATCTCTGTAGAGCATTTCTGGAGGAGACCAAATTGTGCATCTGAGTGGGCTGGGTGGAGAAGAGACAGACTCAATGTAGGCACACGCCGTCCAGTTGCCTGGGAGCCCCAAAGGAGGGTTGGTCTCTTCCTGTAGCTGAGACATATACACTCTTTTTCTTCTGCCCATGAACATCACAATTCCAAACTTTCTAGCTTTTTGTTTTGAAGATTCACACACTAGCAGCCCTCTGGTTTCCCAGGCCTTTGAATTTGGACTGAGCCTTGCTACCAGAATCCAAAGATGTCTAGTTTTTAGAAGCGTCTGGTGGGACTTTTCAGCCTTTGTAACTGTGTGAGTCAATTCCCCAAGTAAATTTGTCTGTCTGTCAAATCCTGACTAATACGACACAAGACAAACATTCAATAAGTAAGTTAACAGTGGTCCATGACTAATTCTTGATTCTTGGGGCTCATGTAAAATTCTGTGAATTGTCCCAACTATATCCTAGTAGGATCCAGTTCAGGGTCATACTTTGCATGTAATTTCCCTTCTCTTTAGTAATGAAGAAGGAAAGGGTGAATGGAAGAAAGTATATTCTCTTCTATTTTAAAAAACATCAGGAAGTCACAACCAAAAATGATCAATACCATGTCTTCATTTTCTCTTTGCAACTTAATCAACTTTCAAGTGTCTTCCCAAAAGAAAGAGAATAGCAGCACAAATAACTCTGGAATTTTTATTTTTCTTTATTTCAGTGTTGGGGGATTGAACCCAGGGCCTTGTATGTACTAGGCAAGTGCTCTATCACTGTATCCCCAGCTCAATTCTGGATTTTAAAACATATTTTCCAACAGTCTTGTAGTTATTTCTGCCCCCATCACATCCAGTTTTATTTAACTTACATAAACATATATGCAGGTCAGAAATGTGCTGGGTGGAAACAGCTTTCTTCTGTGATCTGTTAATTCCTCATGAAGTAGAAAACTGAGACTCACTTACACCATAGTTATGCCTAAAGTTGACCAGCTGAACTGAACCTACGCAAGCACAGCCCCTGAGACAGACCCCATTTCAACTGGACCCGGACAGACTTAGTTGTGGGGACTGGCAGATGTTGCTCGTCTCTCCGCACAGTCCAGAGTTTCAGGCTTACCATAATTATTTATTTCATGCAGATTTCATCTTTCATTTTGCAGAATGATTCATGTGGAATATAATATGCATTGCTGAATGATTACTTACCCCCAAATTTGTCTTCTGATATGATTGCTTATTTCCTGTACCAAATGGGACTTTTCAGAGAAGATACAGAAATGAAATTTCATCTCTTTTTGGTCTGAGGTCTTTGGCATCATTCCTCTATTCATTTACTTAATTCAGTTTTCATTTGGTGAGTCCCTGTTGTTGCTGTTTATGGGTACACATACGTGACTAAGAATTATTTGTTCTCGAGGAGTTTGCACTTTGACCTGGGGAGAAAGTTGTGTGTGAAGATGGCCTTAGGGCAGACATTGACTGTGTCAAGGGGAGAACCAGTCAAAGCACTCTGGCGTGGGGGATCAGGAAGCCCCTGTGGGAAGTGTGCATTGAGTTGGACTGTGAAGGGGGCTGACAAGACTCTGTTCCAGGTTGGGTTATAGCTAACTCACAGAGGATCACATAAATTAATTGAAGATATGTTATTTGCATTAGCTTTCTGATGTCAGGAGGGGGTACAACAGGAGTATCTAGATTTGTAGAACTCAGCCCTAGCTCTAGCGAGGGGCAGAGTCCTCCAATAGCAGCTTAACATGCTCAGTTTACAAGCAGAAAAATAGAAGCCCTAAGACTTGAGATTAACCCCATGTAGATAGTTCTCAGATCTGTTTCCCCCTGAGGTTCATTTTCTCACTCTGTGTGCCCGGCAAAACCAGGCTCAGCATGGTAGAGGCTGAGTCAGCCTCCTTGGCCCTATGAATGAGGAGAGGGACAAAGTAGATCTCAGGTGTTCCTCTGTTTTCCATGCTAGGGCTGCTAGCAACGACCACTGCTTGTGTCTAGGCTTGATTGTGGTTTCCCTAAGGGAGAGAGTAGCTTGTAGAACCTGGGGAGGGGCTGCAGAGGGGGTCTCAGGTGAGGGCTGGGGATGAGGAAATGAGGCTCTGCCTTGGATGCTGGAGAAGGTATTTTCCTGGTCTCTGACCTGAAGCTCTGATTCTTTAAGCTTTTTCTTATGCCAGCCTTTTATTTTCTTCCTGCTTTTTTAATGTCTAAATTTACTTGCTTTTTTTTTTTGAACATTTATTTTAAAATAATTGTTGACCAACAAAATGCTGTAACAACAGTATGGAAAGGCTCCGTGTGTTATTCATTTGCCACCAGTTGTTACATCTTATAGACTATGCACAATTGCCCACCTCTTTTTTTAACACTTTGAATTCCTGCCTCTTCCATATTCCTTCCCCCAGAATCATCTGTCTACCTAGTATAGGGCTGAAAAGCTCTCTTACACAAAGGTCTTATATCTGTAACATGACAGCAGTTTGGTTCCCTAGATCCCAAAGGTCTTGAGTATTAGGGAAGGGCGAGGAGTTATAACTGTTTCAGTAGCTTGTAAGGAAAATGCAGATAAAGACAGGATTACCGTGAATATTTGAAGCAGATAGCTGTCACATTTATTAAGGACCAAACTGAGCCTTGTGGACTCTAGAGTTTGGGAGCTGATTCTTGCTGTGTGCTTTGTACTTGTAGTGGTGGTGTTACTGGCTAGCCTAAGTTCTTGCTTTAGTAGAAATGGAAATTAAAACTTAAATGGCAGTAGAAATTTACAGACAAAAGCTTTAATCGAAAAGTAGGAGGGAAGTTAAAGAACAGACTCCAGCTTAAGTAGCTGATTTGGAGGGGTATACTTTGATGAGGGACATCACCCACAAAATCTGGAGGCCAGCTTTTAAGGATTAGCTGAAGACAGCCAGGGTCTGATTGATAATAATCTCAGGCCTTATTTTCTAGCTCTGGATAAATCCTCATAGCTGATGTGAGAGAGTCTGTTCCCACGAAATTACTGTTTCTGTTTGTGGTAGTTTCAGTTATTAGAAATTCTGCTTTCCCAGGGACTCAGTGACTATGGGTTCAGGACAATGTGTGGACATTTTAAGGTACTGTTCAAAAAGGAAAAGATTTGTAATTGGATGTTGTAAAAGCTGGTAATCAGATGTCCCTGTGAGTCTTGAAAATGACTTTAGTTAGTCTTGATGTACTCTTTCATTAAGGAGGATAAGGATAAGGCTAGGTAAATTTAGGGCTAATAAACTTTGTTCTGATGAGTTTTAGATGAACATTATCTAAATGACTATAATATCTATGTGTGGAATTGAGAAGAATTTGACCCAAAATTTTACAAGATGAAATTTAGATTTTATTTCACTTACCTATCAAGGATTTGTAGGCCAAGGTAAAGAGTCATAGATTTTAGAAACAATTGCTTTTAAGTCCTTGACTACCTCAGAAGAAAATACAAGTCATGATTTTACTACATTTGATCTTAGACAAAAGGCTGAGAAATGATACAAGTCATGACTTTAACTCACAGCAATTCTCCTACCTCACCTTCCTGAGTGCTGGGATTATAGGCATATACCACTACTCCCTGATTATGTCATGCTGGGGAACCAAACTCAGAGCCTTGTGCTTGCTTGGCAAGTGCTTTAACCGCTGTGCTATTCTTCCAGCCTTTGCTGTTGAATCCATTACTGGCGTAAATAATTCTTCAACTGTCTTTGCCCATTTGTGTCCTACACTTAGAAGGCAATCGCTAGCTAGTTTGTTGGATTTACTATATTCCTGTACCCTGTGTGCTGACGGGAAGAAGAAAGAGTGTTTGGCTCCTTTGGCTTGAACAATGGAGAAGAGCTTGCCTCAGTGAGAACAGCAAGAATTAGCCAGAAATGGATTTCCAAAAGAATAGGAGTTTTTGGCTTCTAGGGAGCCAAAAAGTCATAAATATTTACCAAATTTCTACCTTACTTGTATGGGACACTCAGAATTTCTGATTCCCAGTTTTCTAAGAACAGTATTTATGGAACAGGCTGTTTTAAAGACTAAATAGAATGGTATGTATTATCACATATTACATGGCATAAATTAGCACCTAACAAGTGTGAATTCTTTTCTTCTATTAGTTAATAAATAATTTAGTAGAAAAATCATTCCCCATAGTATTCTATAACATTTAGTCTGGTTAGAGTAATTTCAAAAGAAATAACAATTTCCTCTGTGTGTGTGTGTGTGTGTGTGTGTGTGTGTGTGTGTGTGTGTGTGTATTTGAATAAACTCCAAGCCTTCTTTGCAATAGAAGTGGGACGGCCCACTATTGTTTTATAATATTCCTTCCCTAAGTGATTTGTGGATTTTTATTTCATTTATTTTTTTCTTGGTGAATTTGAAATTTTGGATGAATTCAGATTAGTTGGCTTCAAGGTTTGAAGTTGTTTATGTCTCACTTTCTGCTATAATTGGCAGCCCCTAGGGGACTCAGAGAACCAGGGATGCAGGTATTATTGACTTTCCTGAGGATGTAGGCATCATTACAATTGGTAAAGTCATGGGTAGATGTGAGTCCGTGGTCTCAATTGACTAACAAGCAGTAAACTAAGAATTGATTCTGCTGTGAGGGTCAAATTTTTTTTCCAAAGGGCAAATAAAAGTGTTCAATTGAATACCATCCTCAGGTCACAAATGTCACTCTTCTCCTGTCCGACTGTGGGTGTTCCTCCGATGGCCCCTTATTATCTTGAGTCATTTTTGACAAATATCCACTCTACGGTTGGGGCCCTGCTGTTGCTGTTGTTGCGAGTAACCTTTACAAACAAATCAAAGTAGAGATGAGTCATTTAATCACAGCCTATGTACGTCCCACCACTCACTTCCCAGCCTGTAGGGCTGGGGTTGAAGGAGGTGTGCTATGGCAGAAAGTGGGGAGTAACTTCCCTTGCTCATCAAGAAAGTTACTTCCTCAGCTGCCATCTGGCAGCAGAAATTTCTTCTCCAAAATTGCTCGTGTAAGTTAATAGGGCCGAGAGTACAAATAATTCATGTGTCAGCCGCAACCTGGATTGACTGGCTTCCTTCTAATGTACTCAGAAATGTAACGCTATTGGATATGGGGTGAGCGTTTCTCTTTTCAGTTCTCTTTTCAGTTTTCTCGAGTATTCCCATTGGGCAAGTACACAAAAGGGCCATACATTCTACAACATGACGTCTCTTTGATGCATAACTCTTTACATATGATTCCACAAAAGGAAGCGGGTGGTGCTGCCAAATTCCGAGAGGGGCCACACAGAAACTGAGGAGCTCAGAAATAGCCCACTTACTGGGTGTTCCCACAAAAGCACATCACCCTATACATTTATGACTCTTATTTTTGTCATTATTTCCTTGTATCCTTTCTTGGCCACCTATACTGTGTTCCTCAGCTGTTGATGCAGCAGTAAATATTTGTGGAATGAATGAACAAGAAGTCCTACTGCCAATGGGTGTCAGCTCCCAGGATGTGCAAGGTGGAACACAGAACAAAGTGTGGGGACTGAAGAAGGGTGTCCCTGCCTACCTCCATGGTGTGGCAGACAGGAGCACTGGAAAAGAAGAAAGGAAATGATGAAGACACTTGGTTTCATGCCATCTGGAATGATGCACTTTTTTTCCCACAATAAAATATTTAGGAAGTGGAAAGATGAATTAGTAGGAATGCAAGGGGAAAAATATGTTTAAGAGCCAAACACAGTCCTCTGGCTTAGAATGGAGATAAATAAAAAAGTGAAGTAGATGGATGAGCCACAGGGAAGTACCGAATGATTCAGAGTTGGGAGCCAGCCACCTGAAATCCTAGGGGGTTCTCAAGGTAGCTTGCTGTTCTAGAGACTTAATTACCCCTGTAACTCATGACACATAATTGTGTGTCAGATAGGCTGGTTTTCCTGCTGAACTGCAGCCTTTTGGAAATAAATGATGCTTATTTCTTCTTCTCCTGCAAACTGACCCACCTGATTTCTGATACACATCTTGTTCTTTCTTATCTCAGTTCTTCAGCAGAAATAGTAACTCTGATATAATTTCACCAAGAACTCAGACTAAGTTTGCAGAATCTTAGGGACTTACACTTTTAGATTAGATAGATCAGAGGCCTAATCCCAACTGCAGAAGTCCTCTGAGGTTGATTAAATACAGAGACAAGTCAAACTTAAGAAAATGTCAATTTTGAAATTCACTTAATGTAATGTTAATGTAGAACTTTTGTGATATCTTTTTTCTACAAATCTCTCTCTTCACCCCCTCCCATCATGTTAGAGTTGAATCGCATTATGGAGTGACGAATTGTGAGTAGCAGGTGAAGACTTTCTTTTGTAATAGAAAGTTGGAAATAGAACCCTAAGCCATGTAGAAAAGTCGGGAAGAATGTTATTATGTAATTATTTCATTGTTTTACTGAACAGAATATGAGTAGTCTTTAAATATTTTACATCTGTTTTTCCAAAGAGTCATCCTTCATTAGCCTGTAGTCATTAATTTAAACTTAAAACCAAAAAAGGCTCATGATTATCAAACTCCTGAATATGAAACCAGATGTTTTGAAAACCATTTCTAATGTAGGAATTTTTCATCTTTTCTTAAAGATATCTCTCTTGGTCTCATATTAACTTAAGAGCATCTAAGAGGACCTTAGCATAGGAGAAGTCTGTTGTGGAAGATTTATATTTATAGTCCTTGATGAACTGAATACATTTACAAGCTGCATTTTGAAATCGTAATAATCTCATGTGAAGCAATCAAAATTCCAAAATCATCTAATCAAGAATGACATCAGAAGCAAACAATCTCTAGATGGAGTAGGTATAATTCCCTCTGTAAATCTTCCATTTAGAACATATGTTCTAATTCTGTGGATTAAGTCGAGAAGTATTGAGCTACATTGCCCAGCAGACAGTTATTTAGCAAAGGTGAACCAGTTTGAACTTGAATTTCCTAAGTAAAAAGAGAGTTTGTTCATCCATAACCCACGCCTCCATCCAACAGCTCCTCAGCATCTTTTCTGAGTCAGTTGGGGGAGAATTGGGCTGCCAAGTAAGACGGGAAGGTCACAGCCAAATGGGGAAGGGATGCATTTGAAGGGTAGTCTGGGAGTTCCCAAGACCCGCACAAGTGCACGAGTTCTCTCTTTTTTGGAGAACACTTTTCCTGTTCACCTCCCAACCCTTCGTAGTCTACAGAATTGAGAACAAAAAGAACAACAGCAAGCTTTTGCAGCTTTTCAATTCCAAAGATAGCTATTTTGATTCATTGATCGAGCAAGACATATGGATTTAGAAACACAAGTTCCGTCTGTTCTACTTCTGCTTCGCGTTTCATTGTTTTGGCATCCTGACTAGAGTGACCTTCTACGGCAGGAGGTGCTTGTGAGCGGATTGATAGGGTCCCAGTGATTGCAACATTTGGTGCCTGGCCCTTGACCCAGAAGCCGAAGTGCCGGCTCCGAAGCTCTGCTGTTAACAGTTTATGCCGTGTTGTCAGAAGCTGCATTCATTCTTTACTGTTTTCTTATTGCTTTTATAATAAATATTTACAGATTTATTGCATACTTATTTTCCAAATGGGTAGACATTTTTAGAAATGACATTTCTGAAAGTGCAGAAGCTATCTGGCACATATACAGTGGATCGTACCATGTGTTTTCTGACAAGAGCATCATCGAAACTGTCTCCGTAGTTTATCTGATGAAACTATTGCAATCGGTTGTATCAGGTTTATGGCCCCATTCATCTCCTCTGTGCTTTTTATTTTTACATCTGACATAGGGAAAAATGGCAAGATTTTCTTTATTCCCTAGCAAATGAATCCACAAAAACCACAGGGACCTCTCTCTCACTTTCACAATTGTAGGAAGTCCTGCATTCAATAGTTTGTCTTCTCTGCTAGCGAATCGATGTCCAGTCACACCGTCAATACTTTCAGTTTCTCCTCTTGTGGAAAGGGATAGATGCGAGCCGAGAGTCATGGATGAGACTGCAACATGTCTTGACGTTTGAACTATAAGTTGTTTGTAAATGCCTTGATGTTAGGCACAGGGTGCCACCACAAAACAATCCTCTGGGTCGTTTGGGTGCTGCTGCAGAACTTGAAACAGCAGGTGGACGATTTCTCTGACAAACTATGGGACAATTTCAATACCTGAACCAAAAGTGGTTCCGTGACATTCTCGGAAGTATGAGCCAGTAGAGCAGGATAGGACAGCATCTTATTGTGCAATTGTTTTGATTTTGGAACAGTCAAATATTTTTCTGTGTTGTTTTTCAATTAAAGGTCTGGCATTTAAAGGAATACTCATACAAACGTTCACAGAAACCTAGGAATAATATGGCAGCTTCTATGTGACGTGGATGTGGTTTCTGAGAGGTCAGTCTGGGTATACCTGGCAGCAAGCGAGGTATGTGTGCTTTTACTTGTTAACTCCTGAATTGATTTGAAGTCATTTAGGGGACCAATTTTATGATAATTCTTTTTGACCTATTTGGCCCCCAGAGAATACCTGACGGCAGGGTAAAAATATGTTACTGGCAGAGAATAAGACTGAAAACAGATCTTCTGTATCTATTTATATTAAAATTGCAATTAGGATCAGGGGTGGGATATTTCAAGGAAGGAGGTGTTGATTCATTATAAGGAAAACTTTCAAACCATGGAAGCTTTTAATGATGAAATGGCCTTTGAAAGGTACTGAGACCCCTATTGAAATGTGTGTTCTTACAGCCTGCCTGATAGCCGGAGACCAATTTAGAAGGATTCCTGCATCATAGTCTCTGATGTCTCAGGTCTCAGTCTCATCAACATGATGCATTCCAAAGTCAATGTTGTATCAGATCACACACATACAGTTCTGTTAAAGTAGGATTTCATTAATTTGAAATTCAGTGATATTCAAATTCAAACTGGATGAAGTCTTTCCTAGCATGCATATTGTTTTATTTTGAGGGGAATATAAATAAATTTAGAGAAAAAACTTAAAGACCTTTAAAATATGCTGGTGTGCTTAAATGCTCTAGATGCATCGATATCCATACAAATATTCTATCTCTTTTATATAATTAAGATATTGATCTCTTTTGTATAATCTTATTATAAGCTTGAATGTAATAAAACATACTTTTTTGAATGCATTTTAATTACAATTTTTTTCTTCTAAAATAAGTCTGAGTTAATAAGATTTTATGTATAACTATTTGTGCCTAACTATGCATATTAGAGGATATGTATATGATATATTTATGTGTCATATATGTCATCTATGGTAAAAAACCATAACTCAAAGAGATGTAATGTGAGCACATGCTTAGATTTTATTTAGCAAAAGTCATATAATTTGTTCCAAATAGATTTTGAAAACCAGACACATTTACATTAGGAATGTGAAATGAGATCGTTTAAGTAGATGCAAACCTGGCTTCTTTCACAGGGAAGAGACAAGTTGGTTGAATATCCAATGAACAATTTTACATTTCTATAGAAAGGAATTATTTGCATTACTGACAAGTTTAAACAACTTAACTCTTATCTAATTGGCATTTGTAGGTAGATCTAATCAGAGACAATGCCTTTTCTTTAAGATAATGTCTGTGAGATATTCCTTATTAATGAAAATTCTTCCTACTGTGATAGCTTAATTGTCAGTTGCATTTTAAAGAAGCTTGAATTATATCTTTGGTCAAGTGAGGCTCAATTTGACTTTTAGAAATAATTAAAAATTAGAGGGCTGGAGGAATGGCTCAGTGGTTAAAGCACTTGCTTAGCAAACATTAGCAAGTGCTAAGTACCTGAGTTCGATTCCCCAGCACCACATAACCGGGTGTGGTGGTGTACACATATAATCCCATCACTTAGGACCAGCCTGGGCTACGGAGTGAGACCCTGTCTCAAATAAGTAAATAAAAATAAATAAAAAATTTGAAACAAATAGAGGTAAGATATGAGTGGTCAAACTGCAAATTACGATTGTGGGTAAAAGACCGTTCCCAAAGAGTAGGTGAGATTGCTTTCTTCTGAGACATACATACAAACAATGTATTAAAAAAAATTTAGAAACACAATTCAAGTAAAGGCAAGACTCAGGTAAGCCACAGACTCTCAGGTAAACATGTTGACTGCTCCAAACTGACCTGTGTGGGGAAACTACTAGTTATTTAGTATAATTTCTGCAACTTGGGAAACAGGGACACTTACTTCTCTCTCTTAATTTCTTCATCTTAAAGCTAATGAACTGGGATAGATGATTCCTAGCAAATCTCCTTTGCTTTCTGATACTGGGACTCACTGCTCACTGTGTGGTTTAGCTTTTCTAGCCATGCTTAGATCACGTAGTTTCCGTGTCCCAGCTGCCAAGCAGTGAAGATGTCAGAGGGCTGTGCTCTCTTTTCTATAATTCATCTCAGATCTGAACATTCTGAAATGAGAACTTTCTTATCAATCAGTGTAGTTGCCAGAATTTTCTAAGGGAAGAATAAGGTTTGTATTTTTTTTTTTTTAAATCCAGTTCCTGGGGTTGGGTTCAGTGACTGAAGCGCTTGCCTAGCAAGTACAAGGCTGTGGGTTTGATTCACCAGTACCACATAATCAGGCATGGTGATGCACACCTATAATCCCAGCCCTCAGGAGACTGAGGCAGGATGAATGCCATGAGTTCATGGCCAGCCTGGGCTACATAGTGAGTTCAGGACCAGCCTGGACTACAGAGTGATACCTTGTCTCAAAAAAATAAAAATAAAATAAAATTTTAAATAAGCAGTTCTCTCTGAGATCATACAATGCTAGAACAGAAGAACACTGTGGGCAGCTGTGCAGTCTGCTGTGGTTAAAAACTAAAGTGAAATAGTTTCACTATGACAAGCTGTAAAATAAGAATGCTGAAGGGCACTTTATGGAGCTCTGCATATAAGGACCACACTGTTCTAAGGGGTTTATTTTTTATTTTTATGTTTTTGAGACAGGGCCTTGCTTTGTAGTCCAGGCTGGTCCTAAACTCACTATAGAACCCGAATCGACTTTGAGCTAATGTCAGTCTTCCTGTCTCAGCCTCCCTAGCACTTGGATTACAAGTGTGTGCTACCACACCCAGTTTATGTGGTGCTGGGGAATGGAACCTGGGGTGTTAAGCTTGCTAGGCAGGTGCTTTAACCCTTGAGCTATTCCTTCAGCTCTCTAAGTGGTTTAAACCATTAACACATGCAAGCCTTACCCCTAGACAGTAGGGTAATTGTATGATCACCGTTTACTATTGAAGATGCTGAGATGTAAGAAGTGAGAACAGCCTGCCCGAGGTCAGAGGATCTTGGGGAGCAGGCGGGAAGGTGGATCATATAGTTTGGTACAAGATAATCACAATCCTACCAAAGAGAAAAGAATCTCCCATCTAGCTTTGCCAACTCAACACCCGTGAGTCCCTCAGTGTGGAGCCGCCAAGATGGAGGAAAGGCCACCTGTCGTCAGAAGGGTGTGCGGCCTGAAGCCAAGGAAATGGGGCCTCTTAATCTCCCACTGCCGATCCCTTACCCGTTGGCATTGTATATCTGTGGGTTTATTTAATCGTTTATAGAAACGGGCCTGTGCAAAGCGTTCCCTTCCTAGAGCTTGTCACGCTGCGGAACGCTTTCATGTTTCCAGCTCGATAATATGTGGTCTTCGCTAGGACTCCTGTGGTTTGACGCCAGCCTATGTTAGAGATTATGGCAGCTTTTGTTTTCTTAAAAAGCTGGCCGCTCTTGGAATTTCGGCTTGAGAGAACAGAAGTGAGGTTGGTTTGGCTCCAACAAAGCAGTCAAGTGTAACTAATACTGTGTTATTAGCACGGGGTGAAATTTTCAAGTTTCAGTATCTTGACGAAACATAGACAATAAAAATTGCTCAGTGACTTTTTCTAACCTTTCTAACCTGTATTTTACTCCCCGAGACCACGATCCACTTTGCATTCTTAGACAATGAGCCAGGGAGCTTGAAAGTGGGCCACTCGTGGTGAAGGATGGCTTCCCCTAAGTGGAACAGCCACACTTGGCAAATGTAAGGCTCGAGAAGTCTTACAGTTTTCCAGGTACTGAGATGTTCTTTTTGATGATAGATTGAAATAGTCATCATGGCTCTGAATGGGGGAGAATCTAACATTAAAAAGTTCTGAAAACCTAAGGAGCTGAGCTGGTCAAGTCCCCAAGTGTGACAAGAAAACATTTTCTGCATCCCTGTGGATATTTAATTAATCTAATTGTTTTGAGATGTTCCATTCTAAAATACAGTAGAAATAAAACAATACAATGCATTAAAATCACAGTGGTCTTAGTCAAGGCCCATTAACATTACAAGTCTAGAAATCTACACACATATCTTTATATGGGACTTTATCTAGCTCATCTCTCCCTCAGGCATTTTTGGGAGGCTTGGAATGTGGTGTATGACTTTGAAATGCACTTTGTAACTGTCAGGAATGAAGCAGTCATGGACAGTGTGTTTTTGCATTATACAAGAAAAAAATGAATGCAGTTTGCTGCCCTCTTGTATTCATTGTTTGGTAGAAAAAGAAAGCTGTAGGAGAAGGCAGGGCCAGTTCGTGTGTGGACAATCTGACCAGCATAGAGGTACCCTTTACTGTCGGTTCCAGACTCTCCTTTTCTTCTACGCTAAGCACCACTGTCTGACCTAAGCCAGAGAGGAAAGCATGTGTTGGGTTTTGGAGAGATGACATTCAGGCCCCAAAGAGAGGGTAGGGCAGGTCCTTTGAGCCAGTGCTCAGGCTGTAAACATACAGATCTCAGTGTCTGGAGACAGAAGTCACACTTCTCACCTATCTATGACCTCAGGCTTTGATCAAAACATGGAAGCCCACCAGCAATCGGTTTTATCATTTAAAAAATAAGGGGCTGGGACTTAGATTAGTACCTTTCAAACTTTTCTTTCGGTGTCAGGATTTAATCTCCAGAAGAAAACAAAGGTAGGGATAATAAAGTGGAGAGTCAAAAGTAGACTCACTTTGCTTGAATGGGACCAATCGTAGCTTCGAACTCTTCAGGTCCTCAGAGCCTCCACGTTCTGCTGCTGTGGTGGCGCATGCATGCGTGTGTATGTGTGTAACCAAAATATGTGGCATTATACTTGTGTGAGGAGCACAACACCATGCAGTTCTACATAAAAGAGGTCTGGCAAGACAGAAGGAGAAGGGGGATGTACAGAGGAGAAGGAGGACAGGTGCAAGGCAGGCCTTTGGAAAGACACAGGCCCTTATTGCCTTTTTCTGGGCCAAAGTTGCCGAGTGAAAAAAAGTGTTTATAGAGTTGTGGGAAACGTCTGAAAGAAAATAGTTGTTCTATTTATGAAATTTTCATAGTTGAATGCATCTATTTGAGGGACAAATAATTTCCTCTCCAGCTAAGCCTACGTGTGGCTGATTTCAGGATTATGTAACTGTGAGGAAAGGATCTCCACATCGCTGAAAAAGAACATAGAGCTGAGCCAGATGATTGGGCTGGAGAGTAGGCCAGGCCTGTGTCTGAGGGGGAGAAACGAGAATGAGTCCAGAGAGATCTTCAGAGTGTGTGAGAAGCCAAGGATAGGAATATATAGGAAGGAAATGAGCAGAGGCAGAAGGGACAAAGTTGGGGAAAAGCTCAAGGAGGTACAGTGGATGTGGGTAGGAGCGTCGGGTGGGCACTTCAAGACCCAAAGGGCTTCCACAAAAGTGGTTTTTCAGATATTTTTAGTCTCGTGAATAAAAGGTGAATGTGTGGGGCACATAGGACAAATAATGAGGCTAATGTCATGGATTTTATATCTGTGTGCATCACTTGACAACTTTGGACTATAGTCTCTGCCTTAATTTTGGTTAGCCATTCGGTAATTTATGTCCTTAGACTCAAGGGTATTGGAATAAAGAGTGTGGTAGGCCCTTGATAGAGCGCTCTTAAGTTTCTTTTCCTGATCTAGAAATTATTGAATAGGTTGATGAAGACAAAGAGACTAGAGGTTCTTCTCTTCATTAAACTTTAGTGGTCTGTATGTTACACAAACAGATGCACATGTAACACACTCCAAAATCTATCGTGACGTGAATGCTTAAAAGAAATTTTTGGTTCACTACAATGCTCGGCTGTATCTTCTTAAAAGATTCTCATTTGGGGGGATGGAGGAACAGGACAGTGGTTAGAGTGCTTACCTACCAACTGCAAGGCCCTGGTTTTGATTTCCTACTACCGCACAAACTGCGCATGATGGCACATGCCTGTAGTTGTGGCATTCAAGAGGCTGACATAAGAGGACTGCTGTGAGTTTGAGGTCAGCCTGGACTTCGCAGTGAGTTCAGGACCAGCCTGAATTACAGAACAAGACCTTGTCTCAAAAAAAAAAAAAAAAAAAAATCCTGTTTTCTTTTATGTTTGTGCTACCGTAAAAGTTAATATACCCCTGGTTGCTTAAACAACAGAAATTTGTTTCTTCACAACTCTGAAACTGAAAGTCTTCGATCAAAGTCCAGCAGGGTTGATCTTGGGTGAAAGTTCTCCTTGCAATAAAACCACAGCTGAGTCATATTAGAGCTCTACCTTTTGATCCAGTGTAGTTTTAATTCTCCTCTAAAGACTTTGTCTCCAAATTTAGTCAAATTGGGGATTAAGGCTTCAACATATGAATTTGGAGAAGACACAATTCAGTCAACAACAGTGTCTTTGCATAGTTTACAATTTCTTTAAAAGCAGTATATTTTTAATTAAACTTTTTACCTTGAGATGATTATAGAATCACGTAATTATAAGAAATAACCCAGAGAAATACGATGCACCTTTTACATAGTTTCTCCCAACAGAAGCATCTTGCAGAACCATGTCACAGCCAGGACACTGACATCGATACAGCCAAGTACAAAGCCCTTCCTCTGCCACAGGGTTCCTCCTGATGCCCCTCTACCGACATGCCCACTTCCGACCTGCGGTATGGGTGTGCTCCACTTTCCCATGCTGTACACCACCCACGGTCTGGACGCCTGGCAGTTTCCAGGTTTTTGTTATTATTAAGGCTTTTAGAGGCATTCGTGCATAGGTTTTTGTGTGAACATGTTTTCATTTCTCTGGGAGAAAAGCCTAGGCCTGTGATTGCTGGGTTGTACACTAGTTACATGTTTAGTTTTTGAAGAAACTGACAAAATGTTTTCTAACGTTCCAAACTGTTTTCACACTACATTCCACCAGCAATGTGAGAGTGATCCAGTTTTCCCTGTCCTCACCAGCATTTGGTGTTGTCACTCTTTTTTTATTTTAAACGCCCTCCTAAGCGTGCCTGGTGTCTCACTGTGGATTTAATGTGCAGTTTCCAGTGGCTAATGATGTTCAACAGCTCTCCATGTGCTTATTTCAGGCATACGTATTTTTAAACATCTGGTTGTGTTGTGCTTGAATAAAGCATTTCATTCTTGTTTGGTGTTTATTTTGAATTTTTTGTTCTCTCATCTCTAACCTTGACGTGTGGGGAAAGTTGATGCTAACGAGAAGGAGGAAGCTCAGCTGAGCTTTGAACACACTGCACAAGGAAAAGACGTAGACATGTTCATTTGAGCAGGTGTCATTCCTGGTAAAGGAAAAAAAGTCATTTTATGTAAGCATCCATGTAACACTGTATAACAATAGTAAGGATTGTTGTTTTATATCCCTTCTTGGTTCTAGTTCTTTTGCCTTACAGAATGTTAGGAGTTTCAGTAGGCATCTTAAAGACATTGTTATCTTTGGCAGAAGCATGGCGGCTTGGCTCAGAAAGCAGGCAGTAACAATGATATCAGTTCCTTTTATATAGTTTTTTCTCCTCCTGGAAAACCATGTTACCTAGAATACATGAGGATCTGGCAGAGGTCTACATTTTCTTCCCTTGTATTCCTTTCACACCATCTGTTTGGGTGTGCTAGAATCCACTGGAATGTCTTTACAAGGTGTCAGAACTCCGGGAACTCCACTCTCTTTGGCAGTAGGGAGAGAAAGGGTGAAGTGATCATAGGAGTAGTATGGAAGAGAGAATCGGGGGAGTGTCTGTCACAATTACAAAAGAGACAATTTACAGTGCGGTGGAGTCCAAGGTTAGTGCTGCTTCCCTCTGGATCTATTTCTGATTGAGGTTCCGGGAACGGGTGCCACGCAGCCAGCCAAGGTTCCAGGAACGAATGCCCAAAGCTCCCTCTCCCTCCCACGAAGGCAGCATCACGTGGCAGCTGTGCTCTGTGTCGGGAACCTTTCCTGTGGCTGCCTAGGATGCTCTCAGAGTAAAGGAAAGGCACGGGGAGGGTTTGATGGCACAAGCAACCCCCACGTCTAGCACAGTGTGTGAGATATGGTGCAAGGCAGTTGAGAAATTCAGTGAGTTGCGTAGTTCTCCAAAGCAGAATTGTAGTTTTGCTTATGAAAAATACAGAGACATACACCAATGCAAAAATCAGTCTTCTTGCCCTCAAAACTTGTTTATAAGGGGGAACACTTGAAAATCCAACTTGGAAAAAAACCCCAGTTCAACTTTAAACTGTTCACAAGCTCATGGACTAACCTGGTTCTTGGATTCATTTACTCTTATTTATAAACTTACAGTTGTTTTGGAACAGAGAGCATAACGTTTACTAGAAAGAACATTGAAATGTATTTGTCTTTTTAATTAAAAAAATACTAAGAAGTGAAGTCTGCAAAACACAAAATCTTAATATTGCAGTAGGATTTTCCCTCATTAAAAATATATATCAAACCATTGTCTGATTGAAACTAAACACAGTTAAACATATATAGATATAAATTATATAATTTACATTTATTATACTTAATCCAGGTACACATGCAAACACATTTGTATATATAAATTATGTATGAAATACTCATAGCTAAAATTTATGTGGCTATATTTGAAACTGTGACATCAGAGATAGGCTTAAAACATGTTTAATTACATTACCAGCGTGTATAATCAGAGTTAGAACTAGTGATAGATTTTGCTGACAAGAATTATGGAAAGTAGCAGCTAATTCAGGATTGTTCTATTACAGATATTACAGGGGAAGCAAGTCTGGAAAATAGATTTTGATTCTCACGTATTTACATTTTTTGTGGGAATTATATCATGACAAAAGCCTATTTCTTAAATAATTGGGGCAGATAAATTCTAGAATAAAACAGTAGTCATCAGTTTTGACAATTTTTCTGTAGATTTCATTTTATATTCATGTAGCTGAAATTCACTACAAGTTGTATAAAAATGTAAAAAATGTAATGCGAAGTTTATAATAATATGCAAAACATCTAGTGTTTTGTCTTCCAAGAAAACTTTAAAAAGTAGTGACATCGATACAGAAGAGTGAGTGTTTAGAACACATAAAGGGAGACTCCTTTCCCCTTAAAATGCCGTAGGGCACTGTGGCTAACACTTTTGTGACCCTAAAATGACTATGTTTGTGTTTCCTTTGAACATCACATTTAAAGGATGGAAGGAATTTTTTTTTTTTTTGTTAAGACTTAGATGCCTTAAGTGCTCTACTAAAAGGTCTATATTACTTGTAGCCTGGAAATATTTTCCAGTGAAATCGTGTGATATCTAGTAATGATAGCAAAAGGCGATCTCATCTAGAACTCTTAAAAGACTCCCCAGACCTGGAAAACTTGATGAACTCAGTTTACTTTTTGAGTTACATGATTACATTAAAAAGAAAAATGTGTGAAATTATATTTAGTAAATTGTTATCATTTACCTTTCCAAATAATCTCAGTGTTCTTCAGTAAGAACATTTATAAGGATACTGACTTCCACACATACTAATTTATATATTTAAGTGACTAGTAATGCTAGTTATTAGCATTATTATTATTTTGGAACTGGAGATTGAGCCCAGGACTTCCACAGTGAGCAACAGCCCCAGCCCATTTTATATACATTTTTTTTTTTGAGACAGGGTTTTGCTACATTGCTAAATTGCCCAGCCTGGCTTGTGCTTGTGATCTTCCTGTCTCAGCATCCCAGCGGACTGGGATTATCAGCATTTAAATTCTTGACTTAAGCTATTTACGTATATCTTCTCTAACTAAGGTCTCTGAGTTTTTAAGAACTTAAAGACAGAACATGAAAAACTCTTGGTTGGTTCTTGTGTGTGTCCAACCAGGGCCATTGTATTTTGGTGTCTGGTAAGAGTTTGCCTCTGAAAATTTGGGTTTGAAATTAGTCCATTTTGAGGTTTTTAGTCACCACTAGTGGCTCAGTGTCTCTGTGAAATTTCCTGAACTTTGAAGCTTCTTTGATCCTAGCATATAAACTTGCCAGCCAGACTTTATAAATAAGCCATTGGATTTTGGGGTCTGGATACTCCAACTTGTGTTCTTAAGAATTTAAGTAGGGTCTGCTTTGGAAAACTACTGCTTGGGATATAACCCGGCTTTGGGTAACTCTTGAAGTTGACCCACCAAGAACAGGTGAATGCAGTACCAGACCTAGGACAACGATTGGTACCAAAACTTAAGATACTGTTCGAGTTTAGAGTCAGCAGCAGTGAAACTCGACTGTTTAGAATTTGCAGGGAAAGATGAGAACCTAATGAATACACAAAGTCACTGTAGAACGTGAAAGGCTGGGTTATTTTTTCTTCTTAAAAACCTCTGAGGTCTATTTGTAAATGAGCGTTCAGAAATGGGTAATATCGTCAAATAAATTAACACATTGTAAACAGAAAGATCAGGTGGACAAGATGAGGGAGAACAGATGGTCAGAGATTGTCGCCAAGTCCAACTCCAATGGCCAGTTGTCCACAAGGAGCCACGGGAAGATTATGAGGCTGTCACAGGCCAAGTACAGTGCATTCCTTCATTCGTACTTTCTTCCTCCCACCGACACTATGGAACTCTCTCTCTGGGCTAGGGACTCAGTAGTGATTATAACAACAGCAACAAATGCTGACAATAGTCTCTGCTTCATCACAGTTCTCATGCTAGAAACCAAGTTACACTATTAAAATATTCAATAATCAGACTATTAAAAATAGCAAAGTAATTTATTTTTGTGAGAATAATACTACTAACAGAGAAAGGTTTTAAAAATAAAGGTTGAATTTCTACTCAAAAAGAAATGGACTTAAAAATAAGGGCTACACATAAAAAAATTCATTCTAAAACTGAATTGAAAAATTATTAAAACTTGTTACTATTTTTTTGTGCTGGGTGCTGAGCCCAGCGCTTTCACACTGAGCTACAACCCCAGCTTGTTTTTGTCTTTGATTTTAAGACAGGGTCTTGCTAAGTTGCTCTAATTTTGGGTTAGAACTTGTGAGCATCCTGCCTCAGCCGCCCAGAGTGCTGGGAATGTAGGCCTGTGCCACTGGGCCAGAGATCGCCAACCTCTTAAGTGGGTTATAATCTCTGCCTTTTTTTAAGCATGGAAGTTAAAATTCTTTTGAATGTTTATAGTAGTTTTTGTTTGGTATTTTTTTTCTGAGACTTGTGCTGGTCAAAATTAAATAGTTACTTCATATTTATATAAATAGGATGTTAATTGTTTTAAGTGGAAAATAGAACAAGGGACATAAGAAAAAGCCTTTCCCCCATAGTCCTGGTTTTTTTCAAATATTTTCATTCATCTCAGACTGAAAAATACTTTAAAAAACACATAATGATGCATCTGTAAGGAACATGGACAGTTTTTTTTCTTTTTCCTTTTTTTCTTCAAAACATTTTTTTATTATTATACATGAGCTATGGATTCAATAACACATTGAAAACAGACACCTTGGGGAGACAGTGACTGTCTACACCGCTTTGGCCCCTTTCCCTCCCTCGGACCTTGCCCTATGCCTTCCCCCATGCCCCGACTCTCAGAGTCTCATCCCTTTCCTAGCAGTACATCACCCCTTTTCCTATACTCTCTCTTTTGTTGAGGTCTTTTTATGCAACTATTTTAAAGAATTTTATCGGAGGGACTCCTGTTAATAGTCTTTTGTGTTTGGTCCATTTTACTGAGCATCAGTGACTCAAGGTGGCCCCATCTTCTTTCAGATGTTTCATATTCATCCTTCTTTATGGCTGCATAGTATTCTATTGTGTATAGGTACCACATCTTCTTTATCCAGGCTTCTGTTGATGGGCAGATAGGTTCTTTCCAGGATTTAGCTATTATGAACTGCACTGCTGTATACATGGATATGCATGTGTTTTTATTGTGTGCTGACTTCATTTCTTTTGAGAACAATAGAACAGTAGCTGGATCAAATGGAATTTCTATTCCCAGCTTTCTAAGGAATATCCACACTGCTTTCCATAATGGCTGAATCAGATTACACTCCCAACAGTGTACAAGTGTTCCTTGTTTACCATAGCCTTGCCAACAATTGTTTTTTGAGTCCTTATTGTAGGTCGTTCTCACTCGGGCGAGATGAAAACTCAATGCTGTTTTAGTATGCATGTCTCTGATGGCCAGTGATATTGGCCACTTTTCCATGTGCTCGTTGGCCATTTGCACTTCCTCCTCTGAGAAGCTTCTTTTCATTTCAGCTGTCCCTTTCTTGATGGGGTCACTTATTTTGGAGGATTTTGTGTTTTTGAGTTCTTTATACATTCTAGATATAAATCTTCTGCTTGATGTATTTCTGGGAAAAGTTTTCTCCCATCCTGTAGGTTGTCTCTTTACCTTGTTGATTGCTCCTTTTAATGTGTGAAACCTTGTTAGTTTGGTGTAGTCCCAGTATTGATTCTTGCTGTTGTTTCTTGTGCAGCTGGCATTCTGCTCAGGAAATCCTTTCCTGCCCCTCTGTCTTCTAGGGTTTTTACCTGTTTTGGTTTTTTTTGGTAGGTTCAGTGTTTTTGTTTTGATGCCCAGGTCTTCAATCTATTTTGATCTGATTTTAGTGTGTGGTGACAGATATGGATCTAATTTCATTCTCCTGCACATGGAGATCGAGTTTTCTTGCAGCCATTTGTTGAAGATGCTTCTTTCTCCAGTGGATTGTTTTGGCCCCTTTGTCAAAAATGAGATGATTGAAGGTTTTTGGGTTTGTTTCAGTATCCTCACTTCTGTTCTACTGGTCTTCCTGTCTGTTTTTGTACCAGTACCATATAGATTTAATTTAAAAATGCATCTTTATAAAACATGGACAGGTTTTTTCCCCCTGTTTTAGTCCTTAAATAATATGATGTGACAGCTATTTACACTGTAATATATTGTTTCCTTAATAATACAGTATGACAGCATAACATTTCTGTTGTGTTAGGTATTCAAGTAGTCTTGAGATGATTTAAAGTATACAGAAGAATGTGTGTAGGTTACATGCAAATACTCTGCCATTTTATATAAGGGACTCGAACATCCTTGGGTTTTAGTATTTGCAGGGGTTTCCATAGATGCTAAGGAGCAATTGTGATAGAATAGGGATGTGACTTAAACAATATGCTTTTAAAAATCTCATTATATATCTGATGTCTTGTATCTTATTTTAGAATAAAAGAAAATAAGCTATTTACACCCGATACAAATACACTAGATAATATGGACTAAGTAAGGGGTTAAAAGAGAGCATTCAACTTACTATCGTGTGAAAAAGCGCTTGTTCTGTATACAATTTGACCATAGCAAAGGAGCATCTTTTATTTTCTTTGGCTCATTTTCCTCCCCAACCTCATCTGTTTCTCAGAAAGTCTCCTTCTTGTGTAGTTTTGTATTAATCGCTATAATGCACAGACTCAATGAGCTTATGGTTGCCATCACTGGAGAATGCTGAATATGCCAGCTTGCTTTTCATGTGTACATTACACATCACTTTCTTCTTTTCTCATGGATTTTAGGTCATGGCATGAAATGAAAAATGAACGAGTGGACAGCTGAAATGATGAATGACCATGGGTAGAGAGATTTGCTCAAGTTCTCTGTAAATGCTCCATTCAGGTCCCGTCTGTCGAACCTTAATTCCTCAACAATGATGGGGCTCCTCCCAAGGACAGGTCAGGTGGAGTCCTGCCACGAAGGGAAGGGGTGGAGGCCTTGCAGAGAGAAACCAGTTAAGCCACACAGAGATCAGGAGCAGAAGTTTATCTGGAGATAAGAGCTTTCCAGACAGTGGAGCCACAGATGCCAAGACAAAGAGCCAGGGGTGCATCCAAGAGGAGTAGCGGGCACTTTTGGTGCTTTTCATTTATTTGCACAGATCAAATTTCCATCTGGTCTCTGGTATTATATTTCTTCTGTCTAATGTGCTTTCCTTAATGTTCATGTAATGCACAGAGGTTGTGGTGGATCCTCTCAGCTTCAGTGTTTGAAAAAAACCTTTATTTTACCTTCATTTTAAAGGTGTATCTTGGAATATTGATAGCTTCTTTTTTGTTTTCCTTGTCTTTCAGTACTTTGAATATGTTGCTACGTTGCTTTCTGGCTTGCGTAGATTTTGGTGGGAGTCTCTAACTCTAATTTTTGTACCTGTATAAGGGATGTGTCTTATTAGTTTGGCTGACTTAAAGGATTTCTTGTTTCACTCTTTATTTTCTACAACTTGATTTGATGCTTACATGTGGAATTTTGAGTTTCCATCAAATTTGGAGAAATTTTGGCCACCATTTAAAAAATACTTTTATGTCGTCTGTGACTTTTTGGTATGTTGCACTCCTTAAAATTTTCCCTCAGGTCAATGACCCTGTTCATTTTTTCTCTGCCTTCTTTTCTTCATGTTTTACTTTGGATAGTTTCTTTTAATGTGTCATTAGTTCACTGGTCAAAAATTCAAATATTGTAGTTTTCATTTCTAGAAAAAATATTGATTTTTTTTTTTTGAGACAGGATCTCACTCTGTAGCCCAGACTGGTCCTGAATTCACTATGTAGCCGAATGTAGCCTTGAACTCATGGCAATCCTCCTGCTTCAGCCTCTCCAGTGCTGGTATTATAGGCATGTGCCACCACACTTGACTTTCTATGGTGCTGGGGAATCGAATTCAGGGCCTTGAGCTTGCTAGGCAAGCACTCTAACCACTGTACCATTCCTCCAGCCCCTCTTTTAATCGTTTTATATCTTCTATAATCCCCTCCATAATGTTCTTTTTTTCTTCTACCTTCTTAACCATTCTTGAACACTCTGATGCCTATTTTAACGTGTTAGCCTCTTCCTTATCTCTGTCATTTCTTGCTGTCTTTCTATTGATTTATTTTCTTCTGGCATAGATTTTTTTTTTCTTCTTCTTTGCATTCCTGACCATTTTTATTGAACTACAGACATTATAAATGTTGTATCCTAGATTCTGGGTTTTGCTGTATTTCTTTAAATGTGTTTGGCTTTGTTGTGAAATGCGGTTAAGTTACTTGAAATCTATGTTATCTTTTCAGGGATTGTTTTTCATAAAGATCTGTGGTTAGGGTTAACTTAGCTCCCTTACACTAAGGCAATGCTGTTCTGAGAACAGTATCTGTATCCTACGATTTCGCAATCTTTCTGTCCTGCTTCATGAGAGCATAAATTATTCCTAGTTCGCTCTGTACTTTGCTAATTATTTCACTCGGTACTTTCTGAAGCTTCTTTCAGTGACCTGTCGTTTCTTCTCACGCATACACAGCTACGAGTGGAGGGATGAGTAGTTTTTGGTGCCTTTTGCTGTACAGGCTCCTGAAGCATGTTCTGTCTGTGTGCAACTCTCTCTTCTAGAGTGGTGTATGTTGTAAGTTCCTCCCCCTCTTGTTCTCCCTCTTTTTTCTTTTTGTACTGGGGTTTGAGCTCTACCACTAGCTATCTCCTGGCTCTATTTTTTGAGACAAGGTCCTGCTAAATTGCCCAGGCTGGCCTCAAACTTGTGACCCTTTGGCCTTAGACTCTGGAGTAGTGGGGTTACTGAGCTTATTCTGTAAATTCTACAGGTGTTGGCCTCTATAAACTCCGATGTTTGTCTCCACTTTTACTGAGAACACGGGGCTGTGTTTGGGCTCCTCTTCGGCTCTATGGTATGGAAACTGTCTCCAGGCCATAATCCAGGGCAATTGTAAGGCTCATTGGGTTTGTTTTCCTTCATTCATTGCCTGTTACTCAATGTCCGAAAACAATTGTTTTATATGTTTCTTTTTCTGGTTGTCTAGTTTTTCTAGGGCAGACGGATAAATTCAATCTTGGATATTCTATGTGGTTAGAAACATTGTGTTTTGTAAAAACAGCATTTTGTTATGGAAAATTTAAAACATCCATAAGTAGACTGAACGATAACAGATTCCTGTAGACCCGTCATCCAGACTCAGCAGTGGTCCACTCATACCCAAGGTGCTTCAATCTACATGTCCTCCTGCTTCTCATAGGGGAGGTTATTTGGGCTTATTTGAAGCAAATCCCATAAATTTTATAATTTCACTTACAAAATTTCTATGTGAATTTCTAAAAGATAAGGGTTTTAAAACAAGCTTAACCACACCAACATGACCACGCCCATAAAATAACTACAGTTTTCTAATACTTTCAATTACCTATGCAGTGTAAAATCCCATGTTTTCCCAAAAGAGGAAGGTGTGTTTGAGTGAGATGTTTTCAATGATATTCTACAAAATGATCACCTCTAAGTATGACCGCTCACACTCTAGTTACACACCATCGTCTTCTCAAATCTACTCTTCTACCCAACAGCCTCTCCCACTTTCCTTTACCAACTGTGAGTGCTCACTTCTCCTGTTTGCCTCATCTTATTCAAGAACCTCCTCCTCTTCTTGTCTCTGAATGCCTGATCTACAGACACATCAGGCAGATCAGTATACAGGTGTTCCTCAACTTATAGTGGGCTGCATCCTGAGAAACTACGTTGAAAATATTATTAATTCAAAAATGCACTTAATGTACAACCTGCTAAACATGGTAGTTTACACACTGTAGAATATTAGTTATTTCCCCGATGAGAGAGTGTCATACTATGTACCGATAGCTTGGAAAAGAGGAAAATTCAAAGACTGAAGTGTGGTTTTCATTGGATGCACATTGTTTTCATACCATCATAAATTTGAAAAAGTAAAAGTGGGTCATTATCAGTCAGGATTGCCCATGTCTTGAGAGATAAAGGGAGCATCATATGTGCCTCTTGGAACTGAGATGATTGGAAGAAGCCACCGGCAGCTGTAGGAGCAAACCTCAGTGCACACCCAATCTCGAGTATCCAAATGAGTAGAGAGTATCGTATCATCTCTGTGGGGTTTGGCTGATTGCTCTAATTTGCCTGTAATTGTGATATTTGATTTATTTTGAAATTTCAAACTGCTTAAAAGGGGCCATGATGTTTTTATGTTTACCCAAAATAGTCACGGGTTAAAGGAAATTTGAACAATGTCAATTAACATTAAGCAGGAGCCACCTTTACTATAATCTGCACGACTGGCTTTCTCAGTGTGAGTTCAGGGGAACAGGAAGGGTTCCATGTCCTCTACCGCCTATTCCTACCCCCAAACCTCCTCCCCTCCTCGAGGATGATTGACATGTTCTGTATTGGAAGGCTGAGACTGTAGCTCAGTGGTCAAAGTGCTTGTTTAGCATGGCAAGGCCCTGGGTTTGATTCTCCAGCAGCACATAAAAACTAGCTGGGTGTGGTGGTACATGCCTGTAATTCCAGCACTGAGGAGGCTGAGGTAAGAGGATTGCCAGGAGTTGGAGGTCAACTTGGGCTACATAAAATTCGACCTAGACTAGAGAATTAAAAACTTGTCTCAAAAAAGTCTACATTGAGGAAAAGGTCACATAAAGAGAGGTGATTTTTAAAAAAGCTTTATTAGCATTTAATTCACTTACTATACAATTCACCTGCTTAAAGTGTATAATTCAGTGGTTTTTACTGTATTCACCAGTACATAATTTTTAGCATTTTGTAAACAAAACATTTTGGATATTTCCATAATCTGAAAAGAAACTCTGGTTGTGTTAGCAGCTGTCTTCCGTTTCTCCTCAACCCTCCTAGCCCTAGCCAAACACTAACCTACCTTTCTCTTTGTGAATTGGCCTGTTCTGGGTATTTGTTATAAATGAAATAATACAACCTGCAGTCTGTAGTTGTGGAGTGGTTGGGAGAACACAGCATACTTGGCTCAAATCTGGGACACCTGAGCTTAGCATACTGAGCTCCCAGGACTTCCTGGTTATTTTGCACCTGAGGTTCACCCAGGAATACTGTCCTGCGCATGTCTGCTTTCCTCCCCGCCCGGATGCATGCCTCCCGCTATGCCATATTAGGTTAAAATTCTGTTTCTCTAAGATGATTGGATGAATGAAACCTTACATGGACCGTGTGACGCCCCTCTTGCTCTATCCTATACGTGTTCTCACTTCCCCTAATAAGGTGCACTGCGCTCTCTGAAACAGGTCTCTGGAGGTTATTTTAATGTCTAGGTCACCACACTCTCCTCAGCTGTTTGGTGGGCTCCACAAGTTGGGCCCACATGTAGTTATGGGAAAGAGAGTCATCTGAAGTGATTCAATTTTATATCGGGGAGGCAGAGACTACTTCTGTCTCTTTCAGTAGATTTTTGGTAGAAGGAGAAGAAAGCCTTTTGAAATGAGGTAGCTAATAAGAAGCAAAGGAGTAGCAAAGAGTGGTGGTCCTCACTTCACAGTTTGGGCGGGGGCAGGCCCCAACTGTCAGCACTAAATGTCAAAGCTTTAAGATAATTCAGATGTTGGTATCAAAAGAAAAGGACTTGTCCAAGTGACCGTATGTATAGACACAGGTAAGCCCCAGTTCCTGTCACATTCATAAATACTGAAAATGAGACTTATAATTAGACCTCACTGAACTGACAGCTCACCTTAGTTTCTCACCGCGCTGCTTACAGGACCACAGTGCCTCTTTCCTCTCCATAGCTTATAATGCAGAGCACTGGAACAATGTTGCACAGGCTATTTGCCTGATTGAGCCAGGTAACGGGGCACCAGGCTGTCATTTTCATCATGAGGAAATAGGTCTTTGGGTGTAATTTTCCTCCAGTAATTAGTCTCTCTGTGATTTTTAGACTTTGTGTCATGTTGTGAATGCAACATGTTCGACAGCATTCCTGTGGAGGAAATACCTTCTATGATGGGTAAGCAAATATCATCTTTCATTAAAAGGATCAGAAAAATTTCATGTGAAACTTCTGAACAGCTGGGAAAGGAAAACTCTTAATGACAACAAAAGGCCCACTTATGCCAAAATCCACGTGAGAATGTCCTGCAGGTCATTTGAGAAGTGCCCACTGGCTAGATGTTTGCTTGGGTATTAGTGATGTTGTCTTCTGAGACAGTTGTTTCTGTTCACCAAATAGTTGTTTAACCAAGAGAAGTAAGTGAGTGGCCCAAATGATGTGTGTCAAATTAAGGGACTTCAGTACGCCAGGAGTTTTGGAAGTCAGTTTTCACTCCACCAGTCCATATTTCTCTTCTCTGCTTTTCTTTGTAGGTACCTTTTAGTAAATCACCTCAATCCTATGTAGAATAAAGCAGTGAAAAATACTTGCTTTTTTTTCCTTTGGTGGATAACATAACATCTTCATACTCTAAGATTCTTCTTCTGTAACAGGTGATGTTAGAAAGAAAAATGGATTCTGAAATTTTTAGGTCAAGAAAGCCATCAAATCTTTTCATTGTAAATGCAATTAGTTGAAAAATGCGGATATTTCAAAATAGAGGGCTATAAGAGACCTGAATAGCTGAGCTCATTGACGACTGCCCCTTTTGATTGACTCCTTTTGATCCTGGGATGCAGCCAGTGGAGTGCTGTTGTTCTTTTACGATTTGCATAAATTTCTCCTATTAAGAACAGAAATATACATGAATGCCCAGTCCAACCAACCATCCGAAGGCAGTGTTTGGTGTTACAAATGTGGTTGGATGCTCATTATATTTGAAGATAGAGCGACTACCTACCTGTATTCTGCGGGATGCCTTACAAGACGGTTTGGCATTGACACTATTCACCATATGTAATCTTTTTCAGTATGTTTTCAGAAACACCATTGGAAGATGGGCTCTGTGTGCTTGTGGTACTTCTGTACCAGGGACTTCATGGTGAAGTTGCACATCTGGGTGAAATATCAGAAGGACAGAATGCAGTGTCTTGTTGGATAGCATAGAAGAGGCCAGAAGAGTGAAGTGTGTGAGGCTAGGAGAGCCAACACCTTGGTTGTGAGCCAGGTACAGGAAGGAAGTGGGGAGCTAAGAGAAATCAGAAATAAAGGGGAGAAATTTCCCTTTCTTGTGGATATCTT
Organism: Ctenodactylus gundi; assembly: GCA_004027205.1. Taxonomy (NCBI): domain Eukaryota; kingdom Metazoa; phylum Chordata; class Mammalia; order Rodentia; family Ctenodactylidae; genus Ctenodactylus; species Ctenodactylus gundi. The sequence goes on along the minus strand of PVKB01000010.1, from coordinate 1,670,293 downwards.
GATTCCTAGTACACTCTTCTAAATCTCTGTGCCAGGTTCTTGCTCCATGCTCTGTTCTCTCTCTCTCTTCTTTTTAGAGACATTATCTGTTTGAGTGCAGCCAATTTTCAGCTGATGTCTTCCACAACCATGCCTTCGCCTATCAGCTCCTTCGGGAGAACTTATATATACAATACCCACTGGCAGGTACATAAAATATGTAGGGAGTGCATAGAGCTAGACTCAAGGGTACAAGAAGTTTGCAGGAAAGAGAAAAAGCTAAAGATGGTGGATGCAAAAAAAAAAAAAACGGATCTGGAAGATTCTAGAAGGGCTTTGCTTTAGGAAAGAGGGAATAAGGAGGAAGGATAAATATGGGGACAGCTGGAAGTAGAGGTGTGACTGCCTGTTTCCAATCTCTTCACCGAGCTCTGCCTAGAAACATGACGGTCCATATTTAGTTCTTGCTATTTGCCTAGCACAGTTCTATGTTTATTATAGCATGTCAACTAGCTCATAACAACTCAATAAGAAAGATACTGCTATTACCCTCCAGTTTTATATGGGGAAACAGAAGCCTACAATAGTTAAGTAGTTTGTATAAGGCCTCAGGATCTGTGATTTCAGCTTGCAGGGTTGCATAGTTTGCACTCATCACCATCAGTGCCTATTTCTGGACGCACATACCTGTTAGCATACCCCTTGGGTACAACCTGAGCCCCTCGTTAGCCCTTCCGCCTGCCGACACAGTACCTGTCTCTATGGTCTCGGGATGTTTTCTTTCCTATGCAATTTTTCACTGGGCAGATCATTCTAGGGAGAAGACTGCACGTGATCAAGCAAGTGGGGTATGGGAAAGTCCCCCTGATAAAGCTGTCCTGGGGCTTGGGTGGCCTTAAATTCACGAATGAGGCATTAAGATAGAATCTAATTGTTGGTGATGAGCTGCTGATGGCTCTTGATGAGAACTGAGCTTTAGGGAGATGCAATTGATAGCCCATGAGGGATGGATTGTAGGGAGCAGGGGGTACAGGTGAGAGGCCACTTGCAGCAGAACAGGCGAGGCAACAGGCCTGGTAGGATGACTATTGGGGCAGTAGAAGAGAGAGGATGGAGCTATCAGGGAAATAGCTCTTCCCAGAGGCCGTGCTGGGCAGTATAGTCATCTGGCTTCATAGAGAGCAGGTAGAGAAGAATATCTTGTTCATTTAGCACTTAATCAAAAGTTGATTTCCCAGCTGATCACTTGAAGGTCCTTTGCAGACTGATACTAACCCTCTCTATCCATTTTGTTTTCTTGCTACTTCCCAGTTTTTTTTTTTTAATCTTCCACTATGGGCAAAATGAACTTGCTCTTCAACAAATATGCTATGATCGAGAGAGTATCGCAGGTTCCCAAGGATGACTTCTCTTTCTCCACCTATTCAAGATCCATTTTAAACCTCATTTTCCCTGTAGACATGGGGTTGATTATGGCCATTTTTATTTGCCCGTTTCCCCTTTGAACTCCTCAAGTCCTTCAAGAGAACTCTAATGGGTTAGCTAGATGTGTGCCTTCTTGAGTCTATTGGAGAATAGTTGGTGACCTACTTGTATTGTGCTCTGTCCAAGCCTCCCATAAGGGTCAACCTGGCCTAGAATCCACAGCATTACTGATCTTATTGGATGTTGAAGATTCCCATGAAGACAACCAGCTTTTCATGTGGAGTTTTGATATGCTAGGGTTAGCTCTGTCTTGAAGATGAGTTTCCAAAAAAAAAAAAAAAAAAAACTTCATTACTGATGGGAGGTGTTGTAGGAGCAAAGAGAGGTAATTGGAGATGAGTCTACAAGGAAAGGCAAGTTTGGGAGAAGAATTGCTGTGAGAACGTGTGGTCTGCACTTGGCTCTTCCTTTATCCTGCAAACTCTGGACCACATCTGTCCTGGTTGCCTAAATGTCCTTTTTATTTGCTTTGGGGCAAGAGTGAAACCAGGATTAGCCTAGAAGAGAAAAGCAGTGAATGTTCCATATTAAAGCAGAGAAACAGAATTTGCTTGAATACCCGTGACCAAGTCACTGAGGGTCTTTAAGGAAAGTCACCCTCTTCAAAGGGAGTGAAGTGTCATTGCAGAGCTCTGTGACTGGAACATTAGTGTGTGTGTGTGTTTACGGCGCCTCTCACCGATAAGGGACAGAGGACGTACTAGGTTAGGGATTTTTGATTAAGAACATACATTGTTTATGTAGCCAGCATCTACATACTGCCCCAGACACATATTTAAAAACATTTTAATCTTTCCACAACTCTTGTGGATACTATTGCTGTTATTGTTCCCAGTTTAATATGGTACAGCTGGGGTACAAAAATTTTTAATAAATTGCCCAAGATTAATGGTCAGTGGGTAGAGGGCAGGATTTAAAAACAGCATTCTGGCTCCGCAGTCTTTGCTCTTAAGCGCTACGCTCTGTTATTTTTGTGCTGAGTATGTTTCTGTGACCTGGGGATAGAGTAGCACCAAGGTCACTAGATTCCTGGGCTGGAGGAACAACGAGGAAAAGGAAATAGAGACACGGGGAAAGATACAGAGGAGATGCCAGAAAGAGGAGAGTTGGGGCCAAGATGGCTGCTCTTGTTTTATAATTTACCTAGCACTTGGCTAGGTGTTAAAATTGTTCTTTCCCACGTGTAAGTGAAAAGCCCTCAAAGCCACCCCCAGATACTAGAAAGTAGCAATTAGATGTTATTGTCCTCAGTAGTTCATCATCTGTGGTCTCTGACAGGAAGGAGCAGATGCTGTGTGAAGATCATGCTGTTATGGAGGTTGGGGGACAATTTGGGCTTGATGGATGTCATCCGCTCTCTGCTTTTCCAGGCAGACAACCTGGGACACAGCAGAGACAAGGAGGTCTCTTATCAGTAGCCTCTTCAATCTAGATGTCTTAAGACTTCCAGGACTTTGGCTGCCTGTGCGGGAACCCTCTCACAGGGAAGCTCTGCTTGAGGTGGTTTTTGGAGCAGGTTTTTTTTTTTTTTTGGGGGGGGGGTCAAAATTAGTTCAGTTTTGGAAGCACAGTAACATTATCTCCTCATTTGGGTGATGCAACTCTTTACCGACTAACATTTTCTGTTCTTTTTTTTTTCTTGAGTTTAATAGCCATTTGTTTGAGGAAAACACTTCAAAGCTGTCGTTATTCTCTCAAGGATGGCTGAAAGGGAGTTAAGTGTGGCAAAGGGGAAGTGTCCAAGATGGCTATCCTGCAAGGGCAGAGGGCCTGGAGGCTTCACTGAAACGCAAGTTTGGGGTCACTGTATCCACTGGAAAAGAAAATGGCTTATTTCCCTATGCAAATAGAAGAGCACCTAAGGCTCTGGGTGTTTCCATTCTCTGCTTACTTAGGCTGACAAACAATCTCACATTTTTCTCGTGGAGGCTCTAATCCTTTGGGCTAAGATACCACAACTTCAGAAGAAGTATTTTCCTTTACAATGAGAATTAATTGGTGTACATGTGTTTGTGTTACATATTAATAGTATATAAGCTATTGCTATATTATTACTGTTTCTTAACAGTCTTAAAAAGAAATTATGAAACTACATTTCTATCCAGTTCTTTTGAAAATCATCTTGTGTTAGATCTATGCCTGACTTGTGAGCTAACAAGGGTTATTCTAGGCCTCGGTATCTGGTGGGATGTGGGAGCTGAGAAGCACCGCTGAGAGAGAGAGGGGAGTACCTGCAGGAGCGCGCCCACCTCAGAGCCAGGCTGTTTTGCCTTGCCATTCCCCACTGTGACTTGGAACACAAAAGAGCAGAACTGAGAGGGAAAAAACGAGAAAATAAAAAAGCTCACTGTACCTAATCTAAATTCCCCTTGGAAGATCTTGTGTTTGTTAATGCCGCATAATATCTTAGTTTGGTCACGTGCAAGTGTGACTGTGTGGGCATGAGCACTTACCTGGCTTATTAAGGGTGTGATTAACAACCTTGTTTGTTTGCTTGGTACAAATGTTTTCAATGAACATAAGTGAATTTGTGTTTTAGTTAAGACTGAGAATAAACTGCAACTGGTTCCTTAGGAGACTCTCAGTGCTGACTCGGAGCTGAGAACCAGCAGCAACTCCCCTCTCCAGTTCCCTCCCCACCCCCCAACCCCCACAGTCTCTCTGTGCAATGGCTCCCCTTTCTCACACCCTCTCCTCCCAGGTATACACCTGCAGACCCAGCTACTCCCTCTCCTACCCAAGGGCCAGCCGCACTCACTCAGGGGCTACTTCAACTCACTACTGGAGTGCCTTGGCTTCCCTTCTGCTCCTGGGCTGATCAATGGATCTTCCTAAGGCTGAATTTTGATAACTGTGCTTTCGGGTTTGGTGGTTGATCTCTGTTTTGGCATTCAGGGCTACCCGCCTCCTCTGACAACCTTTCTGACTCTTTCTGACTGATCTTCGCTTCGTCTTTTCCATTTTCTTCTCTTTCATATCTGACCTCCTGCTTCATCTCTTTGGGGCAGGTTTCCTGTCTGCTGCAAGCTAGATCTAGAGCTATGCTACTCCTCACAAATTTTCCTAATGCCTGCAGAAGGAGGTCCATTCCTAGATTCCTCACTGCTAAGCTCACCTGTTTACCAGCACCTTCCCTGGCAGGATTTGTGATGCGTAACTTGCGGGTGCACACAGTGCTTCTCAACTAGGCTTCTAAGGTGCTAAATCAGACTTTGTAGCAGTGGGCATCAGTTTAAAATAAGTTTGAGACTCGTAGTAAGTGGGCATCAGAATCACCCAGGGAGTTTATTACATCACAGGTGTCTGAATTTGCACCGCTAGTACATTTGCAAGTGATGCTAGGGTCGCTGAAAGGGGGAACACACTTAGAGAAATCATGGTCTGTAGACAGATACACTAAATGCAGTTTCACACAAGAGCCGGAGCTCAGCCTTTCCAGCCCTTCCTCCGCTGACGAGGGAGAAACAGGTGCAGGGCTCTTTCTGCTTCCCACTCTGGACCTGTTGTGACTATCATGTAATGAGATGTGTCAGGCTCCAAGCGTCCAATTTTAGTTGTGATGACACCTCGGGCTTCAGAACAAAATCAAGCAGTACCATAGATTTTCAGGAACTAAAGTGTTAATCACGTATGGTTACAGGAACTTAATTTTTTTTAAGAGCCAGACATTTTGATTCAGATGTCTTTGGCTTTTATTTTCTCCAAGAGGAAAAGAAAAAAATGAGGAAGCCTACTTTGTTTTGAGGACACAGGTTCAAGGTCCAGATCAGCCTGTTGAGTGAAAACGTGAGAACCAGGTCCTTGTGCTTCTGTGGGAGTCCGCACTAAGCCCTAGTGCAGAGCCTGTGTAGGGATAGCTGTGTGCCTGGGCGTGCAGACCCCAGAGTCGATCCGTTGTATGCTTTCCTTGCATGGCATATTTCAGTCCAGTTTGGGCTTGTCCTGTGTGAGGGCTATCTGTTCACTCCTTATCTTTCCTGACCCAGTGGAGTTGTTTAAATTAAACATGCTTGGAACTTCCCCCAAGTTCTTACCAGGGTACAAAGGAGTTCTTAAATTATCTGAAAAATTTAAATGTGTATAATATAAATTTATCCTTTTAATCATTATTTCACAATGGTGTATCAGTGGAGTGCTGATAAGTACATTCATGTTGTACAGTCATAACTATCTCTATCTTTAAAACTCTCTCATTGCCCCATATTGAAACTCCATGCCCTGAAGATCATAATCTATATTATTCTTTTTCCTGGCTCCTGTTAAGCACATTCTGTCTATGCATTTGACTATAAGAATTTTGTATAATTTCTTATAATTTCATAAATCATAAATATTTGTTCTTTTGTGACTAGCTTATCCACTTAGTATAATGCTGTTAAGGTTCGTCTATGCTATGGCACGAATTAGACTTTCTTTACTTTTTTGAGGGGTGCAGAGAAGGTCTCATTTTGTAATCCAGGCTCAGTCTGAACTCACTATGCAGCCCAGGTTGGCCCCAAAGACATGGTGATTCTCCTGCCTCAGCCTTCGGACTGTTGGGATTGCAGACATGTGCTGCCACACCCAGCTTGTGTGGTACTAGTGCACCAAATCCAGGGCATATCGCTTGTTAAGCAAGTACTCCAACGCCTGGGCATCAGCCCTTAGAATCTCCTTACTTTTTAAAGTTGAATAATATATTTTATGCTATGTAAGACATTTTGTTTATGTATTCACTGACAAACACCGAACACTGAGTACACTGAGTACACAAATATCTCTTTGAATTTCTGCTTGCATTTCTTTTGGGTAGATACCTAGATGCAGAACTTGTAAGTGATAGGGAAATTCTATGTTTAGTTTTTTTGATGACATGCGTGTATTGACATTTTCCATACTGAGTACACCATTTGCAGTACCGCCAACAGCACACAAAGTTTCCAACAGAGGGCCTTATCTTGAGGAAGGCTGAAGAGCTGGGATGGGGGAGCCTGGAAGAAGACAGATGACACGTGGGATAATTTAAGAGAGTGAACAAGGGAATGATTCAATGTAGATGAGAACAGGATGACCGGAAGTAAGGGAAGATGGAGACCCCAAGGCTTAGCAATGCAGGAAGCTGATGCCGTGCCCAGGCCTGAGGAGGCAAAGCCAAGCGACTGTTCCTGGAACCCTATGAGCAGTGCAGCCCTAGGGAAGGAATCACTGGACAGGGGTGCGGCTTTAAATTGGGTGTGGCCACCGTGACACTACAACTAGGCAGGAAGAAAACTGGTAGAATAAATATACTGACCTTTCTCCTCTAACTTCTGACTTCCATTGATTTTCTCCAATTGGCTGAGATCAGAGCGCAAGGCAGAGTGATAGTCGTGCACCAGCAATCTCCCTACATGTTGAGCAGAGGAGAGGGAGGAGAACAGATCTGGAAGGAAACATACTAGATAATGAGCACAATGGTGTCTCATTAACGGCTTCATTTCAGCTTTCCACTATCAGCAGAACTTTGTCTCCATGTTAGATGAGGACCACAGGACAGCTCCAGAGAGGAGTTGGGATTCTCCTTGGCTGGATATTTACTACTCATTTAATAATTTCTCTGCATTTATTTTCAAATCATGGACATTTCTTTTTGAAGGTGGTACATCTGTTTGCCACCCGCACTGACTGGCATAAGCCGTGTCTGCATTTGGTTGCTTCACACCCCTTGCAGAGCCAGGAGTGAGTCATAATGCAGGTATTTGATTCTGGGAGAGTAGATTGAGTGACAGTCTGAGGATGAGGAGGAGTCGCATTCACAGGGGCAGGAGGGTTTGAGAGAGGAGCTCAGTGGCAAAGTGCTCACTAGCATGGCCTGGGGTTCTGTCCTCAGCACTGCAGAGCAAGCAAGAACCAACCAACCAACCAACCAACCAACCAACCAACCAAGCCTCCACAGCTAAAGACATGGTACTGCAGTGAAAGAAAAAGTAAAAGGATCGCAAGGATCCTGTGAAAAATTATCCTCAGATTCTTAATGCAGAAAAACAAAATGTATGGTTGGCCAGACCTGTTGCCCTAGGACTCACTGGAGTATGAACTAACCTTTGAAAGTGTTAGGACTGTAATTTCAGGGCCAGTTTGTTTCTGTAGCATATCCTAGTCCATCCTGACTAAAGTAGGGCCCTTCCTCTGGAGTTTTCTTCCCTTCTAGCATCTTGCCTTGCTTTTGTTGTGGCAGTTACATTATTGGTTAGGCAGAAACTCCTTCAGAGACAGGCAGTATTTCCCATTCATTTTTATTTTCCAGTGTACATTTCCCTAATGCATCTCTGTTTTCTCAACTCAGTGCCCAGCACAATGCACACCTCATGATATCTGAGTGTAAGTCATATTCTCAGCAGAGAGTCTACTGTGGGCCAGCACGTTTGAGAACACCAGTGATGAATCTGCATTGACTTCTTTTAACCATATCTTCAAACTTGAAGCTTTAAAGTGGGGACATCATTACTTCTATTTTTGAAAGTGTAATAGTTTTAGATGTTAATATGTTGAATGATATTAAACATGAAAAGATAATTTCCCATAGACCTTCTGCACAGGTAATGATCTATACTCAGATCATTCTTGATTACATTAGGAAAAGAGGTAACAAAGGAACATATCTAAAAAATTCAAATAGTAGAAAAAGTCCCTTTTCTCAAAGGTAAACGTTTAAAATAATAAGTTGTATATCCTTACAGAAAAATAGGCAAATATGTCTTCCTTGAAGAAAGATAGGCGAATGTCTCTCTTTATGCACACAGATATATATATTTTTACACCAACATATTCAACTATACATATTCTTTCAGACATTTTTCTTTGTTCAACTAATGGTATACCTGGGAGATTTATCAATAGTAGAATAACCACTTCATTTTCAATAGAGGTTTAGGAATACCTTTTTCCCTCTTTCTTTCTCTCCTTTCTCTCTCTCTCTCTCTCTCTCTCTCTCTCTCTCTCTCTCTCTCTCTCTCTCAGAGAAGGTCTAGCTCTGTAGCCCAGGCTGGTCCTAAATTCACTATGTAGCCCATACTAGCCTTGGGCTCATGGCAATCCTCCTGCCTCAGCCTCTGTGTGTTGGAATTACAGGCATGCCCCACCATGCCCAGCTTTATGTGGTGCTAAGGAATTGAACTCAGGGCCTTGTGCATGGTAGACAAGCACTTTAGCCACTGGGCCATTCCTCCAGCCCTGGGAATACGTTTGAATAATATGTGACCTTTGGAAGGATTATGTCAATTTGGTGAAATTAGGAAATGTCCAAGGCAGATCTTCATGTGTGTGTGATTGACTGTGGGCCAGCAAGTTTGAGAACAGCCACCCTGAGTGTGAGTGACCCAACTGGCCCCTTGAACTAAAGTAAAAGGAAAGGTGGGCGAAAGATTGTTACAGCTTCTCCTGAGAGCTTTGGCCTTCCCGCCATATCCAGATTCACACTTGCTCCTGTCCTTAATTGTGGATCTCCATCACAGGTTCACTGCAGTCTCCAGTTTCCAACTTGCTTTTTGGACAATAATCGGCAGCAGGCTCGCAGCTGCTGTCCGGCAGCCTCCCATCTGAGCAGCCACCGGAGCCTGCAGCTCCTGAACGTGTGCGCAGCCATTTTGGACCATCCTTCTCCTTAGAATCGTAAGCTCTCTGAATAAATCCTCCTGTACTTCTATAAATTCTGTTAACTCTGCATCTTTTAGAACCCTAACCAATACATTAGGGGAAGAAAAAATTATAACATGAATAGAAAAAGATGGGTGAAAAAGAAAGAAAAATATCGGAAAGAGTAGAAGCACCTGAAAAAAGTGAGAATTTAAAACAAAAGTGACATGTTTTGGGGCACTACTTTGCTTTCCCTTCTGGTTGTCGATATGTTTGATTCTGTGAAATATGAATACGAAGCTCCAGTAGGGACTTGAACTAGGTTCAGAATGACCTGAGGGAAAGAAACTTGGCAGCAGCTTCTAATATTTACTAGACTTGAGAAGCGCAGAGGGAAGAGAGGCCATCTGGACAGCAGTTACATTTGTCAAGTCAAGAAGTGACCAAAACACATGGAAGCATCTTATCAGTGGGAAGAGAGAGAGGCTACATAAATCTAAAGTTTGTTGGAGAGCGTCCCTGTAGAGTTCTGGGGAGGAAAGAGTCCATCACGGATGGTTGCTCCGAGAAAGGAGTGAGAAATCACATCGCAGCTTGGAGGAAGAGATGACTTAATTTGGTATTCGTTCACAGCGTTAGGTTAGTCTTAGATGCTAGGTGTGTATGTACGCTTGTGCCTCTGCTTGCCAATGCTGCGTCTTCGCAGAAACTCAGAGTACGGGTCACGCAATTTAAAACATCTCCTATCTGACATACATGATGTGAGGTAATTTGCACAGAGCCACGTTCCCTCACTTTGCCCATGAATGGAGATAAGGAAACTGAGTTTCCTAGCAAGTTGTCACTTGACTGGGAAGTGAAGCTAGCTTTTTTGCCTTCAAAACTCAGGATCTAGGTACCATAATGTCAAAGTTTTCTTATGCCAGGGTACTGTGAAATCTTTGCATGTATTATGAAAAGCTACAGTACTTTTGGGTGGACTATTATGTGGGGACCAGGGTGAACATCTTAGCGGCAATGGAGAAAACCACTATTTCTCAGCGTGGGTGTCTAGAAAATTGCACAGCAGGTGTGGGCTGAAAGGTGGTAGGGAACGGATCATAGCACTTGCACCGTCATTGACAGACAAAGAGAGAGATGGCTTTTGCGTGTGTTTTTGAGATTTGCTTTTAGAGTGAGCCATGTTGAATGTGGTAAGTATGCAGCTGGGAAGATCTATCAGTGATCAGAGGAGAAGGGAAGACACATTCAACAGGGTCGAGGAGCCAGATTTGAAAAACAGAGAAGCAGAAATGCTGGCCAAAACACGCCTAAGAAAAGGAAGCTACCATGAGACAGGGGGAAGGAAAGAGAAGCCCTCAGGGGAGCCGGTGGGGCTCGAGGGAGGATGTTCAGACTCCAGAAATAATACTGTGAAGAAACGCAAATGTTCTGTGCAAAGAAGGAGAGATCTGGCAGCAGAGTGGAGGTCACTGAGCAGAACTGTGCTGTTGGGAGAAGGCGCAAGATGCTGGGACCGGAGAGCTGCACACCCCAAAAGATCCGTCCTGTTTCTATAGGAGCTCGGCTCCTTTTTGCGCTGCAGCGCTCATCCACACCTTGCCACATGTGGGGAATCTAGGGCAATGGCAGAGAGCCTATACTGTTTGAAGTTCAGCAAAATCACTTCCACATGAAAAAGTTAGAAGTGTAAATCACTTAAGCTTAGTAAGTGACATTGAAGTGGAAACTTTGACATTTGCTCTCAGGTAGATAAAGGTGTATGAAATAAAGCGTGTTGACAGTACTGGCTGTTTCCATTAAGGAGACGCTGGAAACAACAACAACAAAAAAATCAAGCCCTATTTAATGTTGGACTTGGCCACACAAAAGAAAAGGGGACATCTTTCTCTCTCTCTCTCTGTCTGTCACGGTAATACTGTTGGGAACTGAGAGGGACTTATGGAAACTCATTCGATTGGAAAAGTAATAGTATCAACTCCTGTAAAAGAATAGGTGTTCAGCTTTTTTGGATCTTTTTGGAAAATTAAAAAAAAAATTCTTCTTGTATCTCTTCAGGGTTTGGCCAGGTTGGGAAGGTGGCAAACCCATGAGACTATATTTGGAAAGAAGGTATTAGAGCAAACCAGTTTGGCTCACTGAGAATCGATAATTATCAGAAGTCTCAAAGGGGCATCTGTTCATGCAGGGTCTCTCTGGAAGAACTGAGAACTCTGAAAGTTCACATGAGTATCAGTTTTTTGTGTGTGCCAAGTAGGACAGAGCTTGCTATGCTGAACCAAACCCGCAGTGCCCTCTAGGGTCACTTTCAACTCGTGAATTATTTCTTCTTCATGGTGACCCTTTTTTAGAAGATCCCTGTAGGCATGAACCCAAAGGAATTGTCAGTCAGGGCTTTAAGAAAAAGTATGTACCTATGTCAAGCTACTTGCATCCTGCCGTTTGAATCTCTTCTGCTTTTCATAATTTAAAACATAAAGTTTGTTTTTCTTTCATTATATGATTATTGCATATTCCTTTAAAAAATCCATGATGATGAAGGTTAAGATCACGGTTAGTTACAGGAGGTATTATGGGCTGGCATGGACCAAGAGGAGCCTGTGGGAGAGAGAAATAGTTGTGGTCCAGGTAGTACTGCTGAGGTGATACAGTGGTGAAGGTCTGTTAAATTTGACATTTATTATGTGAATTATACCTCATTAAAATAAGCAATACTATTCCTCATAAAAATATTTCCAAAGCACAGAAAGATAGAAAGAAAAAAATCATTTATTGCATGTAGAAAAGTACTGCTAACCTTGTGGAGTGTTTACTTTTGCTATTTTGTTATCAGTGTATTTTGTTTTTGTTTTACAATTTGAAACTGCTACACACACAGAGACATTCACAAACATTTCTCATAGGATTTTAAACCCTGGGAAATGTCATTTCCCTCAAAGATGCCTGGGTTTAATGGGAAGTCTCCCGGCTACAGGGGATGTGGTGGGCAATGTCACGGTGCTGCTTTGTCAAGCACTGTGCAGCCAGAAGCAGGGCGTGGTGTGAGGACTCGTGGATATGGGCGGGAGCCCAGAAAGATCACATACTTGTCAGATCTTACGTTACCAGGGGGAAATTAATTTTGGGTTGATGGGTATATCTAGGTTCTGGTGGACCTGATGAAGAACTCAAGAAGTTGTAGCTTTCAAAGAGGTAATTCTAGTACCGCAAAATCAAGAACATACTGTGTTAAGAGACAGAAATGGATTTATTTATTTAGTTAGTGGTACTGGGAATCAAGCCCAAGGACCTTCACACTGAGATGCATCCCTAATCCATATTTCATTTTTGATTTTTAGACAAGGTCTTGATAAGTCACTTAGGTTACCCCCGCTGAACTCAAACTTGCAATCTTTCTGCCTCAGCCACCCAGAGTGCTGGAATTATAAGTCTACATCATCACTTCTGGCTAGAAATCGGAATTATCACCTCAGAACTTTCTTACCCTTGTGTCATGAATTATTTACAGGTGAATCAAGGTATTTGTTTCTTAATCCCTCTGGGTGCTTAAGTGAGGGCTGAGTGGCTGGGCCACCACAGATGCCACTGTTTATGCCAAGTAACATTCTCTGTATGGGTCACAAGTGAATGTGGCCAGGAGACCCAGCCCCACATGCAAACTCTTGCTTTGAGAACTTTTTCTGTGGTATGAATGTGCATGTACATCATTTAAACGAGCCCATACTCTAAACAGGGTATAAATTATGATGATTTCTTCTGGAAATTTGTAAATCTCTAGGGAAATAATCTTATCACACCTTTTCCCAGTTTGTCCTGGCCAGAACTTACAAGGTGGACAGTGGGATTTCATAATGGAAGAGCCCAGAAATCCTAGAGATTGATAGTCTTCCCAAGGTTATTTTCTCACTGTGGAGTAAAGTTGGGTTTCAAACGCAGATTTTTTTTTTTAATATTTGATCTTTCTACTATTACTTTAGTTTTATGTAATTACCCTCATTTATTGGCACATACATGCTATATACAATTGTTGCATTAGGCTTAGGACTTTATGCACATACATATTGTGACATCATTACAATCCTTTCCCTTCCCCACTTTGACCTTTCCATCCTCTGATTGAGTGTGTCTTTTTTTAAGGAAAGATAACAGTTATGTTTTTCTGAACTTACACTTTGTTACTGTTTCCTATTATAAAAAAATAATAACTTGGCTTATTTTAAAAGTTCATATCCACCAAATTTTACAACTTTCAAAACTTTCCAGATATTGTCCCATTGTGTTCTTGAACTTAGAATTGCAACCTATTAACTAGGTTACTCTGTTTTTATGAATTCTTAGCTAAAAGTTTTCTTCTCAGGTTGATAGAATGCTTTCATTTATCCATATAATTAAAATTACAACTATAAGCTTAACATTGTTATCTATTCATGATTTTCTTGGCTCAGTAGAAATTATGCTTCTGGAGCTGTATAAAGAAAGTTTAGTCATTTGGATCCCTGGGGACAAGGGCTCCAAGTAATGGTGGTTTCTGAGGAAGAGGAAACAGGAGGAGTGGGAGGGAGACGAGGAGGAGGAAGAGAGGGAAAATTAGCAGCCTTGTCACAGCCGCATCACTACCCCCTGCTGAGAAATGGGCGCCTGAGAGGGACAGAGGCTTCAAATAGACTTTCCCCCGTGACTCAGCTCGCCTTGCCTTCGCAGGATGGCTTCCTTTGCCCCGAGGTGCTGGTGCCCAGCCTCCGTGATAACGAGTTGAGTCCATTCCCAGAGGAAGTGGAGCACTCTTCAGGTGCCGCCCTCCTACTGTCTTTTCTTTCTTTGTTTTCATGTATTTTGCCCGAGCATAACAAGTATCAGGTTCTGATGAACTGAGTCATGGTCCCCGAAGTTCCCATGTTGAATTCTTGATGTTGAGTTCAGCAGAAGGTGACTGTGTTTTTGAGATAAGGTCTTTGAAGAAGTAATCAAGGTAAAATGAGGCTGTCAAGTTTGTTCCCCACCCCCCCCCCCAACCGCCGCCAATATGGCAAAGGCCTTTCTAAAAAAGGGGAGTTGAGGGCACACGCCAGGGAAGACCACGTGAGGACATGGGGGGAAAGACAGCCATTCACAAGCCATGGAGGGGAGACTTAGAAGATATCAGCTCAGCTGACACCTTGATCTCTAAGACACAGTTACTTTCTGGTAGGTAAGCCGCTCAGCCTGGGGCTCTCTGTTATGACAGCCCTACAGAGAGACACACCTGTGTTAGCTTCCATCCTGTCTATGCTAGCTGAGGCCTGGGGCAGAGGCCCACACCAGGGCGGGGCCTCGGTGGCCCACGTGGAGAGCCTGGCCCGTGCACACTCAGTCCGCCATTCTTCACTTAGGGCTCATACATAGCCAAGTGCCAGGCAACGACGTTATTATTTTTTTTCACATTAGAAACGTCAAGCTGATCAAAGAAACAAACACTTTTAATGAAACATATGTGGGACACTTAGAAGGAGAAGATTTATAATGTGTCTGCTGTGAAACCAGAAGGCTTATGGAAAGTGTGAAGTAGGAGGAGAAAGATAACGGGCTCTCATGCCAGAGGAGACATGGCCTAAATATTAAACAGAAGGAAAACTAATTCCTGTCCATAAAATCACAACTCGTTTCTGTATCTCACATAAATCACTAATACATACACTGGGCATTTTCATTCAACTGCACTTGGCTCTTTGCACACCCATCACAATTATGTGCACTTTGATCTTGGGGAAGGAAATTAAACTCAGATACTGAGATGTACAATTGTCAGGAGAGCTGCAGAACTCAGAATTGTAGGGGTTAATAGAAATGTGGGTGTATTTGTTTTGTTTTGAATAGTAGATGATGTCTTAGCTTACATTTGTGATTTTGAGTTGAAAATAAAATCTTGCACAAAGTTGGGATGCTGAACTGTAAAAGATAATGAAAAATTCTACTTATGTGACCAACACCACACTCAGAGTGACTGTGTAGTACAAAGCTTACTTTTTAATATTTTGACTAGGTTTTAAGTTAATATTGGTTATACTTCAATACAAGTCTACAAAGTATGGGTAGGGTTTTTTTTTGGGGGGGGGAATAATATGTATATTTGCTGTAGTATGGAAATTATGACCAACACAGCATTTCTCTGATATTTATAAACTATCTTATCTTGAAATCAGTTAGAAAAATCTTCACACACTTATTATCTGTATTCTCACAAATTTCATTTTTCTTTCTTGCTGGAAGTTTCAGATGTGGGTTGGAGTCCAGATCCAACCAGGAGCTGGGACAGAAAATGCCGATACACCTTAGCTAGGGTCTTCTTTTCAGTCGATTCTCCTCTGTCCTAGGTGGGAGGATCCCTGGGGACAGACCTCTTACTTCCAAGAAGAGAGTTTTCTTTCTTTCAAAAAAATTAAGGTTACCTTGGAGTAGAGCCTTGAGTGTGGATTGAGAGAGAATATGTATGAGTGGGTGAGAGGGTGTGATGTGTGTGTGTGTGTGTGTGTGTGTGTGTGTGTGTGTGTGTGTGTGTGTGATGTGTGTGTGTGTGAGTGCATGTAAACAAATGACTGTGAGTGTAAGACCATGTTTGAGTGTGGTGGGAATATGAGGGAGTATGTAAGTGTATGAAGGAGTGTGTACAATGAGTTTATGAGTGCTTGCAGTATGGGGTTGTATGAGGGAATATGCATATGCATAAGAGTGTGGTTGTATAAGGTGTGAAGCTGACCAGCGCCCCTGAGCCCCCGAAGGGACAGCCCCAGCTACTGTGACATTGCCTCACCAGCCCTCTCAAACTCTCTTCTTTTATCTTTACTTTTATTTGAAACTGAGATGGTGTTCCCAGCTGAGACGGTCCCCATATCTTTGAGAATTAGAGCAATGCTTTAAAACACAAGTATGAAGGCGGTAATCATGGCTCATGGGGGCTCTTTTGATGTGGACATAGGTTTAAATTGATGAAAGGTAAGGAGAGCCCCTTTGGTATCAATAAAATGTATTATAAAGCACTGTTAAGTTCAGAAAAACTCATTTTGTCATAGTCTATTTTCTCAAGCCTCTGAGTGATAAAGTACGCCATCACTTGGAAGTCTGGAGTTATTATTATTTTTAAACTGTCCACGGGAAGATTGTCCAGACCCTTCTTGTGCCTCAGGGCCCCGTTTATGCATCTTGATTATGTGGTCATAATGCCAGGCGCCGCGAGCCCCGGAGTCACTGTTTAATGAGAACAGAACAAGTGTCAGAGGCGTAATGCAGCGGACAGTTGAGGCTGTGGTTTTGTGCGGGCTGTTGCAATAGGGACAGTGTTCCTTAATGAACAGTGTCTCAAGAAAGACACGAAGAGAGGAGTCTACTTTTTTTTTTCATTACTGGGAATTCATTACAGGGTCTTTACATTAAGCTACATCCCAACCTTCTTTATTTTTATATTTGAGACAGGTCTTTCTAAATTGCTCAGGTGAAACTTAAACTTATGATCCTCCTCCCTCAGCTTCCCTCCCTCAATGCATCCATTACAAGCATATAGCACTACACATGGCTGAGAAAAACGAAGGAGCCATCTTCCGTGAGTCCTAAGTAGTGTTGAGAGAGATCATGATGCTTTTTTTTTTTTTTTTTTTTTGATATAGGGACTTTCCCTCTAGTCCAGGCTGATACTGAACTCACTATGTCATCCCGACTGCCCTCAAACCTCATAGCAATCCTCTTCCCTCAACCTCCTGGGTGCTGGGATTATAGGCATGGACCACCACACCTGGCTTATGTGGTGCTGGGGAACCAAACTCGGCCTTGCACTTACTAGGCAAGCGCTTTCCCACCTGTAGTGCATTTTACCTAAAACATGAGAATAGGAAGAGTGGTTCTTTGCATTTAGCCCTTCCTGAAACACAAAGCAAGGCAGAGAAGGGGCGTAGTTTGCCCTTTGCTGTTTTCTGGGTTCCCCCTTCTGGTGCAAAGGCACTGGAATTATCCAGCTGGTATGAATGAATAAGAATGAAGAAAAGTTTTAATTCCAGCCCTGTCTCCAAGTTTTATTTATTTATTTTCTTTTTTTTTCTTTTTTTTTTTTTTGAGACAGGGCCTTGCTCTGTAGTCCAGGCTGGTGTTGAGCTCACTCTGTATCCCAGGCTGGCATCAGACTCATAGCAATCCTCCTGTCTCATCTGCAGGGCTAGGTTACAGATGTATGCCACCATGCCCAGCTAATCTTTGTGTGGTGCAGGGGAATCGGACCTAACGCCTTGCTTATTTCAGTGGTGTCTTCATGGTACTCCAAGAACCTGGTATGGTGTTTGAGACCTAATAGGTAGAGTAAATATTTCTGACACTTGCAGAACAAACAAACCAAAAACCAAAACCAAAAATAACCTTAAAATAACTGAGGCTTGTTTTGTGGATTAATGTGTCATTTATGTGCCCTTGAGAAAATGTATTTTGCTATTGTTGGTTTATAGCCCGGTTGATTTCTAGTATTTTAAATCCCCCTGTTCTTATCCGTCTTCTGGCTGTTTGCTCTGCCCATCCTTGAAAATGAGAGTTTGGTCTCTTGTTATCACCAGGTGTCTACTTATGCCACCAAGTCTATTATTATATATTATTGTTTGCTTCCTATGTTTATGAGCTCTGATGTTTGGTGCATATATGTTAATTGTTTTATCTTCTTGATGAATTGATCCTTTTGCCATTATATCATTTCCTTCATTATCTTTTATAAAAATTTACAACTTAAACTTTATTTGTCTGATACGATTATAGCCATACCTGCTCTCTTTTGGCTGCTATTTGCTTGGATTGGCTGTTTCCACTTTTTTTATTTTCAAACTACACAGGTAGAGAACTATAAGCACCATGTAGTTATGTTTATATTAACACCGCTCTCAGACATGAGGAAGGAGACTTTCTAGACTCACAGAGGTTAGACAATGTGTGGAGATTATAATAAATGATGCAGCGAGGTTGCTTGCAGAATCTGGAAAGCTCTAAATTAGTACAGGTGAAGGGAATGGGTGGGAAGGCCTCCAAGGAGAGAGAACTGCATGAACAAAGGCCCTGAGGAATGAAATTGTGTGTGTGTGTGTGTGTGTGTGTGTGTGTGTGTGTGTGTGTGTGTGTGATGTCAATACTTTGGTGTTCTGGTATATGAAGGGTCAGGATGTGAAGCCGGAGGAAGGAACAGGACCTAGATCAGCAAGGGTGTTGAATGTTATGTTAAGGAGCCCACCTAGATTTTATGATGGGAATGATTGAGACCCTTTAAGTTGGAGAGGAAAGCTCAGAATTATGTTGGATACATTTTTATATGACACTGTGAAGAATGAAATCAGGAAGAGAAGATGAGAGAGAGAGCAGATGGTGAAGAACCCCTGTAATAAAATGTAAGGAGAGATGATGAGATCTTGAAATAGGGCCCTCGTAGTGGTACTTTCCCTCAGGACTTTCCTATTACAAGGATGGATACAGACATCAGTGAGGAAACCCTGTGCACTAAAATAAAGACAATACAAAATCACAGAGCACGAAGCTTATGTGCATGATAAAACTTAAGAAAGAGCTTTTTCGGATTTTGTACTACAAAACTCCATGTATGATCTTTGAAATGGAGTTTTTCTCCTCTTTTGTGCCTCTGATTCCCTTGTGTGCTTTAGGGGAATTGTTGTGCCCCTTGGGTAATCTATCACTGCACACCAGCTGCGATTTTCTGGATGTAGTGACAAGAGACTAGGCCAAAGGGTCCTAGTGTCAGGACAAAGCTACAGGCACCCATGGCACTGACTACAGTATTGTTGCACTCGTCCTCCACGGTACGAGAGCACATCTGCACAACCTAAGCTCAAGATACAGAAGCAGAGTGCTTGGGATGGGGCTGTACAGTGATCAGGAATTTGGAGCCACTTTGCTTGACTTGGTGTTCCAGCTTCACATTTACTCACTTTGTGACACTGGAAAAGATACAAATAAACAACAAACAACAACAAAACCTCTTTGTACCTCAGCTGCTTCATCTGCATTGAGGCCAGTGATAATACATGCCTCCTGATTTGTTGTAAGAACTAAGGTATCAGTGCCCATAAATTAACTAGCACAATGCATGGTATATAGTAAACACTCAACAGATAATAACTTAGGGCTCAGTCCTCCCCATCTTACCCATCCTAGAGCTCATTCAATCCTAGAGCTCCAAAGGAGCAAGGGCGTGATGGTGACTCAGACATATTTATCTCTTGCCTGATTCTCCTCTGAGTTCCAGGGTTGAAAGTTCAATTGTTTATTCAGCAGCTCCCTATTTTATGGTGATCTTGAAAGTCTGATACCATGCGATCATGCTATAGGAAAAGAACGATAGGTCATAACTCAGTTCTCATCTGAGTGCCACTAACCAGGTGCATGTCTCTGGATGTCTCAGGCTTGTCATCTGGGCTGGATAACATACGAGCTCCCTTCCACTCTTCATTTCTAGAGGAGAAAGAGTGGTTTGCAAACAAAGGCACACCACAGACAAAAGACATTTTTACATCTGACTCTTTCCCGTTGTTGCTACACAGGGATGGACCCTCATTACTCCAAGGGTTTCCTGTGGGTGAGCACTGTGCTGGCAACTTCACGGTGCAGCCTCAGGTGCTCAGGCGTTAGTTAGACTGAGTTTGAATGCCTGACAAGTCATTTGACCTTGGCAATCCTTCACATCCTTGTGTAGACCCCTTTTGTGATTGTTAGGATGCTTTTGGCTACAAGGCACTGACAGCCAGACTGAAAGTGGTTTGACGAGTGGGCATGGGTATCATCTCAGCATGGCCTTTGACGAGAAGCCTGGTATAGGTGGTTCCGGATTTGGTGCAGCGAAACTAGATCAGCTATTCTTGGCCACCTCCTCGTGGTCAAAGTTGACTGCAGGGAATGGTGTCAGAAGACAGGAAGTATGGGACAGGCCGCCTCCGTATCCAGCTTTTTATTTTGTAAGACTGGGAAATCTTTTTAGAAGATCTCAGCAAAAATGTCCTCAGGCTTCCAGCGTGAGGGCTGCATTTCCTGTTTGTGCTTCAGCTGCAAGAGCTGCTGGGAAAACTAGCAGATGGCATTTGTACCCTCGATCAAGTGCAGGTTGGTGCTGTCTATAAGGAGAAAGAGGGGAAGTGGCCTCTGAGTAGAATGTAATGATGTCTGCAACAAAAATCTAGCTCAGAGGATTATGAAAAGCAAATGGATGAGTGGATTTATCTTTTTAAATTAATCATTAGGCTTATCAAATGCTTATGTAGTGATTTCTGTATGCCAGGCACTATTTAATATCACCCCATTTACTATTTAATCCATGATGGTGATACTATGATGATCCTCATTTTACACATGAGGAAACTGAGGCAGTAGAGATTAAAGAGATTAAAATATTGATGATTGGTTAAAATCTTATGGCCTGTAAGAATGGAGGCAAGACCCAAGTCTGGCTATAGAGTCTGTGCTCTTCATCCTTGAAACACATTTTCTATTCAAATTGTGTAGGAAAGCATCCCATGGAGCAGGCTGCTGGCAAATGCCAAGCTCTCCTCCTGCCTGTGACTCTTCCACAAGAGCATTTGATTATCAGGTGGAAGGGACAATAGTAAGAGCAGAAGACACCCCATTCAAGTATGCCCTTTCTCCTACCCATTCTAGCTTTCCATGTTCGTTTTTACCTGGTATATTCTTGCTACCTTCAAGAAATGTCTAAGATTTACTTCAAAATTCTTATCACTACTTTGTTGGTTTGAAAATGTGTATGATTAGGGTCAGTTTTTTTTTTTCAACTCTGATTTTCGAAAGCCCAGACCAATATTTTGAAAGCCCACAATAAATATTTTCTAAGAATGAAAAGAAATGAGAGACCAATGAGATTTTGTAGGAGTTGTCTTTGAGCTTTCTCTTTTCCTGGGAAGAAGCTGCTCTGAATGTAGAGGGCATTCTACAATGGCCTTATGGTGATATCAATTTAAAATAGGGCACTTTGAATGTATTATTATTATTAGTCTGATTTGGATGGCCTCTTAGCATGGTTGGCCCTCTAATGACTTCTGCTGCCACATTCTCTCAGTGATACAGAGGCAGCGGATGGCAGGGACTGTTTCAGAGAATCCTGTTTTCTAAGGACATGGAAAAAGACAGCCATGCACGTGTGACACAAGTCAGTGATTCAGGAAGAAACAGGAGAGGGCCAGGACATGTTTCTTAGTTAGAACACTGAAAAACATAAAAAGCAAGGTCATGTGTCTATGCAATGAATAAAGGAGCCTCTGGAAAAATAGGAAAAAACAACCAAATTTAACTTCCCATGAAGGCTATCAGGAAAACATCCTCTTTAGCTTGACAATCCACCAAGAATAACACATGAGCTCATCAAACCCAAATCTGGGGAAGAGCTAAAGCATTAGCCAGCTAATTTGGAGATGATGAAGCGCACGTCTCGTAGTCTTGCAGAGGGCTTCTCTGAGCACATCCGTACAGGGCAGAGCCATCACCCCCTACCGCAGGCGTTTCCCGCGGAGACGAAGTAGCTGCACCTTCGATGACTCCTTGGATATTAGCAAAAACACTTGCTAAATATAGAGGCATGTCGACAAGTCATAAATGAGGGAACAGGAGTGGGAAATCCCATACAAAAGGTGAGTGGATAAGAACAAAGACATTGTCTTGTGCCAAGACAATTATCCCAGGCAGCACTGAGGCATTAATCACTGAGTCATTTAAAAATTCAAATGCCAAATATGAATAAAAGCACCAAGCAGGAAGCTGCCACATATCAGTGCAGGAAAACAAACTATGATACAATATGCGTTTCTACCACTTGATTTTACAGTGCAGAAAGAAAACATGGCCAGGTGGCAAAGACCTGTTTAGCCTTGGTCTAGTGCTTGACCTACATTATTGTTATTATCCTGTTGAAGTTGCTTTTACTCTAAGGGAAGTGGAGAGAACCATCGATGCCCCTTAAGAATGTGGGATACCAGCTATCTATGCCTTAAATCGATGTGGCTTGGACCACATCAATTGTGAGCAGGCTAGGTCAGATAATTGTTCAGTTCTCAAACACACCCCAAGCATGTGCTGATTAATTCATCTGTAACTTGCCAAGATCTGGTTTATATCAGGTTTCTAAAAGTTCTTAAATCTATTTAAACTCCACAGAGTCTGTACTTATTAAGAGTCATGTATGCACAGTATTGGGGTTGGCTGTACTCATAATACTTCAAAATGAGTGAGTCTGGGTCCATTCAAGTGAGACTTAATTTAAAAAGGCCTTGACATGATTAGAGAAACAACTAGACATTTTCCACAAGTTTAAGTGACTCCTCCTGAACACAGAAGGAATCTTATCTTGCTATCCTAGACAGAACTTGATGTCCAATACTGCAAATAGAACACATCGACTAAATTGCAACCTATCCAATAGCTCGGAAATGCTTGAAGAATATGTAGAAACAAATTACTTAAAGAAATCTCATATAAAGATACATATTCACATCTTCTGAAAATCCTTAATCAAGTGCTTGACATTAGTGATGGTTACTGAGATAAAAGTTAAGCAAGGGTAAGTTTAGGTAGTCGAAGAGGGGAAAAATCACCTCATTTGCTGACTGATTAACTGATTGATTGATTGCTGTTTGGGGATTTTACAGTCCTGGTAATCTGTGAATTCCTGCTCATTTGTTCAATTAGGTTCCCTCTCGCACATTGTACCATGTGTGCAAGACCACCTGGGCAATGTCATATATTCTTTATTAACCAGAAATTTTGATAAACAGCATCATCTACCCCGACTCACTGTTTTCTGAGTTGAAATTCAGTCAGACGTGCCTTGTTGGGCTTTGAGTCCCACCAAGGAGCATTCCAGTGCTGGGTTTGGTCCTGGGTTTGTGGAGTGAACTGTGTGTGTTGATTAAACATGATGGGAGGGGCTGGGAGCTCTGGAGGCTTCATGTTCAAGCTTCGCAGTTGCCTGAATATACGGGCGTGCATGAACAAATAGCTCCACGAAGCAAAAAAATACGTCCACAGTGGTGGCTGTTAATTGTCTTGGTCTTTAAAGAGGGTAACATGGACTTTATTTTATTTATTTATTTATTTACTTTTAATTTTTTGAGACGGGATCTCCCTCTGTCGTGCAGGCTGGTCCTGAACACGCTATGTAGCCCAGCCTGGCTCCAACATGCAGCGTTTCTCCTGCTTCATACTCCTGAGTGAGAGTCAGGGCATTATAAGTTTGCATCACTGTGCCCAACGCATGTGCTGAGGGTCTTGAGCTTGCGGGGCAAGCGTTTTAACAGCTGAGCTATTCCTCCAGCTCCTGGACTTTACTTTTTCTGCCTTCAGCAAGAAAACACTCTGGTTCTCAGACCTTGGGTGTGGCCGGGTGAACTTTGTTCTCATTCTCCTTAGTAGCAATCACTGGCCCTGACGGTGTGGCTGGGCTCTTGCCATGCCTGTGGTCACTGCCTGTCTCTCTTGGCTCAACATTTGGAGCTTGCTGGGGACTGTCTGACAGCAGGTTTAGCAGAAGGTCCTTCCAAGTTGGGCATTTCTTTGTGTGGTGTTCTGAGATGAAGGCGTAAGAAGTAAAAGTGAACATGTATCAGCGTTTTAGTTCAAAGGTGTCTGTTTTTTCCACCCTCCTGAATCCTCCACTGTTCTTCTAGAGTGGCCCTGGAGTGTGGCATGCAGGCAGTTATTTCCAGCCTTTATAGGGAGCATGTCCAGCATATTGTTTGCTTTGTTCACACAGAGTGGAGGGAAATTATCTTGGGCCATATACAAAATGTCTAGTATAGTTAATGTATCCAAGTCACCAAATTTCTTTTTTTATATGTAACATTTTAAAGAGAAGGCAACACAAACATGAAACCAATGTGGTGTTGTTCTTGTTTTTGAGAAATTAATGCGTTGGTGTCTGCTTTGATGGAAGTAGTCACAGTGCTCAGTAAGATCTTGCGGTGCTCATCAGATAGTTTAGTTCTAATTTTACTCTATAACTTTCACCCTTGAAAAATAGGTGCTCACCAACACAGTTGGTGCCAAGATGAGATGGCAAGAATGAGGTGTGATTGTGAGGGGAGATATCTGTCCCCGAGAAGACAGGCCTTAAGTAAAGAGACAAAATTGATATTTTCTCTAAGTTGCACATCAGATTACAGGTCTATGCATTCCATTTGAAAATTGGAACATGTCTATATCAACTGAAAATGGGCTTGCAAATACACCAAAATATTGATTATTTTTCTGAAAATCCTAAGAAATATTTCAAATTCCTGTATCCAATAAAAAAACCAAGGCTGCATAGTTTTCAAAATTTGTAGGCCTGGGTTTAGCCAACATGTAGAAAAGCATAAACTTGTTTGCCTTAATTTGAGCTTGCTGTAATTTCAGTTTCATTTGGAGTGCTGTTATGGTTTGAAGCATTGTATTGATAAGTTGGTTTTTTACCTTAAAGATACATGTTTAATTCTTTTTTTTTTTTTTTTTTTGGAGACAGGGTCTCGCTCTGTGGTCCAGGCTGGTCCTGAACTCACTATGGAGCCCAGGCTGGCCTTGGACTCAGCACAATCCTCCTGCCTCAGCCTCCCGAGTGCTGGGATTACAGGCGTGTGCCAACACGCCCAGTTTATGTGGTGCTGGGGAATCGAACTTGGGTACTTAGCACTTGACTTAGCGCTTTTGCAAGCTCTTTAACTGCTGAGCCATTCCTCCAGCCCCAATGTTTATAATTCATTTAAATGAGTGAACAGATCCACTAAAAATGCTAAATCCCCAAGGCAGTTTTCATCATCAAGTTCTGGCACAAATTTTATTTTTGATATCATAAATGATTTGATTTCATGATGCAAATCATTAGATCTTCTCAATGTTTTGCCTTGACTTAGGCATAATTGGCTCTAAAAAGTAAAGAATATCACCGTAGTCAGCATGCATACTTTTAGGGAATTCTTGGAATTGGGAATAACTCAATTCCTTGGTCCTTAGGAAATTCACAGCCCAAATGACAATTGTATGATGTCGTTCATTTTTAAAACTTTAGCTGATACATTTTCTTGATGAACTATGTAATGGGACTTTATCATATGTGATTCTTAGAGGAATTACATCATGTTTATTAGTTTTACAAGTCTGTTGCTTCTACCTAACATCTCCAAGGTACCACCAGAAACTATTACTTTGCCTGTTGACAGACACACATGTGGCATCTTATGACATCAGTTGCACTGACTGTACTTAGAAGATAATGCACTGGACCTTCACTCCACCCAAAACCGAAGCCAGGCTTATGCACAAGTTGCAAGCGTGCAGGGTATGTGCTAGTGCTAACTCTCCCTCTTTGTTTCTTCTTAATTAATTTTAATGGTTCTTCATTTCTTCTGGTTGAACAGCTTGCAGTCATGAAAATTATGGATAAAATTCTAATTTTTGTGGCTATAACATATTATTTCATTCCATCCTAGAGTTGTCTATAAAGTTCACTATTGAGAACCAAGCAATTGAGTTACCAAACCGACCTTACGATGTTTAGAACAAGTTTATCAATTTTTATTGGGCCACACTGAAGTCTTTCCGACACAAGTGGCCACGAGCTCTGCATTGGATACTCCTGTTCTCACGAGTCTCTCATTTCTTCGTGTTCTGGGATCGTTGCTTTGTTTTTCCCTTTGATAACAACATTGTAGAAACTTTATGCCTTTGAGAATCTAAGAAATCAACTGTAAATAACTATTATTTATATTTCTACTAAAAAAGACAAAATTATGCAATCAGACTTGCAGATTGCTACTGCCTCCTGATTTCAGAAATGTTAAAATGCCTACAGAAAGTGAACTTAAGATTTAAGGAAATACATATCCACCATTTTCTTGTAGTCACATTAGAAAATCTGGGACCTAATGATCACAGATGACACATGCACATACATGATAAAGCTGCTTCCTTTGCAAAAACTCTGTTAATGCCCACCTGTATAAAGTTTGCTCAACTGGGACACCAGGATAAAATTCTTTGTAGGAGACATTTTTTCAGATGGCAGCCATGATAGTAGTCTTTAAAATGGGTCTGTCGAATCACATCAACCAGTCCTCAAGGGACTGTTTTCACAATGCATGACGCAGCAGAAAGACAGATAAAAGCAGCAAGAGGGATCACTCACTTGAGAGCACCAGGATGGGCGTGGTGTGCCGGGGGCGGGGCCATTGTGCCCACTGTTGGCTGCATCTCCCAAGTGACACTTAGGAGCCCTTGGAGAATGATTTTAGAAGTAGCTTACTCTTGATGGTACACTTGAATAGGATGGCGTGGGGAGGGTGGTGCTGGGATTTGTCTCCTTGATTTGGCTCCCAAGCATCAAGTTTGTTTTAAAGCTTCAGCAAAATGTTAACTATATAATAACTAAAAAAAAAAAAATGCTTCTAACACCGATGGACAATTTCAAGAACAATGAAAAATGAACCCCATGATCTGAGGAACAGCACTCATTTCTTAAGCTTGACACCTAACATCTCAAAATGGCAACTCCTTCTCTCTGAAGCAACTACTATCCCAACTTTTGTACTAATCCTCCCCTTGCTTTTCTTTACCAATAGATATTCTTATAGATATTCTTTTTTTCTCTTTCCTTTATTTTTTTTTTAAACAGGGTCTTTCTCTGTAGCCCAGGCTGGTGCTGAACTCACTAGTGTAGCCCAGGCTGGCGTTGGACTCAGGATAATCTATCTGCCTCAGCTTCTCAAGTGCTGAAATTACCAGTGTGTACCACCATGGACAGCTTTATGTGGTGTTGGGGAAATGAACTCAGGGCTTTGTGCTTGCAAGGTAAGTGCTTTAACCACTGTGTCATTCCTCCAGCTCTAGATATTCTTACATAGTCTATTATGTTTAAACTACAAGGTTTTTGCCTAGTTTAGAATTTTAGGTAAATAAAGACTTTCTCTATTTTTTTTGAAACTTTTTTCTAGCTCAGTGTTACATATTTTAGATTTGAAGGTGTTTACATGTAGACCTATTCTATTGCAAGATGATCATAAGTCATTCATGTAGTCTCCTGTTTGTGGATATTTTTCTTAGAAGAGCAATCTTTGCATTGAATATTCTTATATATACAGCTTGGTAAGCACATGCGTGTACTTCTCTTGTCAGTGTGTGTGTGTGTGTGTGTGTGTGTGTGTGTGTGTGTGAACATCTGGGAGTGGCTATGTATCTGGGAAGTGGTTGGAGGTATGTTCATGATCAATTTGACTAGGATGTGTTCAATGACGTTCTATAATTGCAGTAACAATTTTAGCTCCCAGGAGCAGTGCTTGGGGATACTTGTTATTTTGTAACTTATTCTATATTTTACTAAGAGTTGATATTGTCAGATTTAATTGTTTGGGCTTATTTCATGGGAGTGAGTAGTATCCCAGTATGGCCTCATTATGCACCTTCCTGATTTTTAATATTTTTCAAGTTATTGAGTATTTATCTTAACCTCACCTGTGAAGTGCTTCTTCATCTGTTTTACCCATGGATTATTTGTCTTTGCTTGGGTCGTCTTTTTCTTATTGATGTGTAGGAGTTCTTTGCTTCATGGGTATTATTATTATTATTCTGTTAATTTTAGGTGAGACTAGATTGAGTCCTGTCTACCAAGTCTTCTGATGAATGGAAACTAATTTGGCTGAAACTACCTCTACATTTTCTTTAGTGTCTTCTTTTTTGGCATTTTAAAATACTTCTTTTCTATCCTGAGGCCGCAAAATTGTTTTTCTAAAAATTGTGATGCTTTTTCTTCCATATGTCATTGATCTGCCCAGAATTGATTTTAATGAGTGATGTGAAGACCTATTTTTCTTTTCTTTTCTCTTTCTTTCTTTCTTTCTTTCTTTCTTTCTTTCTTTCTTTCTTTTTTATTTCTTTCCTTCCTTGTTTCTTTCCTTTTTTCTTTCTCTCTCCTTCTTTTCTTCATTTGTTCCTTCCTTATTTCCTCTTTTCCTTTCCTCCCTCTTTGCCTTCCTTCTCCTTCCCTCCTTTCACTTATTGCTAATTTGATGTCCCGATTCCTGAAACATCTTTCCTTTTCCCACTTACTGCCACTCTCAGAGTTTCTACATATGTATGGGTCTTCTCATGTCTACTTCTGTTCCATGGAACATTTGTCTCCCCTGAACCAATAACGCAGCCTTGGTGTTTACAATTATTTGCTAATTAGTCCTCTATCTAGTCGGGCACATTTAAATAGTTTTCAAGTCTGGAATTTGAATTGGTCAAGGCCAGGTGATTAATAAAAGAAAATTTTCTATAAAGAAAAACCAAAGCATAAACCCTCTCAAGAATGTCATTTCCCTTGGGGCTGGCATTGATACAGACTGAGAAAATGAAAGCCTAAGAAAATATCTTTTCCTTCAATATTCTGATTTGAGCCAGATGTACATTCTTTCTTTGCAAGTATGCAACCAAGAACTAGGTTACACTTTGCCAAAGACACATGGCCACCTGTTTTTGTTGTTCTGAGATGTGGATATACATTGAGTTCTTTTCTTATGGAAACCATAAATGAAATCATTAAGACATTGCTGGTGTACACATTTGTACTTTCATGGACTTTTCCTCCCAAGGACACCAATTCTACTTTCAAGCTCTTCTGTTGCTTGAAGTCTCTTATGCGGATGAGGAATGCCTATCTGAAGGATAGCTTTAGCTCACCCAAGTTGATCTTATTGTATTTTAATGAAAAAAGAAATAATGGATAAACTGGGCATGGTGGCACATGCCTGTAATCCCAGCACTTAAGAGGCTGAGGCAGGAGAATTGACATGAGTCCAAGGCTAGCCTGGGCTCCATAGGGAGTTCAGGACCAGCATGGGCTAGAGAGCAAGACTCTGTCACAAAAAAAAAAAAAAAAAAAAAAAAAAAAAAAAAAAAAAAAAGAAAAAGAAAAAAAGAAATTAAGAGTTCTCCCTGGTTCTTCCAAAGATGCCTTCACTGGAGTTATCTAAAGTTTATCAGCAAAATAACTTTGACTGAGTTAAATGGCGATGTGTCACACACCCAAAACGTGTGAAGCAATTTGAAAAAATATTTTAAATATGCCATGGATTTGTAAATTAATGCAGGGCTCACTGTGCTTGAATTTCCATTTCTAAACTGCTTCATTTGCATGCAAAGAGTGGGCAATTTTTGTGTGTGTGAAAATTTAGCCTTAAGAAATGAAAATCAAAAACTCAGCAACTTGAAAAGAGCTGTTAGGCATAGAAATTGTTTAATCGGTTTCCAGCAGGGCCAATGGTGTTGGCATTTTGAAATACCAGATTGGATTGGCATCCTAGGAAAAAAAAAAAAAACCCCAGCTCAGAAAAAGTCGCCTAAAAAAGCCACCATCTACAAAGTGGTGAAAGAAGATAGCCGAGATATGACAAATGCCAATGAAACAAATTCTGTGATCGGGAGAGAGCCTGAAGTGTGAAATGAACAAATGTTAAATGTGATAAAATCTCTGTCAGTGCTACCCCAATCATCCACTCTGACAATACAATGCTTGATTGGAAAATCAGGTGCTTCTGTCTAGGGCTTGTTCCTCGGGCGTGTTTCAGCTCATCTCAGCACAAAGGGTGCATTTTCCGTGAAATGTTCTTATTTTGGGGTGTAGTCAACAGGCACCTAATGATTTCCTCTCTGACAAGGTTGAGATCCTCAATTTAAATTTTCATTCCAGTTAGAAAGTACGTGTCATTTAAATACTACTCAACATTTTGTGACACTTGTGGTTCAGGCTTTGAAAACTAGACCAGAAAACCGTACTTTAGTATTTTTTTTTTAACCTACAATATCACAAATGAAAGGTGCAAAGTTAGATCTCTTTGTATATAATGATGAGGATGAAAAATTTAAAACATCAATAATAACAAACTGTTCACTGATCACACGCACACTTCCTGTATGTACACAATAAAGTATTACTCTGCCATCAGAAAAGTTTATCATTTGTAGAAAAAGGGGGGTACCTTGAGACCATAATGCATTAGGAAATAAATCAGATCCAGTTGTTGCATGGTTTGTCTTATATGAGAAATCAAAATATAAATAATTTAAAGTGCAAAATGGAAGATGAGAGGAAACCTGGAGGTAGACATTTTGGAGATGAGAAGAGGATCTAGGGACGGTGGGAGACAGAGGCGGAGAGAGAGAAAAAAGAAAAATGATTGAGCTGCAGTATATACACATGCACCAATGCCCCAGGTCAAGTGTCATTATGTACTGCAAACATATACTAATAAATTAAAAATTATGGGAGAAAGTCATCATTACATTATCATTATTGGTATTGGCAATATCGGGGGTTGAACCCAAGGGAGCTCTACCATTGAGCTATGTTTCCAGTTCTCTTCATTTTTAGTTTAGCACAGTGTCTTAGTAAGTTGCCGCGGCAGGACTTGGACTTGAGATCTTCTTACCTCAGCTTCCCTCAGTGCAGAGATTATAAGCATCCGTCGTCAGATTCAGTACTATACTGTTGTTTTTTTCTTCTCTTGGTGTTGTTGACTCATCTTTGCAACTTGGCTGCCTGGTCTTTAGGAATTTCATGCTCATACTGATATCCTAAGCAACGATTGAGGATCAGAGGTGAAAGCCAAACAAGCCTTGAGAACTTTCCTCTTGACTTCTTACTGGCTGGAAGGGGATCACATCCAACAGCAGTGCTGGGATGGGAGTGGGATCACGGGGAGCTGTTAGGGAAGCCGTTATTTACCTCTTGGGCACCAGGAAGAGGCCCACCTTCCCTGAGCTCTAGGACTGCTGATTTGCTGCCTGAACTCTGTCAGAGTTGCGCGGTCAAGAGGAAGGTGGTGCACCACGGGCTGTACTAGCACCGGGCAGAGAAGAGGAGAGAAAAATAGGTGAAGGGACAGATGACAGCAGTGGGTGGACCACGGGCTACGGGTGCAGGAGACCCCAGTTTGCCGTCAGGTTCTCCTCCTTACCAGCCCTCCTGTTGCTGCAGGCTACGTAGCTCCAGGTGCTCAGGCTTACTTGCTCTCTGCTGACCACATCAAAGCAGACCATTTATTTTGGTGAAAAAGAAGATTTGCTCACAACTGCCTCTGAGGAGATGCGAGAGCCTCATTAGCCTCGGGGTCACCATCTCCCCATGTTCAGGCGTGCAGACGTTTTTTACAGTAAGAAATGAGGGCAGGAGAAATGTGAAGATAATACACAGATCCAAGCTTGCTTTATCTCTCCCAGACATCTTCAGCTTGATCTCTTTCCCTTTCTTGTGGAAAGGAAACTGGGCCCCAACCTCCTGGGGCTGGCACCTGCACCTTTTGTTACTTCCTCTGGGCTGAGGAGAGTGGGATGTTGGTTGGGTGATCAGCAGGAAGAAGTTTGGAGAATACACTTATCTCTAAAAGAAAAAATAAACCCCTAACCACTAAAATTCAATTTTGCTTTGCCATTACACTCTGACCTTGGGCACGTGACGTAACTTCCTGCTTCATAGTTGAATTGTCTGTACTAATGCCTACCTTGAAGGACTGTGATGAGAATGAAACGTGGTAATGGGCAAGCACTTAGCATGGAGTTAGGTGTATGGCACGGAGGACTCATAAGCAGGGGACTTTATTTTTGAGACAGAATGCTCAGTTATTTTTTATTTAAATAAGGGGAGTTCTTTCATGTGAACAGAGCTAGTACAGTCACATTTGGAAGGAGCAACAACAAGTACTGAACTGCAGGGAAGGGAGCATGAGTATCCAGCACGACCAGGTGAGTCCACAATTCCGTTTCCCATCTGAGGCAAAATTCCCCCATATGCGTCCAAACACTGTACTTCTTTATCCATTGTTCACCCTTTCAAAGATCTGGTCAGCATGAAAAGACAGAGAGAGGTCAAAATGAAAGCAAAATGAAATAAAACCGAATATATCCCTTTAGAAACCCACACCTCCCCAAGTCCTTTTTACTACACAAGACATAGGCTGAAAGCTTAGAGTACGGCCTTTGACTGTTGCGAAAGCCTTGGTAGGAATTTCCACCCCAAGGCTCCTAACTTGCTGAAGACAGCGCCCGGGGAACACTGCAACTGCCTTAGAGGCTGCGAACCTGGGGTGGAGAAATGGTGAGTGGCAGGTTTTACACACCTTGAAGATACCTACCTGTATGCATTGGTGACCCTGGTGGGAAGCATGGCTGCGTCACAATGTTCCCGATACTGAACCTCTCCTGTCCAGATGGCCTACTTTTCTTAGGTCTGTGTCATATTCAAAGCTGGATTCAGGAAACATGCACTTCCTATTCTTCAGAGGACAAGACGAAGCACATACACACTAGCGCCCTTGTTTGCTAAAGTTTGTTTCCAGCAGACCTTCCAACTCAGGCTTGCTCTGCAAGTGAAAAGGGATGGGAGATCTGAAAGGTAACGAACATGTGGCTACTTGACAGAGGAGGACTGGGGCAGCAGGTGGAAGGGCCTTGGGAGAGTTGCCACACACTGGCTGAGCACACCGGCATGGCAAGCTGCACACCTCATCTTGTGGATTCTGAGTATTGGTCAGTCACAAACATTATCACTAACTGTCTGTGAGATAAATCCAGAAGACAGGAGGTGATGCAATACCTAATAAGTTACCCTGATAATCCCAGAAGGGGCTAGAATGACTACAGCTTTGGAACCTAACTAATTTCTCTAAATGTGTGCTAAGTCTTGTCTTGCTTTCTCTCATAAGGAACCTAGAACTATAAATGCTCTATGAATTCCAGGTTGGAAAGCAGTCATATAAATAACACAAGGACAATATGAGCTAAGAAAGTACGCGAACTGCAACTGGTAGCACAATTTTCAGGGGCTGGATACTGAATTTTAGATACCGCACATTTTGATTTCGTCCTACTGAGTGATCCTCGGAAGACCAACACTACTGCAAGGTCATTGGTGCCAGGCAACAGGCAGTGCCATCGTGGCAAGGACCTTTTCTATTCCACAGCTGGAGGAGAAGAATGGGAGGTTCTCTACAGCCACATGGAGACCGGCTTTGGGGTTCACTTTTGGAAAAAGAATTGTCCTGGAAGGCAGGAGGCCAGGGTTTAAATCGTGACTCTGTCATTGAACTGGTAAGTGTTTGTGACTGTCATTTCTCATGGCTGGGTCTCCGTTTCCTCAAATGTAAGGTGGAGATCTGGGCTCAGTGGTGCTTTAAGTTCTATTCAGCTCTGATGTAGTGTAGCCTCTGTGAAGAGGGCACCTAATGACATAGTTCCTTATCATACTTACTGCCTCCCTTTCACTGATGGTACTCTTTGCTGTGTCTGTACAGAAGTGGGCATGATGGAGGGCTTTGGGCCTTCCCTGTGCTTGGAAGAGATAGGTGGTTCTACCTTGGTACTAAAAGCAGGCACTAGATTAAGTCAGATGCTGCGATCTCCTCCTGAAGTGATTCCCTGGGTGTGAGATCCTAGCAAGGCTTCTGTCTTGCACCCTGGCATGACCAGCTTTTACATTTGGAGCTCAGCGGGCTATTCGAAAACATTGTGAGTTAACTTTATTCTTATTTAGTTTCAATAAAAACAAGGCAAATGAATAATTAGCATCTTAACAATAAATAAATTAGAACTTGAGATTGCTGTAACAATATACACTGTTAGAAGAATTGAAGGGCACAGTCTAAAAATAAAGGCAAAACTGTAAACACGCTCTTTTCTCTTTGGAAATCAAAAACACACCAATGGTTTTCTAACAAAGGGGGACTAATGAAAGAAATCGAAAACTTTTCTCCCACCTAACAGTGGGAAGGTGGTTGTGTGAAGCTGGACCGGGAACAATGAACTTGCCCTAAAAGCTTGATTATTAGTTCCACTTTAAAAACAGCAGCATCAACAAAGATAAATGTAAAACGGATGTTAGGACATTTTAAAAAGCTGCAGCCTCTGGAAACGAAGCAGGCATTTGCAAAATGCTGTTCCAATCAACAGAATTGATTTTTCTTCAGAAAAACTGTTAGATGCCCCCCCCCCCATACTCTGTCCTGGCACAGCCTGAGAATTGTCTTTCTTGCTGTGGGACGGGGAGCTGTTTAAATGCTCCATGAAGTCTGTCATGCTCTAGAAAATTCTTAGTGTCATTGTGGAATAACCAGCCTCAGTCTAACATTACATTTTTTTCCAAGGCCTGTTGCAATGGAGGGAGTCTTGGGGCTAGTGATGAAGGGATTGAGAGTCTAATCAAGGGGAGCCCACTGGGAGGGCCTGGCCATGGCTCCTCCCACCCTGGTGCAGGCCCTTGGCACTTGGGTGCTCCATACCCTCAGACCTACGTCTAGCATGGGGTAGGGGCAGTTACTAACCCTAACACTTAATTACTTCATGGTGATGTAGCTCGAGGCCTGGATGTCCTATGTAACCAACAATATAATGCCCAAAGAAGTCATAAAATTTCACGAAGTGAGTTGATCTACATTCTGAAAAATATTCTTCTGTGTTACATATATTATAGGACTAAGTGGATCCAGACTAGAGATTTGAAAATGATTTCAGATTTGGAAATGCTTGTGCATGAGTGTATGTCTGCTTGGCCATGCATAAGCTTGAATTTTAACTCCTCTACCTATTTCTGGGGTGAATATAATAATGATATCAATCCTGTAATAAACTTAACCTTGCCACTTACCTGCGCTCGCTTCATTCCATCCTGACCCACTGGGCTGAGGCCTCTACTTTGGAAGGATCTTTAGAGAGCAATTGCTGTCAATTAAGATTCATGGGTGGATAAGTATATTGAATGCATTAAAAGAGGTCCTATCCTGGAATGAACTGGATTTGTGTTTTAAAAAAAAGAGTAGACGCACATTTGTAATACTAATAGTGAAAAACGAGTTCCCATGATTCAAAAAAAAAAAAAACCAAGCTAGGGACCTAGGGACCTAGGATGAGGCCAAGAGGACTGGGGAGACAGGCAGGGTGCACTCCAGCCAAAGCTCATTAAACAGGAAGGGATCTGAGGGAAGAAGAAAACAAACACAGAGGGGCTGTGCATCCGCAGAGCTGTGCAGCCGGCTCTTAGCGCTTGGAAGCGGATCACAGAAATCTGGAGCTGGAAGGGAGCTCAGAGATCGCCAAGTCCAAGTCCTTCATGTTGCAGAGGAGGAAACAAGGCTGAGAGCTTTGCGTACAGTCCCGCTAAGTCAGAGCAGGAGGTCTGGCCCGGCTGGAGACTCCCCGGCCCTAGGCAAGGGTCTGATTTCTTACAGGTTTGGACTCTCCTGCTCATTAAAATCTCACTAGGAAACGGTACAGGAAATGTAGGTAACCAGATTTTAAAAAGAAGTTAGGAAGTGACAAGGGCTCACAACCAAGATTGTGATACACAGAAAAGTTTTTTAATGCTGACTGTACATTAGAATCACCCAGAGAAGCTTAAAAATAAATACCATGACGAACCTTCATGTCAGATAAATTTAATCAGAATCAACGTGAGTGAAGTGCTGACATTCCTTATAAAAAGCTCCTTGGCCATTCAGAAGTGTGGACTGAGTTGGCATAAAGGATCTGCAGTTAAATGCAGCTGCCGCCTGGGCAACTCGCAGACACGTTACTTAACCTCTCTAAGCCTTGTTCCCCTCTCGGGTGAAATGGAGCTAATGATACTTGTCATAGATTACATTGTAAAATTACATGGTGGAAGAGCACATGTCCCACCTGGAACAAAGCAGGGCTTTGTTATTAAATGTTCCCATTGTAAAAACCTGAGTCTCAGAGATCATTCTCAGTAATTCACACCCAGATTTCAAGAATGGCTTCCCATTTTCAAAATTAGGTGATGGTGAAGGGTGTGCAGCCAGAGAGAAAGGGATTTTAGTTACCTGTTCAGTGGACTGCCTGGGGGAGGTGATCCTCCCCTGCCAATGTTAGGGGGCAGTGTGATCACGTGGTGGGTGGCACTTGAACACACCCATAGATGCTGTGGAGCCACAAATTGAGACAACCATTGTCTTTTCCTTCAGCTCTTCTGCTGGTGTCAAGGGTCTTTCCCTTGCTGATATCACCATGCAAGCAAAGTGGCCTCAGAGCCTTCTGACTTAGATTTTAACAGCATCACTTTTTTATTCTGTGTCTATTTTTCCCCGTTGGTGGTACTGGGTTTTAGACTTAGAGCCTTTGCACTGAACGATTATACAACTCCAACCCTTTTACTAAATTTGAGATGAATTCTTGCTGTCGTTAAATTGCCCTAGTTGGGCTCAAATTTGCAATCCTTCTGCCTTAGCCTCTCAGGGTGCTGGGATTGCAAGTGTGTGCCATCATGCCTGGCTGGCAGTCTTTTATTTACAGAAAATGATGTAATTTTCCATTAACGGTAGTTTTGTTCTGCAAGAAAAATGTGCTGACTTAAAACTCTTCAGTAAGCAGTGTAGGAGTGCGGAGCAGGAGTGGAAAGTCGGATCCTGGAACATTTCTGTGCTTGGATCCCAGGGTTCCCATTGTGGCCGCCCTGAAAGACCTCAGGCTAGAATGGAAACATATCCTTTCTGGGCCTCAGTTTGCTGCATCCTAAAGTAAGTCTTGTAGACATAACAATGCTGAAGATTGCCCCCAGTTTAAGCAAGTCTGATATTCCGATTCATTGCAGTTTGGTTTGGGGATGATAGCTTCACTCACTTGTTTAATATATTATGAAATTTCATAAGAATTCCATGAAACAGAAGCAAAGGAAAGGAAATTAACTTGTCCTATGTTTCTCAATGGAGAACTTGTGGGCTGCTGGTTCTTAATGAAGTGCTTTTGTCTTTTTTTTTTTTTTTTTTTTGCTAGGAGCCAGGCTCTTCTGTGAGGTCCTTCGACTTGCTGACAGCCCTGATGCATTAGTTTTAAAGTCTGTTGTGATCCAAGTGGTTACAGACGCTTGCATCCCGCCCACACCAGGTGTGTTCTGTTGTGAATTTCTCATGTTATTAGATCTGTGGATTGTTACTCAGTTAGTGCATTCCCTGAAACCCTCCTCCCTACCTTTTGGGAAGTCTGAAATACAGGAGAAGATCTTTCATTGCAAAATTTAACTGGTTTAAAACAGTATTCACTTAATGATTTGGACACTAAATTAGCAACTGTGCTCGGCCTGTTGCCACCAGATTCTAAATTGTATGAATTTTGGTTTATAGTACACAACACTAATGGTGGGGGGCCAATGTACCAGGACATTAAGGACATGGTGTTCCCTGATTTGGTACTCACTGCACAACGGAAGGACTGGGGTGAGGCCAGTGAGGTACCCAGGGTACAAATTTAAGGAGGCATCCAGTGGCTCCTGTAAGCTCTCTTTTAAGTCCTGGCCATCTGGAAACTCTTCTGATAGGCTGCTGAGGTTCCTCTCAGACCTGCTTTGGAGGGTGGAAAACTAAATATGTCCAGCCTTTGTCCCCTTCCATTCTACCTACTTGCCATTGGCTGCATGGCCATTTTCCATCCTCAGCGAAGGCCTCACTCTGACCCCACTCCCAAGTCTCACTTTTCAGTGGCAACTCCCACAGTGCTCTTGTTTTGCTGTGTGGTTTTCTATTTTTCTGCTCCCTGAAAGTAAATGTCAGCGAACTTGGAAATGAGAGTCGTAAAGATCCAAATATGGTCAGCCTCTTCTCTACACTCTTGGGCCACAGGCCTTGTACTGAAACACTAAGTTTGCATGATCTTACTTTATTTTTCTAATGTTATTATGTTGACGTTGGCAAGGGAAAATGGAGGCTCGGGAAATGACCTACTTTACTCTTAGGTGATAATGGTCTTCCGACACTAGTGAATTTACGTGAGCCCATTCTGCAGAAGGATTTCTTGGTTTTCCAGTAAAGGAAAAATATTGGGAAAATTTTCTGGAAAGTTAAAGTATTTGGAGAGGATGTGTGTAGTTCCTATGATTGGGGATGAGAAAACATTGCCTCTCCAGATTCTATAATTCTTTTGGTTACAAAGGGGGTTAGAAAAGCCTGGTATGGTGGCTCACACCTGTAATTCTAGCACT
The DNA here is from genome assembly GCA_004027205.1 of Ctenodactylus gundi. Classification (NCBI taxonomy): domain Eukaryota; kingdom Metazoa; phylum Chordata; class Mammalia; order Rodentia; family Ctenodactylidae; genus Ctenodactylus; species Ctenodactylus gundi. The sequence goes on along the minus strand of PVKB01000010.1, from coordinate 1,632,243 downwards.
CTGGGAGGTTGAGGCAGGAGGATTGTCAGTTTGAGACCAGCCTGGGCAATTTAGCATCTTAGTGAGCCCGTCCCAAATAAATAATAAAAAAGAGGCTGGGGGTATAACTCAGTGTGAAGACCCCCAGTACAACACACACACACACACACACACACACACACACACACACACACACACACACACACAAAGGGTGGAGTTTGGAAGAATAAAGAAGAAAAGAACTTGGAGGTGGGTGCTTGGATAAAAGTTGTACCCAAAAAAGAATAAAGGACTTTATGGCAAGATGTTGGCAGAATAGAAATACTGTACAGTGGCTCCTCTCAGGCTCATTAAAAACTCAAGATATAATTAAAAACTACCTGTTCAACTTAGCTATGAGAGGGAGAAGAGATCCAGAAGTTGGAAAGAGGCCATCGGAAGGTTGGAAACCCCATGGATGCCAACCTGGGAGGCTGCCCCAGGCCACCTGGGAAGGGCTGGGAGCCATCAGCAGCAGCAGACAGAGGTTAAGTTTGCAGCCAAGAACCTAGGGAATTAACAACAGCTGGAAGCCTCAGACTGAGGTAAGCCCAGAGCTGGGAGTCATAGGAACTGATAGCACCTGGTAGCCCCATCCCCAAAAATGAGCCAGTGGGAGGTGGGAAGTGTACACTGTAAGCACACTGAGAGCTTCTCCTTGAAAAGGCTCCTTGGACTGTAGCAGAGCACTTTGAGAGAAGCGTTACTTGGCAGTCATACTATGCAGGGGCCATTTTGAAAAGAGCTCGAGTCTGAACTGTTTAGGGTAAAAGAAGCCACAGACAGTCCACACATCAGAGATTTTGGGGACACTCTTAATTAGTGCCTAGGAAGGAACTGGGACAAGAGACAATTGAAGAGAAGGGAGGAAGGCTGCCAAACTCCTGAATTGTTCAAGTGGTAGTGAGAACCTCGCAGAGGGCAGAGAACTCCATCCTAGGGGGAGGAGAACCAGGACAGACAGGAGAGCTTTTCTGAGGGATCTGGATGTGAACAAGACCCTGAAGGTGCCATCAGATATTTAGGTCCCCTTCCTGGCCTACTTGCAGCACAGAGCCCATGGACCTTTGCTCCAGCCCCATGCCCATATACATGTTCAAAGAAATCTTTCTTCTAGGCCAGTAAAGTGAACTCCCCCAACCCTGGAATCATGGGAAGACAGTGCAATAGCACACATATAGAAATGTCCATCTCCACAGAAACCCTGAAGCAGTGGAATTGATAAGAAAGGTAGGCAAAAACCAAGTAGATAAGTTGGTTTATGTGAACAGTCAGTTCAGACAGGACATATTTAAAGAAATTCAGGTAAAGATTGGTGACCTTAAAGAGGAACTTACTAAAGAAATAATGGTTCTAATAAATACAAAGCTTACTTGGCATATAGACACAAATAAAAGGCTGGCTGAGGTAAATAAAGCAATGCAAGAAATGAAAGAATATTCTGACAGAGAAGTGGAAAATCTGAAAAGAAATCCAGCTGAAGTCGTGGTATAAAAACTCACTTGAAAGCAGGAGAAGTTGGCTCAAACATTGTGTGGAGAGAATTTCAGACCTTGAAGGTAAGATTGAGGAATCTCATGCTACAACTGGTATGGTATAAAAATAAGGAATGAAAAAGTAGCTGTACAGAGCAGGTGATAGGTGACTCAAAGAGGACCGGCCTCAGAATTATGAGTGGGGGAGAAGGAGCAGAAGACAGAGCAAAAGGTATAAAGGGTTTATTCACTTAAATCTTGGCATAAAAATTTTCTCCAAATCTAGAAAAAGAAATTAATATTCAGGTATAAGAAGCTTAGAAGCCATCAAATAACTTTGACCAAAAAAAAAAAAAAAAGAAAAGCAAAAACAAAAACAGAACTCCATCATGATGTATCATAATCAAAACCTAAGAAATTCAACACAAAGAATATTAAAAGCAGTAAGATAAATAATAAACATTATTCTAACAAGGCAAGCCCATCTGAATTACTGAAGATTTCTCAATGCAAACCTTAAAGGCCAGGAGAGCCTGGGATGAAATCTTTCAGCCTTTTCAAGAAGGCAAGTGTTAACTCAGACCGTTATACCTAGCAAAGTTACCTCTGGAAATTGAGAGACAACTAAAACAGTTTTCCTGATCAGAAAGCCATAAAGAAAATTGTATCAGCTAGCTCAGCATTGTAGAAAATGTCTGAAGGGATTCTAGAGAGAGAGAGAGAGAGAGAGAGAGAGAGAGAGAGAGAGAGAGAGAGAGAGAGAGAAGAACAGCACCAAAGAACTAAAAAAAATTAAAAAAGGAAAATGTAAGAAAGAGAGGGAGAGAGAGAAAGAGAAGAGGAGAGATATAACACACATATATACACACACACACAGAGAGAGAGAGAGAGACAGAGAGAACCAACACTAGAAGAAGAGTACAATAGCAGGATTCAGTAAAAATATTATTATAACTATTCTCAATGCTAATGATCTTTCTTCACCAATCAAAAGACACAAGTTGGCAGAGTGGGTCAAAAAAATAAAACCCAACCATTTGTTGTTGGCAAGAGACATGCCTTACCCACAAAGAAACCCACAGACTGAGGGAAATACTTCATGCTCCTAGAGCCCAGAAACAAGCAGGAGAAGCCACATTGTTCTCAGATACTGAATCCAAAACAAATCAGAAGAGACAAAGATGGGCAGTATAGACTGGTAAAAGAAACAATTCAACAGGAAGATCTCAAAATTATGAACATATATGCACTCAATTACATAAAACAGAAACTACTGGACATGAAGACCAAATAGATCCCAATACAGTTATGCTAGTGGACGTCAGTACCCAACTCTCGCAAATACACTGGTCAAGTAGATGAAAAAAAAATCAACAAAGAAGCAGCAGTGCTAGATCACACAATGGAACAAAGGGACTTAATAGATATCTACAGAGTGTTTTATCCAACATCAATAGATGCACCATGTTCTCTGTAGCATATGGGACTTTTTCCAAAATACATTATATTCTTGGACATAAATACTTAAATAAATACAACATAATTGGAATAATTATCTTCATACTTTCAGGTCATAGTGGAATAAAAACACAAATCAACAGCAAAAAAAAAAAAAAACCCACAGAAACTTTACAAATACATGGAGATTAGTTAATATATTAGTGAACAAGTGATGGATCACAGAAGAAACCAGTACAGGAATCCAAAACTTTCTAAAATCAAATGACAATGGAAGCATACCACGTGAGAATTTATGGGACACAATGAAAGCAGTACTAAGTGGAAAATTTATAGCTATGAATACATATAAGAAAAAACCCAGCAATCTCAAGTAATGCAATCTAATAATGCAGCTCAAAGTCCTAGAGAAGCAGGAACAAGTCAAAATCAAAAGTACTAGAAGGAAAGAAATGATAAGAATCAAAATGGATATCAATGAAATCGAAATTGGTACCAGAGAATTGGGGTCATTGCTGTGATTCTACCTAGTGATGTGGTTTAGAAGCCTTTGGAACTGATTTGCAGGAGTTTGGAAAGTTTGAGGGTGCTGGCTAGAGAATCCTTAGATCGTTATAAGATGAGCTTGTTGGGAGATTGTCATCAGAGCTTAGACAAGCAGAATGCTGAGAGAAGAGTGGATTGGAAAGGTCAGGCTCAAGAGATTTCAGATGGGAAGGAGGACTTTATTGTCAATTTGTCTTAAAAGGCATGCGTGCTATTCTGTGGCAGAAAGTGGCTGCATTTTGTCCAGAGATTTTGCCTGAAACTGAGATTAAGGGTGGTAGACTACTTACTTTAGTAGAGAAAATCTCAAGGCAACCCAATGTTCGTGCTGTCACTTGCATACAGTTTGTGGCATTTAACAAATTATATGGCAAAAGACAGGAAAAAAATGGCACAGAAAAATGATGTAAAACTTTTGTAGGTTTGCCAGACTGAAAGTGCCTGGAGGTGGAGCAGAAGAGCACAAAGAAATTAAAGAGATTAGCATTAAAAACAAGACAAATACTTGGAATAAAGGCTATAAAAAAGATGCCTTGGGGCTGGAGGAATAGCATAGTGATTAAAGTGATTGCCTAACAAGTACAAGGCCCTGAGTTCAATTCCCCGGCACCACATAAACCAGGCATGGTTGCACATGCCTCTAATCCCACGCCCTTTGGACCTTACCTCTTGCCACAGCTTGCATGGGTTGATGGACATAGATCTATAAGATTTAATCCTTGCCCTGCTGGGTTTAAAACTTGATTTGGTCTGATTGCTTTCTATTCTTCTGTTCCTCCCTTTTGGAATGGGAAAGTTCATTGTCTAGTTAATTTTTTCCCACTATTTTAATTAATATACATATGTAATACATAGTGTTTACAATGAATTTGGGTATTTTGTGCACATATGTATCTTATCAACTTTAGAATCCTGTCCCATTTTGACCCTCCCACCTCTCCCTATCCCTTCCTCCAACTCTGGTTACCACTTCATGTGGTTGTATAGAATGTCTGTGTTCTGGGTTTTCCAAGTCAGAGAAACTATATGTCTAGTTAATTCTTATTGCTGAGACAGAGTACCCAGTATCCACAACTTTAAGGAGGAAAGATTTATTTTTAGCTCACAGTTTCAGAAGAACACAGTCTGTTCATGGGTAGATGGCTGGAAAATGGTGAAATCACATTCTGTGACTGAGGCTGGAACTGGGGCCCCGGGCCGGAGCCAGAGCAAGAGCTGGAGAGAGTTACTCACAGCATAAAAAATCAGAACCAAGTCAAGGAGAAAGGGCAGAACCAGAACACACCCCTGCAGGTCCAGCCCCAAGCATCTGTCCCTTTCTGCCAGGCCCACATTCCAGTAGTATACAGTATTCATCAATACAAGAAGCTTTTGGGGAACAGTCCAGGTCCAAACCACAATATTTACCTTATGCCGTTGTATCAAATCTCTTTGAGTTTCACAGGAGCTCTCAGCTAAGAGTTTGCTATGTATCTCAGAGGAGATATTGGGCTTGGGCTTTTAAGCAGTGTTAGAACTGTCAGGATTTTGGCAACTCTTACAGAAGGACTAGATGCATTTTGCATGAGGAGATAGGAATGAGTATTTTGTGGGCCAGGGGCAGAATGTTACAGCTTGAATGTGGAGTGTCCCCCAATAGCCTCACATATTTGGATGTTGCAGATTACCTATGAATCCCATGTGCCGTGAAACAATGATGCCTTGCTGGAGGGGGTGGGACATGGGGGCAGGACCTGGAGGAATAGCTCTGTCCTTTCCTAACTTGGATCTGATCTGCCATCTTGTGACGAGCTCTCTGGCAGCTCCTTCACCATATGTTCATCATTGCTGGCTGGCCACGTATGGACTATGAGCTTCTGAAACTGAGAGCTAAAATAAATCTTTTCTTCTTTATATGGTGGATGTTGGATATTTTTTCCCAGCAACAAAAAAGTAACTAAGACAGAAATAATGCATTCCCAATCAAGATACCAACAGCATTTGTCACAGAAGTAGAAAAAAATGATACAAAAATTTGTATGGAACCCGAAGAGACCCAGAAGAGCCAAAACAATCCTAAGCAACAAAACAAGGGCAGAAAGAGTCATAATACTAGATATTGAATTATATCTCAAAGCACCAGTGATAAAAACCACATGGTATTGGCACAAAAAACAAGAGAGGTGGATTAATAGAATAGAACTGAGGATGTAGAAAATAACCCTGGCTACCTTCAGCCATCTGATCTTCAACTAAGGTACCAAAAAACATATGCCGAAGTGAAGATGGTCTCTAAAATATGGTGTCTGGAAAACCAAGTAGCCATATGCAGGAGAGTGTAGCTAGACCAACATCTTTCATCATGTACTGAAATGAAATCAAACTGGCTCAAAATCCTAGACATTAAAATGAAAACACTGAATTTATTGGAAGAAAAAAAAAAGCAGAACCCTTCAAGACACAGGCATAAGCAAGGACGATCTCAGGAAAACACCCAAAGCACATCAGATACCACCAAGAATTACTGAGTGGGATTATATCAAGTTAAAAGCCTTCTGCATGGCAAAGAAAACAATCAACAATCTTCCCAATGGAATGGGAAGAAGCTTTTGCCAGCCGTTCCTCAGACAGAGTACTATTATCAAGAATACACAAGGAACTGAAAAAAGTTAGACCCTCTAAAATAAAAGACCTAATCAAAAAATGGGCAACTGACATGAATAGATAGTTCTCAGAAGAAGAATGAATGGCCAATAAATACATGAAAAAGTTCATATCTTTAGCCATGAAAGGAATACAAATCAAAACAACACCGAGGTTCCAATTAATGCTAGTAAAGATTGGTATTAAAAACTCAAAAAAAAAAAAAAACCCAAAGCAAAACAAACAAAGAACCACCAAATGCTGGTGAGGCTGTGAGGGAAAGGGACCCTTCTACATTGTTAGTTTGACTGGAAACTGGTACAATCACAATGGAAAGCACTATGGAGATTCTTCAAAAAACTGAATGTAGATAACCCATTTGACCGAGCTGTACCTCTTAAGGGCATCTTTCTAAATGATTTAAAACCATCATACAAGAGTGATACCTGCATACCTATGTCTGTAGCAGCACACTGCATCATGGCTGAATCTTAGAAGCCAGTATGTCCAACAACAGGTAATGCAGAAAGATGTTGTGGTTTACACAGTGGTGCTCTACTCTGCCATAAATAAAGACAAATTTGATAGGAAAAATGGATGCACCTTAAGGTCATTATGCTTAGTGAAATGAATCAGACATCAAAGGCTAAATATCATATGAAAAAATATGAGAAAAACAAACCATAAAAAAGAGAGATGAAAGAAAGAAAATAGGCTTTGTGGAAAGGGAAAGGGGCTGTGGGGACAGGGCTATGGGAGTGAGAAGGGGAAAGGCATGTGACATGTCAATTTAAAAAAAAGCAAAAAAAGGTGGAGAAGATCTTCATACACTCTCTAATCTTCCACCCTGATGTTTACCCGTCAGCCCTAGAAGCTTAACCGTAATGCCTTTCCAATGTCGATGGGAGACACGACGCCCCCACAAGGAGGAAGCACATAGACATCGGCGCGTATGGTTGTGGCAACATGAGACTTTCGCTGCATCCTTTTGGGAGGCAAGTCTTACTGGCCGTGGTGTGCTTTAACATGAAGCATTTGAGGACGTGTTCTTATTTGAGGTCACAGCAGATCTGGACACCATCCATAAATGTGTGGCGCCGTGAACAGAGCAGCACATTCCTGAAACGATGGATGTGTCTGCCAGGATCAACCCCGGCCCTGCCAGATCCTTGCGAGAGAGGAAACGCCAGAGATCCGCCTGTCACACAAAGGAAAGCCAAAATGGCATCAACACCTCCAATGGCAGGAAATTTACAAAATGTTCCTTGGAAACCAGTTCCCCTTTGTGCAATCACCACAATACCAAGATTCTAACCCGTTTGCTTAGGAGAATCGTTATGCGTAACACTTGGATAATCCTGGAGAGTCAATAAAGTGCTTCTGTGGGTGTTCTCTTACTGATTTTATTTGCGCGTGGAATGTGTAGACAGCTCGGTGAGGGCTTCCTGAAGCCCTCGTGTTCAGCTGGCACAAGGCGCCTGCCTCCTTTCCTACGTGGAGCCCTGGAAACTGCAGCAGCCCTCGGGATGCGTCCTAGCTTCAAATGACTGGCTTCCTGGCAATCGCAGAAATAAAAAAGGAATAGCGTCTCAGAATCCCCATGTTGGGAAATTTTCTATTTTCTTCTTTATATTTTAGAGTTCTCCAAATTTTCTGAGATAAGCACGGACTACCTTTTAGAAAAAAAAAATTATTTTAAAAAAATCAGAGGAAGCGAGTTTCTGAAATGCATCCCAGCTGACAGGATTCGCCTCCCAGGGCTAGCCTGACCAGGGGAGGGGCTGGCAGCTCTGGCCAAGCTTCCTGAACTCAAAAACTCATTGCATTTTTGAACAGAGGCCATAGAGACCTTCCAGCCAACCCCCTTAGCGCACCAGTCAGTGTGCGCAGAACATAACCAGCCGGAAGCAGCGTCCTAGTTCTTTAAAATAGATACTTGGAAAGCTCCAGTGCCTGCAGTGTGAAGCCAGCGATGTTGATCCTTTTAGCTGAAATGAGATGAATTCTGAACATGCTGTTTTCTCTCTTAAATAGTTTAGTTTTTGTTAAATAATACTAGCTCCTTAGAGAAAAAGTGAGTAAAAGAGGAAAAATATTCTATCCACCGTGTAGCCACTAAATATAGTCACAATATTGCTTTCCCTTAGTCTGTTCAAATGGAAGTAGGTAGGTTTTAAAATTTTCCTCATAATAGTATGCATATTTATTTGGGCTTGTGAGTTTTTCTGTTCCTGAATGAGTTTTTGAATCTGAATGATTAGAAGTAACAGATATATATATATGATGTTGGGGATCCAGCCCAGGGCCTCATGGGTGCTAGGCAAGTGCTCTATCACTGAGCTACATCCCTAGCTTGTCATTATATGACTTTCAAGGCTTTTTTACAGAAAAATAAAAAACCTGCTTCCAGTAATTCTTGTAGGTCCTTAATTTAGGTGTGATCCTCTCAACCCACAGCTATGAGACAATCTTTTTATTATATGACTTCCTTGTCTCAAGTTCCTAATCTTAATTCTATTTTTAAAAGAGATGCAAATAGATATATGTTGCTCACTCACTCTCATGTCTCTAAGCCTTCCTTTCTATTTCATTAGAAAGATAAGTTGGCTAGGTGTAATACTTTTGGTGTGTAACATTGGCATGTTCAACATGTGTAGTTATTGTTTAAGAGTACCATAGTATGGGGTCAGCTAGAATTTTATTTCTTAACTGATTTATTCCCCTTAAAACCATACAAAAGTTAAAAACTTTTTCAGAGTTGTTACACATTTTTAGATGGATCTATATTGTTATTTTTTCCCCACTGATTTTGTTTGAGTGTTTCAAAATGTTTCTGCAACATTTCTTGTATTTCTTTTTGTTTTTCCTCTGAGGGAAGGTTTTCTTAATTATGACTTTGGATATTATGTTTACTCTCATTGTAGTATTTTAAAGTTTTGATACCTATTAAGTATATTTTATATTTTCTGTCATAATTTTAGTTTTTGTATAAAATCTAGGAAAACTACTAAAGTTTCCGCTTCAGGTTACCGATTAATTGCCTATAGTATTACTTACATTCTTTCCCCCCTCCCAATGTAATTTTAGATTCTGTCATAGCTTTTCTAGTTTTTTTGGAGCTATATTCTGAGCTATTACTTGATCATGATATCCTTCTGACTTTTCACTTCATTTAATTCATCTCTCGGTGATTTTTTTTGCTTCGTCTCAGCAAAGTTCAATTGTTCTCTATTTAAATGAAAATCTCAGGCCATTCTTCTGATGTTGGTTTCCTTATAATACTATCCTTTCAGAAGTCTTTTTGATTTCCTAGTTTCTGTGACAATGTTCATTCCTAGTCCTGTTCAATTCTGTGTTCCTCATGTTTTTTTCTTTTTAGTGTGTCCTCACATAGGCAAAGTGATGTTTGCTTACTTTTAGCCTCACTCTTTGATGCTGGTCACATCTCTTTCTTAGAGGTCTCATGATAAATCTCCTACAAGGTGACTTTTCAGGATGTGGGTAAAAATTTCTTTTTATGTTTCTTGACTCTGACATTCCGAAAAAAGTGGAATGCACAAAATGAAAGCGTCCAGCAGCAAGTTTCTTGTAGAGCTCTCCTTTTCAGTTTCCCTCACCCTTCTGTGTTACACCAAGCATGGTGTCTCCTGAGACTTCACTGCTGCTCTCTATTGTTATTTCTTGACAAAACATCTGCTCAGGGTAGTACAATGCAGTAGTTGCTTAGCTGACAGTCTCATAATTGAAGGGGCTTTCTTTTTTTCAGTGTATGTTTTTTTCCCCTTTGTCAAAGATTAGATAGCTGAGGGACCTTGAGGCTGTCCCTGCATCCTCTGTTCTGTTCCACTGGTCAACCTGTTCATTTTCATGCCAGTACCGTGTAGTTTTTTGTTGCTTTGCAATATAACTTGATGTTTAGAATCATAATACCACCTGGCTTTGTCTTGTTACTTATGGTTGCCTTGGGTATTCTGCGTCTGTTTTGGTTGCATATGAATTTACAAATTGTTTTTCAAGCTCTGTGCAAAAAGTCGTTGGTATTTTGATAGGAATTGTATTGAATTCGTATATCAGTTTTGGCAGTATAGTCATTTTGACTATTTTAATTCTGCCTATCCAAGAACAGGGAATGTCTTTCAAATATCTAATGTCCTAATCCATTTCTTTTTTCAGCATAATATAGTTTTCTTTGTAGAGGCCCTTTACTTCTTTAGTTAGGTTTACTCACAGGTATTTAGTATTTTGATGGGCTATTGAGAAGGAGATTATTCATCTGAGCTCTTTCTCAGTCCATTGTTACTGTAGAGAAACACTACTATATTTTTTTTGTATTAACTTTGTAACCAGCAATTTGGTTGAATTTGTTAATTAGTTCTAGGAGTTTCATGGTCTAAGAGTTTTGGAAGTTTTCTATGTATAGAATCTTGCCATCTGAAAATAAGGATAGTTTGACTTCTTCCTTTGGGATATGTGTTTCCTTTATTCTACTTTCTTTTTGTTCCCCTTTTTATTGATATGTATAAGTGCAAAATTTAAGGTTTACATTGGTTTTGGGCATTTTGTGTGCATACGTATCTAGTCAAGGTAACAAGACCTTTCCCGCTTTCCTTTTGATCCACCCCCTACCCACTCCCACGACCCACTCCCACGACCCACCCCCACCCCCATTCCCTTTATTTTTCACTTTAAGTTCTGTGAGATAATTGTGATCTGGGATCTGGTTTTTTTCATATCAGAGAAACCATTCGCTATTTCATCTTCTGCTTCTGACTCACTTCACTAAGCATGGTGGTTTCAAGTTTCCTCCATTTGCCTACAAAAGCCTCCGAGCTGTCAGACTTTATAGATGTGTAGTATTCCATTGTGTCTAAATACCACAGTTTGTGTATCCACTGGTCTGTTGATGGGTATTTTGGTGTCTTCTGTATTTCAGCTCTTGTTAGTTGTGCTGCTATGAACATGGGTGTACATATACCTCTGTTATGTGTTGTTTTTAATTCTTTTGGGAATATTCCCAGGAGAGGTTTCACTGGATCAAAGCAGATATTTATTTCTAGTCTTTTGAAAAACCTCCATGCAGCTTTCCATAGCGGTTGTACCAATTTACATTCCCACCAGCAGTGCAGGAGGGTTCCTTTCTCCCCACAGCCACGCCAGCGCTGATTACTATTTGACTTGTTGATATATGCCAATCTCTCTGGAGTGAGATGGTATCTTAGTGATGTTTTGATTTGCAGTTCCCTTATGGCTAGGGATGTTGGACATCTTTTCTTGTATTTATTGATCATTTGAACTTCTTCCTGAGTGAACTGCCTCTTCATATCTTTTGCCCATTTCCCAATAGGGTCCTTAATTTTGGGGGGCTTATTTTTCTTCAGTTCCCTGTATATTTTGGTTATGAGCCCAGTATTTTTCACTTTCTTGCCTGATTGCTCTAGCTAGGGTTTTAAAAACTGTGTTGAATAGGAGTGCTGAAAGTGGACATCCAGGTCATGTTTTTGACTTAAGTGGAAATGCCTTCCATATTCCCCATTTAGTATAATGTTGGCAGTAGGTTTGCCATTGTGGCTCTTATCACCTGGAGGTAAGGTCCTTCTGTACATATTTTCATTGGTATTTTCATCATGAGTGGTTGTTGGAATATGTTAAAGGTTTTCCCAATTTCTGAACTTAGTGAATTATGGAGCATGTTTTCAACAGGGCACGAGATTGATGAGTCACAGAATAACTTTTATGGTCTGCTTTGATCTGTTTCTTAATCTGTAGAGATTTCTCTAAGATTCGAACACAGGTTTGATTGCAAACCCAGTTTTCCTCTTGCTGAGCTGTTTCATCTTTGGGTCTTCCTGTGTGAAGGTTGATGATGGTGCATCTGGGGCTTTTTCCAGCTACAACTTTAAGTTGGCAGTCTCCTGGTTTGCTTCTTTTCAATTTTCAAATACAAATGGCCAAATTTAACCAGCTAGACACAGAAAATATGATATATTTCGTGGGTGGTTTCTTGAATTCCCTGTCATTGCTATGAGCAGTGCTGTTTCATCCAGATTTCATTTGTTAAATGTGTTTTCTAAGCGAGACGTGATAGACCTTTCTTTCTGCTTCATTATCATGTTGATATTCTGTCATTCTCATAGCATAATGAAATTATATGTTTTGCATTCTTATGGACCTTTTAAACCACTTACTTGTGTCTCCCAAGGCATTCTTGAAGATCAAGCACACAGATGAATTCAATGCCCTTGGCTTTGAAATTCTAATATGTTTGGAAAGGATGCTTGAGCTTCACTGTATGACATAGCATGCCCGCTGAAAATATTGTTATTCTAAAACATCATGGGATATGGATTATCTCCCTGTGTTATGAAAACATATATTTTTAATTGCAATGTTTTGAGATAACTTGGACCTGGCTCACCTGAGTTTGCATCCGAAGCTGCTGTATTGTCACATTGACGGAGATGCTGATTTGTTGGTGATGGAAAGAATAGTGCCTCAGTGGGTAGGGGTGATATGGTGAGCCTGAATTTTGCTAAGGCTGCATTCAATTACCCATTAATAAATTTAGCCCTGACATGGCACTAAATTGTAAAATGTTTTTAGTTCTCTGAGAAACTCTCCTCAGACGTAGGTTATTACCATTATCACCCTATTGTTCACAGAGTCTAGTGTAATGCCATATGTCCCACGGGTTTTTGGTTTCTTTAGTTAATTCATTTTCATTAATATTTACTGAGGCGACATTTGGTTCCTTGCGCCATGACAAATGGTGAGGGTAGAATCCCTTGTTCTGTGGTTGAACATTGGAACATTGAGACATGCGGAGGATGCTTTTCTTTTGAGCAAAAGAAATACAAGGAAACAAGACAATTAGCCCTTCAAGTGAATGCAGAGGATGCCAAGGACATGTGGTTAAGTTACATAATGATGAGAAAGTCAAAGAGGTATGATTCTAAGGCCAGAGAAATGGGGTCACTGCCTTGGGGACTTGGCCCTGTCTTCAGGTGCGCTGTCATTCATGGGGGTTGTGCAGCCTCTAGTTTCAGTTAGGCATTAACCTGAACTAAAAAGACTGAATGTGGTCAAAGATCTTTCTAGCAATGCTATCCTAGGAGTTAGCTAATTTTGCTCACTATCTTTGTCTGATCTAGAGATTTAGACAGTCACTTGAGAGTATGTTAGTTATGGGTATCTTTTCTTGTAAAGTCTGTGAGACAGAGTCTACTTTCAATTTAATTTAGGACCATGTCCTGGGAAATAACAGGCTTCACTGAACTGTAATCTGTGAGTCTTAATGGGAAAGGGAAGTTAGAAAAAGGCATCAATATTTACACCAACACTGTAGTAGTAGTAGGGATGATGTAATATATAGGTCTTATTTTTTAAAATCCATTTTCTCTGGATAAGAAAACTCAGGGAAGGAGCTGTGTCTAACTTGCTCAAAGGTTTCTCAGTGTCTGTGTGTTCCTCCATGAAACTTTGTCTTCCAGTGGTTCTTCAACTTCGGCAGGTATCAGAGTCACTTAGATGGCTCATTAGAACAAAGGTTGCTAAGCCTCGTTCCCAGACGTGCTGATCTATTTGGCCTGGAGTGTGACTTGAGCATCTGCATTTTTAGCTAGTGCCCTGGTAACTGATGTTGCTGCTCCAGAGACCGCTCTTTGAGAACTCTTGTTCTGTGCTATCCTGACTCTTTAGAAACACAAGTAGAACTGGAAAGGTAGGCTCAGGTGACTGACTCCTCTGATTTTAGTCCTAAATATTATTTAAGACCAACTAAAGGTAGTTAATCTTTTTTCATTATACCTTGTGCCCCTGTAAATGCCTTGCTATGGGTTTGGGCTCTGGTTTGGAAATTGACCTATTTGGTATTGAAGATCACCAACAAAGTCATTGAATGTTTAATGAATGATGTTCTGTTTTATCCACCATAGTTGGTGTCTAGATTTCCTTGCTTGATCTGGTCTTGAATAAAGTCTTTGACTTTGCAGTCCTGGCCCATCTAAAGCGTATCACTAGCAGCAAAGCCATAAGAAATGGAAGTGTAAGAGCTTGGAGGGGAAAATCTCAAATTATACCCAACTGAAGATAACTGAGAATACCAGAGAAGCATTTGGGCCCAGGAAACAGTGCTGAGATTTAGTGTGCTAAGTACTTTGTATGAGGAAAATCAGCCTCAGGAGCAAAGTTTCCCTCTTACCTTTTCTTGTTGTGTTTTCTCCTGCTTCCTCTTTCTCTCCATTCTGAAGTTCTGAGCATGTACATACAGCTAGGAAAGTCACTAAAGAAACATATGGCCCCTATCTTAAGAAAGTATCCGATTTAAATGATCGACAGGTAAAATGGAAAGATAAGCCACGATAATGCCCTTCTCCCCACAAAACAAAGAAGCAGGTAGAAAAAAGGTTTTACAATAGTAAGATGATTCATCGTTTCCGGAGTGTATTTACAGACCTTCTTCAGTTGCATGCTCATGAAAAATCTGAGAGACATTAATGGTCATATTAAATAGGTACTTAACATGGGAAGCCTTTGGGGCGATTTTAGGTATTCCTGGGAAGTATGGAACAATTCACCTAGAAAGGTTTTACCAGAGAAGATTCTTTAGCATGATTCTTTAGGAGCAGAGATGATTTGATGGAGAAGCCTCTGGAAGACCTTTCTAGGAGAAATGACACAAGAAAAAATTCAGAATGGGGCAGATATGTTGAATTCAGGTAGGAGCTCAGAGAAGAAAATTGTGGACTGTTAGGGGCAAAAATCTGAGATCAGTGAGTAAAAAGGGAAGGCAGTTAGTTAAATAGCAGCTATAATTCTTAGGGAGGATTTCAGTGAATTTTTGAAGGCAGTTGGGCACCATTTCAAGGCTACTTGGAAGGGCCATTGTATAACAAGTGGTGACTAAGGAAGCGAGTTTTTTTTTTTTTTTAATTGCTTGATATAAGGCAGATTGAAGTGAGGGGTGAGCTTGGAAGCCCTTCATCCCAAATAAAAGGGGGTTCAGAGTCACTGCTAAGACTGTGCACATGGAAATGATCGTCTGAACTGAGGAATGTCATGGAGATTTGAAGGCTGAAGGAAGCAGGTGATAAGCACCATGGCTTGTGCTTTCTCGAGTATGCTGAATATTTAAAACCCAAGAGTCCCTCATGTTCTACAGCAGAATGAGGATGTTACAGACAGCCACTGTATTTGACATTTACTATTTCATTAGCCAGTCAAGCCTGCTCCCTAGGA
This sequence comes from Ctenodactylus gundi, assembly GCA_004027205.1. Classification (NCBI taxonomy): domain Eukaryota; kingdom Metazoa; phylum Chordata; class Mammalia; order Rodentia; family Ctenodactylidae; genus Ctenodactylus; species Ctenodactylus gundi. The sequence goes on along the minus strand of PVKB01000010.1, from coordinate 1,616,890 downwards.
GCAATGATCGGATCTTGACCCTCTGAGCAGGCTCCAAGGGAAATCATCGGTTTTAGAGATAATCCCAGCCGGCTCTAATCAGTGAGCTGGAAGTGACTGGGAAGGGAAGGAAGCCCATGAAGGACATGACCTCAGGCCAGACACCTCCATGAGCAGGTAGAGTTCAGTCTTGGGGAATTCTGGGAGACATCCAGAATGATCTACATTGGGGAGCAGAAGAAGGTGGGGGTATTTATCTGCTTCCTACTGCTCATCTTTGGTTGAGAGCTGTTTCTGGGGGTGTTCACTTTCCCACACTTCTCGCTTGTCCTGCTCCTGTGGGCAGAACTGAGCCTTCAGGCAGAGCTGGTCAGCAGGCTTCCAGGTGTGTCACCTGCTGGTGCTGGCACGCGTTGACTGTGCCTGCAATAGTAAATGCTGAGAGAATAAAGAAAGGAACACGACACTGTAAAACCCTGAAACCCGTGCAGAGAGTCCTTTCTGCTTCTTACCCACCACTTCCTACTGGAACACACACATGCTTTTGGCTTTTGCTGCTTGAGCCCACCCTACCACCCTCTCAAGGTGCCTTCCTGTTACTTCTCTGTCCTTGAGCGTGTTTACAGCGTCGCCCAATTTAGTCTCATTTGCAGATTTAATTAACAGGCTATTTACCCCTCTTCTGGATCATTAATGAAGATATTAAATAAGACCAGACCAAACATCAATCCCCGAAGCTCCCTTCTTCTCTCTCCACTCCCCCTTGCAATTTCACTTGGCCTGCAGTATCTTCAAGCCATTTCTTGCTCTTTGTCACAAGTCATAATCAAGATCATCTGAGTGAATTTATCAAAAAAATTTAATGAGACATTGTGCTAAATGTGACACCAATCATATAGTATTAGTTGCATTTCCTTTGCCCAACTAATTTTTCAGTTCTCTCAGCAATGGTTTCCCGAGGCAAGCACTCAAACTAATTTTAATAAATCATAGCGTTGGGAAAGCTTTATTGTGAAGGAATAAACCCCAATTATTTCTTAAAATGTCATTTGCTTTTTAACCACAATATTTCTGTGAGAGGTATGAAAACATACGTCGTTATATTTTGTAGGTGGAGTTAAAAGATTCATCTAATACATGAGAGCAAGACATTTCTCCTCATGTACAAGTCTTGGGACTGTCACTGACTGACCCCACTTCCACTAGTTCCCACCGCATGATGGAGCCTTTTCAAGCAATCAAAGGAGACAACCGCGGCACTTCCCTGTACTTCCAAACAGGCAGCCATGCCTCGACTTTAAATGGAGCCAAAAGCATGTGTGTATTCCAGAAGGATGTGGTGGGTAAGAAGCAGTAAGGGCTCTCTGAACAGGTTTTAGGGTTTTACAATGCCTTGTTCCTTTCTTTATTCTCTCAGCATTTACTATCGCAGACATAGTCAACGCGTGCCAGCACCAGCAGGTGACACACCTGGGAGCCGGCTTACCAACTGTACCTGAAGGCTTGGTTCTGGACACAGGAGCAAGACAGGTGAGAAGTCCAACTAATTTTAACTCACCAAAAACTTCTTTGTACTCTCACAGTAAATGAGACAAAATTATGAAAGTGATATTTTAAGAAGGCACACTTGTGCCTAAAATGTATGGAAGGATAAAGTCTGAGAACAAGAGGAGATTTGAAAGGATCATCTTAACTTGGGCTTCCTGGTCATTTTGAAATGTGTACATGTGTTCCAATGCACCTGTATGGATGTTGCCCTGGATCCCCCTCCGCATCTTCAAGAACACCATAATCCAACCCCTGTTCTTGAAATGCTTAAGGAACCACTCAGTGGGAACAGTCTTTCCTACTAATGCAACCCACTAAATGTTCTCAACTGTGCTGTACTCTAGACACAGCTGTTTCTCCACACAGATGTGAACTCAGGCAGGAAAGCCATGGTATAATTGGGAGGCCTCCAAAGCGAGCCGTTGGCAGACTGGCTTTTCTACGCTGTTCCCACGCCCTGGCATCTCACTCCTTTCTGTGTCTTTGTATCTTCTAGGTTCTTTTGATGTGTTGATTATTGTTCCCAACATGCCTTAATCCATGGCTGGACAGAGATAAGTCTCAGAAAAATATTTTCTAAAAATATTAAATTAAAAATAATCTCTTATTTTGAACTCAGCCTGGGCAATTTAACAACTTAGTGAGACCTTATCTCAAAATCAAAACAACAATATCAACAACAACAACAACAAAAATAGGCTGGGGATGTAGCTCAGTGTGAAGGCTCTGGGCTTGATTCCCAGTAACACACACACACGCACACACACACACACACACACACACACACACACACACGCACACACGCCTCCTTGGATTACTGGGGAGTTATGAAACTTCTGTCACACAAAATTCAATTCTTTTAATTTTTGATGGCAACTTATATGTCCTTCCAAGAGCTTTTTGGCATTAGTATCTTTCCTCCCGGACGTGAGTATAGCAGGTTGTGGTTACACTGGGACCTGGCTGATCTCCCCTGGACACCTTCAGCTTGTCAGCCTCCTGGGGAATGAGCCAGCTACTTGAAACTCTGAAGCCAGGTGCTGTAACCTGTTAATGTGCAGTTGATTTTTAAAGCTTTTTAAAAACTCAATCAAGTAATCAGCAAGAGTGTCTCTCTCTTACCTGCTTCATATAAATACTTAAATATAAAGTAAGAAGGCAAAACAAGATCTAGAGAGACGCAGGTTGTACCCGTGTGCCCATACTTGGAAGGTGGGCACACTATTTGGTTGTTTAGTTTTAGTTTTTGGAGTCCTCTTGCAGCAGGGAGAAGGCAGTCTCAGAAGTCAGAGATGGACAACAGAAACAATGATTCTCAAGTATGAAAAATAGCCCTAGCAATGTAACATAAACCAAGCCTGTGGTACTGGCTCCACTGACTTCAGTGGAAGTCATGGTACTCATCAGTGTCCCACCTGGGTCGGAAGCAGTTTGGCTTAAGGGTGTTTGTATGTGTGTGGTGTGTGCATGCTCATGCATTGGGGATCAAGCCCAGGACAAACCTTGCACATGCTAGACAAGAGCTCTTCCCACTGAGGTATATCCACAGCCCTTTTATTTAATTTTAAATAGACTCTAGCTAAGTTTCTCAGGCTGGTCTCAAACTTGAAGCTCTCCTGCTTCCACCTCCAGAATTAAGCTTGAATTACATACCAACTCAACAGTGTTTTTAATGAAGCAATAAAAATTAATTTTATTAACTCTCAGCTATTGAACAAATCTTTTTAACGTTTCATTTGATTCATTGGAAAGGATGGATAAAGTTCATCTACTTACTAAGCTACCTTACTAAGGTCACTTTGGGGAAAAGTACTCATGAAGGTGTGATCTGACCTAGCCACTTTTTTTTTAATGGAACATCATTTTTACTTAAAAGAATAACCAGCAGAAAAACTAGAGTTATTCAGATTTATGTACTTGGCAGACATTTTCTTAAATATAAAAATAAGTGAACCTGTCACTTCAAGGGAAACAACTGACAGTATTTGTTGCCTACAAGAAAAATTTGAGCTTTCAAGTAAAATTAGAATTTTGGAAAACTTCTATCTACCACTGTAAACTTGACAGCTTCATAATACTAGGACTTTAATGGTGAGACTGGTAGTGATATTAACAAACACAATTTTTGATCTTGTGTAATTAATCTGTCAACATTTGGAAGCTCTGCATAACTCAGGAAATCGATATTTTTCAAATTGCTAATGCACAATAATATGAAATTATGCCTAGGCAACTAATCCAATTAATATGCAAGATAAACCAGTTGATTTTAGGTAAAAGATTACAAACACTTTGTCGATGTGGTTTCGTATTTCCTATTGCAACTGACTGTGAGGAATCACTGTTGTGCAGTGTCAAAGAACAGAGTCCATAATTATCTGAAAAAGCTGTGAGGATCCTTCCCCATTTCCAGCTATATATCTGCATGAGAATGACAGTCCTCACTTACTCCAGCCAGCACAACACTCAGCAACAAATCAAATGCAGGAGCAGATACGACCATCCAACTGTCTTCCATTAGACTCGATCCAAAAGAGATACGCACAAGTCTAAAACAGCATCATTCTTCTCACTGTTTTGATTTTGCTTAGTTTTTCTGTACAGATAATTTTCCTAAGAAAATCCTATTTATATTAAAATGTATAAGGATTATGATCATTATTTGAAGAGTATGAATAGATATTTTAAAAGTATTTTAATACAGTAAGTGCTGATATAACCCGCAGTCACAAAAGCTCACTGGCTTTCCCGGTGATTATTTATGTGTGTCCAGAGGCAATGAGAACAAGAAGTTTGAGAACATTTGCTGGACACGAGTGGAAGGTGACTGCATAATTGACTAGGACAAGAAGTCAATAAATTGGAGATGATGTAGTAGTGAGGTCAAAGCAAGTCCAGATGTGTGTGTAATGGAGGGGCTCGGATCTGAGGAAAGTGCAGCCAGTAGGCTCAGAGTGGTGGTTGGTGATGCAGAGCACAATCTGTGGTAAGAATTGGAGAAATTTGTAGTATGAACTTCGAAATTGAGAAAATTTTAATGTTTTGTTATATTTCATATGCCACTTGGGCTAATGATTGAATGGACTGCAAGATCATGGAGATTTGAGGCACAGTGACAGAATAAAATGAATTCCATGCAGCCAAAATTTGAACTGAGGTATTTATTGAATAACAGTAATAATGCTTTTATTTTTGGGTCTAATATGCATGCAAGGTAATGTACTTGGCGGTTTGTTGCTTTTTATGAAGGTGAATTTTCTTGGATGAAGAAAATGTGTCTATGTATGCAATGGAAAACTACTCAGCCTTAAACACAGAGCAAAACTCTACCAGTTGTGACAATATGGATGGAACTTGAGGTCATTATGGGAAGAGAAGCTAGCCAGGCAGATCTCACTGACGTGTGGAATCTAAAAGAGATGGTGTAGAAGTTGACTTGATCTGTCTACTTCTTTGGATTATCATTTCTTCTAGTCTCTTCTTTGTCAAAATAAATAATTTATCTTGTTGGAGACATTCAGATCCTTGAACTGATTGAACTTGAACAGATCCAGAACCAATTTGCCACTTGAGAGACAGGGTTTGGCAGCTGGACTGGTCTGGGTATACCAGGGAACCCTCAGAACTTTCTATTTTAGTCAGTAGGAAACATTCGCCTGAACCTTTGTAATTTTTTTCATCATGTACTCAACACTTCATAGAGATTATTCCATTTAATTTTTATGTAAGTTTACATTTATTTGTTTTTTAGCCTCAAAAATTAACCTATGAAGTTAGCTAATTTTCCCAAAGTTCAAATAGAACCAGAAATGGGATTTGAAACTAGAATGACTGACTCCAAGTTTCACATTCTCTGCTTTCCCTCTGAATGTTTTAAATACAGAATAAAATCTGAACTTCCGGTGTGTTTAGACAATGCTAGATTAATTGTAGCCCTAGAAAATTTGTGCTATGAATTTGACATTACACATAAGAAATAAGAAATTTCCCATTAAAGATGATGAATAAAAATTAATTGAACAGTATTATCTACATGTTCTTCTCTTAGATCTCCAATTATTTTTAAATGTTCTATTGAATGTCAGAAAACTCAAGAGCCTTAGATGAGGCACTGAAAAATCTTAGCTTCAGCAGCCTCTTCCTTAAAAATGAAAAAGCGAAATTCAGTATAACTCAAAACTCAAATTTCTTTTCAGCCTTCTACAAAACCTCATTTTGTTTTTATGGCTCAAGATACAAAATTGAGTGCATTACCTACCAACCAACATGTCTACTTAGCTACTCATCTGGACTCCAGTTGAATTTTGTCCACATGCCTCGAAGAACCAGTGTCTTGATTTGTATTTGATGCTGGTAGTAATGCTAATGGGAATTGTATAATTCATTTACTGTAAACGTTATCGTAGATTATGGGCAATAAGCAGAAAATCCCCACTTTCAAAAGCATGTATACATATGGTAAAGAACTCCTACCAACTTTTTTTTTAAGTAGAGAGAGAGAAACCTCAAACCCCACGTACCCAAGCTGCTCTAAGACACACATGGAATCTTTTAAATTACATTTGTATCAAATTAACTTGGGTGGTCTGAGCGTCATCAAGCATGAAGAAAGGGTTCTCTTAAAAAGCTAATTTAAGAAAGTCGTTAGGGCATTGACAATAGAAGCAACCTGTTCTCTGTTGTCAATGTGTTTTCTTTTAGGAAAACTTGCTCTTTCCTGTCCATGCTGAAAATATCTACAGCTGTCCAAGAGTTCAGTTCTAATATCTTCCTGGGTGGTTCCGAGTGGCTGTTATTTTGGCCATGTGCAGAGTGATGACGTCTCTATGTCTTTTTACATCGGATAATGATGAAAAATACTGCTGTGCAGCTCATATGTATGCATTTAGGTCATGAAGTGCTTGAAACTTTTTTGTAGTCAAGCAATACTTTGGCAGTTCGAAATGAATAATAACTCTGAAAAATTTTGTTTATTACATTGCTCCCTAAGCTGTTCAATGGCTAGCATTGTGCAAGATACTGTATGCAGCAGAGGTAGATTGTGAGATCTGGCTTGCTATTAGAAGAAGACAGAAAAACAGACTTCAGAGTGAGGACAGGGTTAATGAAGTGTGTCTGTGCCCAGGACAGGCCCAACTCAGCAGGGGTGCCACCTAGGTTGTGTCCAGAAAGCATAATGAGGCTGATCTCAGCTAGAATTTACACAAGGGCTGTTTAAAACAAAACAAAACAAAGCTCACAGTGTAGAGCTCGCATCTTCTCCGGACAAACTTAAAAGGCCTCGAGAACTGGGTTGGTCCTGTAGATTAAATTCTAGATGCTTGATTTCAACTAGTTTGTTTCTGACTATGCACCCAGTTAAAATGCTGAGCACTGTGCCGTATCCAGCAAGTGTATCAGGAACACTTACCATAGCAAGAATTAGTTGTGGACAATATGCCAGGTTCATCAGCCTGTGTAGACTATTAGCAATAGTCTATAATAGGATCAAAGATACATAAGGAAAAGAAACCCTTTAAAATGATTATCTAACACTTATTCAACAATTACTTGGTGCTAGTCACTTCTAAATTCTTTTCTTCCACTAAATTGACTTAATCTCACAATCTACTGAGGTATGATAATGCTATCATTATTATTATCTCTAGTTTACAAATAAGAAAATGATGGCAGAGAAGTTGCTTGACTTTCCCACGGTCACTTTGTGAGAGGTAGGACTTAGTTAGGAACGTGCACAGCTGGAATCCTGTATCCAGGTTCAGGAGTGTGAAACTCCTGTTAGTTGACTTACCAGCTTGATGAGTAGGAGCTTGGTGTCCTGGTCACTGGCCACTCCCTGTGACGAGAGGTCACATTGATCTTGCTTCTCAGCCACATCCCTTAAGATACCTGTTCTGCTGGATACCAGCTCTTTATGTTCTTTGTCTCTCCTAGGGCAGGCATATCAGAGTTACTTGCGGGTGCTGGTTAAAACGCAAATCCCACTCCCCTTCTGATCCTGTCTGCTGGGACAAGCCTGGGAATACGCATGTGTGATGATTGGTCCCTCATGGCTGAAGGTACGTGTTGTGGTTAGGATCTGGAGTGTCCCCCAAAAGTCTCATGTATTTTAATGTTATGGATTGTCTATGGAGCCATGTAATGTTGGTGGATTGGGGTCTGGCCTGGAGGGGTGGATTGCAGTTGTTGGGATTAGGGGCGTGTGAGTTAAGACTAAAGGCGTGTGAGTTAAGGCTAAGGGTGTGTAGTGGCCACACCTTCGATACCCGGATGCAGGAGAGACTAAGACTGGGACTGGGACTAGTCTTGATTAGTCTCACATGCCTGCCTGTTGGTGATGTCGTAAGAAGCTGCTTCCACCTCTCTGCCTCTGCCATGTACTTCAATTGCTGCCGGCCGCCCCTGAATGGACTGTGACCATCTGAAACTGTAAGCTAAAATAAACCTTTCCTTTCCTAAATTTGTGTGTGTCAGGTGTTGAGTCACAGCAATGAGAAAGTAACTGAGACAGTAGGTGGCTCAACCTGCACTAGAGAAAAGACAGCATTTTAGAAGCAAGCTTCCAAAGCTGGAAACTTACAAGTCCTTTCCGCTGGGTTTCTTGAGGGACATCCTACAGAGTGCACAGAGCAGTGAAGTTACTCTTTGGGCTCAAGAATTCTGTTTCTTACTTTACTTCATTTATTTAACCCTTCTGGATCCAAGTGTTTTTGTGTGCAAGATAAATTCCTTTTGCCTGTCTCAACAGAATGTTGTGACAGCACTCGGAAAACTCTAACGTGCTGTACAAATATAAGACATTAGTATTCATTGTGGTTGCTCCTGCTTATCACAAGTGCTGTCAGCTTCACATATGCACTGTTAATAGCGCACTTTCCAATTGTACTGACAATTTTAGGTGGTTCTTAATGGACTTTGACGTGTTTCATCTGAGGGTTCTGTACTGTTGCATCTGCCTGCTCTGTTAGAAAACGAGGGACAAGAAAGGACCTGAGAAGAAGTGCCAACAGCTGCTGGGTTCAGTCAGAGTTTAGGGGAGCCCTTAAATTAGAGGTCAACACACGGTCTCGGGTCAAGGCAGAATTTGGGTTGCATTAGTGGAGTGTGTGGAGCAGCCCTGTGGTGACTACTGGTTTATGTCCAGCTCTAGGGTTGGAGGCTTCCTGGGAAGGCGCATGCTCCCATGGAACGCGTCTCCTCCAGCGACACTTGCGGTGGCAAGAGAGACACTTGTGCAAGCAAAGTGAAGGCGGGGCTTTGGCCCTGCAGCTGGAGCATGCGTATTGGGACGGGGGGGGGGGGGGCGCGGTGTAGGAAGATGAGAGAAAGAGGGAGCAAAAGAAATGCTAGAAAAGGTGCTCGCATAGTTGAGGCACAAAGCTCCTGTGAGCCTGTCTAGTATGTTCAGCACATTCATTTCGTTAACCTGTTGTATGTGTTCAGCCAGGTCAGTCAATAGTAATTTGGACTCCCTCATAAATACAGTTTTGTGGTTGTAGTATGAAGTAAGTATAGGAAGCCTAAGGAAGCCATGGCTCCCTCTGTAAATTTTTGGGTCCCTAACACAGCCCTCTGTGTTAAAGACGAACTTAGTTAGCTAGGTATATATGTACTCATTTTTAATGACTAAAATGATTTTTTGACAACTATGCAAAATACTGCAGGTGGAAGAATCAGTATTAGATCGCATGTTTACGTGACCCCTTTTAAACGGCAATTAGCCAAGAGCTCCTAATCTGTTTGTTATGGTGCCTCAAACATATTTTTCTATTTCTTTCATTATACTTGTTTGCTTGGGACTTTGAGCAAACTTAGTAGAATTTAGAAGTGATTATAGAACTTTATGGTGACAGCCTTTGTGACTTGACTTTTGCTTTTTACTTTTCAACTAATGGAAGCATATTGCTCACCCCCTCAGTCCTTCACAAAAGACACTGAAGTCTGACCAATGGCACTAAGTTCTAGCTGGACAGGAGCAAGAAGCTCTGGTGTGCTACTGCACAGCAGGGTGATTACAGGTGACAACAGTGCACTGTTCATTTCAAAAGACAAAAATAAAGTATTTTTGAAAGGTTTTACTATAAAGAAATGATAAATGTTTAAGGAAATAAATATATTTGACCTGATTTAAACATTACATAATGTAAACAAGTACCAAAACATCATAGCATCCCATTTGTACATACAATTATTATTTTTAGGTATCAGTTAATAATTTCTAAAAAGATTATTTCATAACATGCATATGTTAATGTCTTCCTTAGGGAAGGGAAAGATTTATAGTAAACCTCAGTCCCTCCAACCCAAGTTCACGCCATAGAATGATATTCAGTTTCAGAATTTCAAAGTACAAAAAGCTAAGCAACAAGAATTTGTGCAATCATTTATGCAATACTAATATTTCTGGTATAATTTAAGGAGATTGTATATTTTGTATAAACAACATTACAGTGATTTATTTCAGCTTCACAACTGTCATTATTTTCTTTTTTGCTACTTTTTCTTTTTAAAAAAAAACAAGACTTGAGGCATTCTTAGTAACAGAAAATTTCTTCACACGTTGAAACCTATTGGTAATTTCATTTTTTGAATACTTCCTTTCAGATGAATATCAAAATGTTAAATGAAAGAAAGGAAAAAAGAAATTTATGAGTCAGTGAATTATAAAGCTAGGGAAAGGAAGAGAAATGCCATTTTAGAATTCAAATAAACTCCAGTCAATGAAATTAATATTAAAGTGGAGGGTAGTGAAAACTGGCTTGCTCATACGACTTTCACCTGGTCAGATTCCTCCAAGAATTCCCATTCCCATGAATATTTAGCTTTTCTTGACTCAGGAATCAATCTGATTTCTACCTTGAAACACATACCATATATGTCCTGAAAAATACAAATGCAAATTCAATGAAACCCCCTAATATTGAACTCATCTGTATTGAATCCCTGTGTATAGCAATCAAATTGGAAATCCAGGTCTATTACATGCACATGTAATATTTCTAGAGTATATCAAATTCCACCCTTATATCAAATTTTTTTCCTTGGGTTCCTAGAAATTTAATATAAGCAAGTTTCACTCTATTTGAAAAGGACATGATGCAATATAATGTGTTTTTCAATGAATAGAATTCTTGGTAATTCAATTTATGTTCAGAACTTCTTAAAGTCGACTTACCTCCGAGAGGCCTCGTACCAGAGTTCAGTTCTGAGAACCTTACACCGCTAGCATTTCTTTTAGCTTGAAAGACTGTGAAGGGACATCTGAAAGGATTTTGGTGATTGAGACTTTGTGACTTAAAAAAAGAATAAACCTGCGATATCCCGGTCTCGTCAGGAGGAAGCTGTGTTTGGGAGACCAGGCAAGGCCTTGGTTTTTCAATGCATTTCTGTTTTCTGGATGGGTAGCTTCTCCATGGTTAGGTTTTGTACCTGGTACCCCAGCGGTACCCACATGCAGGAAGTGCTCGGGAAGGCCTGGCTGGTTTAAGTTCATGTGAGACAGAATCATAGTCAGAGGCACGTAACAAGGCTTAACAGGCATTGCCTCCTACTGCCTTCCTGGGGCTACTTTCTTGTTTGTAATTTGGAGTTTTCCTCAATAATTTGAAATTGTTATTTTTTATTAGTTTGCGTTTTCTGCCCATGTTTTTTAAAAGAGAAATTTCATGATAACTAGTCTCTGATGTTAGCTGATTCTCATTTACAGACACATCTATGTATCAAATACCTCTGATTATGGTTATTGTTAAATAAAATAGACTGTCACATCCTGTTCAGCATCGCCTGAGTAGCAAGCCAGGCCCATTAAAAATGATATGCGCTCATTAAAGAAATTCCAGTTAAAATCTTGGAAAGCTTGCATTAAGAATACTTCCTCATAATGCGCTGTCAATCTTCCCCGCACCTGTTAGCATGTTTAGAAAATGCCTTTTTATAATTCATCTGTCTTATTGCAAGTGGAAAAAGATTCACAAAAGTAATTCTGATTATTCAAATTGTTTTGTAAAACACAAAATTAAGAACATATCCTATAATAAGCGCTAATAAACTTAGCAACTAGATATAAATAAAATATAGGTTATTAAAATATTCTAATATGATGGGAAAGAGTTATGGGCTCCTATAATTATCTTTGCTGAATGTAAACAGTTTCTGAGATAGTTTTAACTAGTTTTAGTGCTTGAAATCTTGATTCTTTCTTGGAGATACCAGTAGAACTGGTGCAGATTCCATCATTACTGCACTTGTTTTTTAACTCCCCACCGCATAATAAACCTATGAACTCCATTAACTGTAATCGATAGGCGTGAGAGGATGCAAAGGCCTTTCCCCATCCCTCTCACGGCCGCAAAGAAGAAGTCAAAATGAGTATGACGCCAAGTCCCATGCAAGTAATCAGGTACGTCATTTTTCATTTGAAGAGAAGTCCTCACCAATAATAGAAATGCTGAGAAAGGTTATTACAATAACAAATGAGTTGGCAGAGTGATTTATGCTTGAAGCAAATGCACCTTCTGAAGGAATCCTCTTTAATTCCTTATAAATCCTGGGCTTAGTGGACAGGGTCTGACTCTGGGAATTCAGCAGTTGAATGCACGCAGTATTTTGAATTCACTTGGTTCATTTCTTGAGGACCGAACAGCTGTTTTCCATGGTCCTCCTGGCAGGTATCTGCTTGGGGATTAGCAATGCTTCACGTGGTCACAAGAAATGAATGTGTAATTATATTAAATATGCTTCATCTCTTGGGCTTACTTATCTCAAATGATATTTGAGCCATTCAATAAGAGTTCCATATAAACCAGCTCACTCTTTAAGCAATAACATCTTATATTAATACAGCGGTTTTACTTTTTCAGAAGGTTTCTGGAAGCTTTCTCCTTAGTACCTTGGTATGCTTATGCAAAGTTGGCATTTTTGCACGGGAACATACTGCTGAGTGTATCTAAAGCATGGTACCAAACTGTCTGTTTTTGAGATCTGAATTAAATTTGGAGGAAAACATACTCAAAATGGTTAGTGCAGGATCATAAGCTTCTGAACTGCTGTGGAGCTCAGGGTGTCATGGACCACCGATGGTTGCTGGAGGAGGGATCCCAAACACCTCGTCGGCCTGAAAGGATTGGCAGCTACTCTTGCCAATTCATCTTAGCCACTTGGAATATGGGGTTGTCAAAGTCAAATGCACCCCTCCAGGATTTGCTCAAAAATGAGCCAAATAATTTCTCTCAATTTCCTTAGAAATTCGGTCGTTTTTGCACCCTCCTAACAGTCCTGTTGAGTTCCGTTAACTGTCACACCAGCTCCTGAAACCTGTAAGTGGCTGAAAGTGTGACTCTAGGAGGCTCGCCTGTCAAGACGCCCCACTAAGTCTAGACACTGCCATCTCCATTCGTCCCCAGCAAGGGGCAGGAGCTGTAATTACATTTTATTCGATGTCACTTCAAACACCAATCGTGGTTCTTCACACATAATGGATGCTTGGCAAGTAGGTCTTAGGTTAACTTACGTTCATTTTAATGAGGTGGGTGATTTTGCCAAATCTAATACAGCAGCCATAGTTAGGACAATTGTTTCATCACAACATGCTGATGGTTTATTTGCTGTTTTTATTCACTCATTCGGTCATATTATTGAGTGTACACTGCCTGCCAAGTGTTCTAGACCCTGGGGACAATAGTGACAAACAGGCGTGGAAGGTTCTTGCCTTCGTCCTAGTGGGAAACGGCAGGGGCCCTGAGGGGAAAGGATAATGGGACAGTTCTGGGGCACAGTAACGTTCCTGACGAAAGTGACATGCAGACAGTACAAGGCAATGTGCCTGGGTTGGTAGGGGGAGAGGGACATTCAGGCTGAGACCTGAGTCGTGAAATGAAGATGTAATGTGGTGAAAGCTTTGAGATTTTTGCGTAGACATAACAACCCCTGTGACCGGAGCAAAGTGAGCTAGGGGGAGGTGCGGAAGAGAAGCACAGAGAAGTAGGAGCCTTACGGGGCGTCTGTGCACAGGTGCTCGTCTGAGGGAGGGGACCATGGCAGAAGGGGAAACGGCGATGTCTTTCTCAGACGTGGAAGTGGGGAGTTGGTTCGAGACCTCTCCATCCCCTCCCCTCCTCTTTTCTTCCCTGTCCTTCTTTCATTCCTTTCTTCCCTCCTTCCTTTCTCCCATTCATCCCTTCCTTTTTAAAAGTGGACAACGCACGTGTCTGTGTTCTGCGGAAATGAAGCGTCACACTGAGGAAGAACAGCGATGCAGGTGGCACATGGTTCCAAGGGATGGGAGGGATGTGGACCCTGTGAAGCTGGATTCTTCCGTACAAATGTGGGGCTGCAGGGAACCAGCCGTGAGGGACTCCCACTGGTCAGTGTGTTTTCTCAGAGGAATAGGAGCCACGACACCAGCAGAGGGTGGGAAGGTGGAGGAGACATAGAGAGTTTTAGAAAGTATGACATTATCTTCTGAGATGGTAGGGTAGCAGACCTCTCAGGGAGGTTTGGTAAGACTGCCCAGGATTGTTGACATGTGGGGTTGGTCACTGTCTGTGGTTCGTTTTGAGACTGTCATAGTCTAACACATGTATTTAGAGAACCCTGCAAATGGAGAAGGATTTAAGAAAGGTCTGGGAAGTGTTCCATATGGGAAAGGATGACAAAAACTGGAATTAAACAAGAAAATATTTTCAAGTGAAGTGCAGTGGCTAAGAGCAAGGGCTGTGGAGTCTGCCAGAGTTATGTTTGAATTTTGGCTCTTCGCTTACCAGCTGTGTGACCTTGGGCATATGACCTACCCTCCCTGAACTTTAGGTATTTCTTCTGTGAACAGGGTAAATAAGCTATTTACAACATGTTGCTACATCAGAGATTCAATGACACCTGCTATTCATTGTGTGAATATGTGTCAGGGGGAGCGTGACTTTTTCAATAGCTGATGAGCTGTTGTGTGGAAGAAACCCCAGGCCTGTGTGTATTGCACCAGAGAGTAGATCTGGAATGTTAAAGGAAAAGGAGGATAGCAAAGCCGACTTCCCGTAGCTGTCTCTTCCTAATGTGGAATAGGTCTCCCCGGGGTAGGTTTTCATAGGTGCCACCAACTGTGAAGAGTTCTGCAATGGAACTGTTCTTGCTTGGGTGGGAAGATTGGATTAAGATGCTGTAGTTCTATAGCAAACACATGCTCAAGCCCGCCTACATTCTGTCTATTTGCGTATATCACTTTTTGTTGCAAATAATTTGTATCGTGGATTGATTTGTGTGTGTGTGTGTGTGTGCACAAATACTTTGGTTCTTCTGAAGCCTGAAAAATCAACAGCATCATTATTTTTTGCATATATTATGTTACTGGGTCATTTTAAGACCCCTATTAGTGAAGGTTATTTTGTTTTAGAGATCCAAAAGTGAAGACAGGTGAAGTTATTTGGTTATAAACCTAAAAAGAAAATTTAGGATCAAGACTCATTTGGATCATTTGTCTAATAATTTTCATATCAGCTCCTTCAAATGGAGTGTCTTAAAGTTTATTGACTGTTAAACATTGTTTAAAGTCAACTTTCTTTATTAAATATGAAAAGGAGAATTATCTGATAGTTTTTCTTAAATGCAATAATTTATTCTTTATAATGACCAATTATTTAAGCTACTTTATCTCATATATTTTCCTATGTTGATGAGCCATCTTAGAGTCACCTTATAGACTACCATTGTACTTTGTTAGTGGGGTAATATTTCTATATAATAGCACTAAAATGCAAAGTGTTACTGCACCTGAATTTGGTGGTGGACAGGGAAAATGGCTAAAGATACCCTAGGAGACACTACATGCAATTTAAAAAAAACCATTGAATATAATTAACTGAATAAGAAGGCTGCAGCTCCTAGAAGCACACAAATCTGAGTGGATTTGTTGCAAAACTAAGTCTCATAAGACTTTCTTCACAATCAAAGGCTTTTCCCAATTACGCTCACATATTGTGTGAAAGGAAAAGATTTTCCCATCATTGTTTTTGACCACATGGAGAAAGTATTTGAATAAAATATTCAATGTGAGCTAGCTGGCGCTTCTTTCTACATGGGAGAAAAAATATTGCAAAGCTCACTTTCTTGGAGATGGAAAATAATTCCATTCTTTAGAGGAAGAATGGATCCACTGTTAAGCTGATCAACTTCTAAGTTTTCTGGAAAATTATATAATTAAAAAAAAATAACTGAGGCTTCAGCCGCGTTTTCCAGAAACTAGAACATAGTCAAAAGTGGTAGAAGAGAAGTTACAGGAAGTGGAGAATACCATGTTTGGGATACAACTCAGTTCTTGCGGATTGTATAGGATGGTGACCAGATTTTTTTATTCAGTCATCAGCCAGATACTAAATATCTTCAGAGCATAATGACTTACAGAAGAGCTTGAGGTTTTTTTCCCTCCTCTTGCAACAGAAAAATGAGACAAAAATAAGGAAACTGGCAGTTGTAACATGGGTGGAATGTAACTCTGGGGTTAAAAATAGTATCTTTGATCATTGGTGTATTTCTTGAAAAGAGAACTCACAGAACTAAAAGGGTTAAAAATTGACTCGCATATGTACTTACTCTTCTGTGTCACCTCTTGAATTACTTCAGAGGATATTTCAATACAGCAATATATTCAGTTTCCTAGGGCTGCTGTGGCAAAGCTCTACGCACAGTGGCTTAGAATAACTAAGAGTTGTTTTTCTTTTGACTCACAGTTTTGGAGATCAGTTCAGTTTCAAGGTGTAGGCCAGGTGTGCTCCTCTGAAAGTTTTAGGGAGGAAGAATCTGCCCAGGGCTCTCTCCTGGCTTCTGGCAATCTCTGGCCTTCCTTGGCTCGCAGGTGCATTCCTTCAGTTGCCTGTCTTCTTGTGTGGTTTCCCCATCGCTTTCTCTGGGTGCGTTTGTCTCTTGGATCAAAGTTCTCATGTTTGGAAGGACACGTATCATTTTGGGTTAGGGCCCCCCCTAATCACCTCATCTTAACGTGCTTCTCTACAAACCCTCTTTCCAAAGAAGGTCCCATTTTCAGCACTCGTCACCTAGCTTTTTAGAAGTGACACAATTCAGCTCGTAATAAGAATCTTAAACATCTCTTTTCCTTTCTGAAAAGAGAGCCGAAGAGTTAACTACGTAACATTACAGCACATGGCAGGCAAATTAACATATGTAGGTGTGATTTGGTATTATGACAAGCATTTGGCACAAAGTGTCCATTCAAGGTCACTGTTTTGGTTAACTGATTGCAATTATGTGATGTCGTTGCTCTTAAATTTCTTATTACCTTCAATTCCTTCTGGTGTGAAGCTTGATTTGTCAGTGGAAGCAGGGAGGGAGAAGCTTCTTCAGGGTCCTTGCCACTTCAGGACCCCTTACTAAAGACCAAGGCTGCATGGAGTAGGAGAGAAAATTTGGATAAATTGTGATTAACATACCTGAGACCTAAAAGCAAATTTAAATGGGAACCAGAATCGATGACTTCAGAGCTCTGAAGAGCTAGGACAGAGTTCATGGTGGGTTTAGCTGCTTATTTTTTTGCTTGGCTCTAATGAGGTTCCCAGATTTCCCCATTTTCCTGGTCTCTTCTGTTCTCTGAGATGAGCAACATGGTTGCTTGACCCTCTGTGTGTCTGGGTAAACTGCCTCCCTCCTCCTCTTCTCAGCCCCCTGAGCCCCACCCTCCTCTGAAGGCTGCTACACTCCTGTGTCAATCACTGCAATTTTCTGATCTGTTTGTTGGTGATTGCCCTGGTAGTTTAGATGTGTATCATTTCTGATGTGTATGTTTCTCTGCTTAGGATTTCACAGCTCTTTTACAGCTCTGACTATACATTCGCATATCCACATGTTCCACCTCTTGACAAACTTGTTGTATTATTTAACTCCAGAACATTTTGGGTATATGATCTCTCTAAATCCAATTTTTAGTCTCCTGTGGTCATAAACTGTATTTTCTCCCCTAGTCTCATAGAACCTCGTATACAATGGTACTCAATGAATCTATATTAATAATTGAAATTGTAAGGTGGAACTGCCAAATAGGAATTCTCTTTATGGTCTTGCTTACTAATATGTTTTTAAAAATGGAAATGATGATCTTCACATGACAGGCCACATTTTCAGAGAATCTGATATTACTTCTCTTTAATAATGTAATAAATGAATCCTTGGAACATTCTGACAACCTCTCTGATTTTATAAATGACTATACTGTGGTTTATGACTCTCTGCCAAGATCCTGGGGTTCTCAAATAAGTACAAAAATAAAATTGTGGAAGACTTGATATGATTGGATATTTTGCAGAAAGCAGTGAAAAAGCTGATTTGGTGTTCAAATTGCCTAAGGGCCAAAAAGAGAGTATCCTGAGCAGCCTCGTGACCAGCTGACATCTGGATGACACAGCTTCTAAGGCTGTCGAGATGGTGGAAGGCATCTGAATCCCAAGGGTTAAGGCAATAGGGGCTATCATCGCTGTGATGGAAGTGTCATTCACTGAATGTACACACAGCCATATGTGTACATCTGTGCAGTGGAATTAGATGCCATTGAACTAGATATTTTAATTTCCTGAAGTGTATCTTCCCTGAGACTCATGGAATCGGTAATGTTGGCTTGATGTTCCACAGGAAATTGTAATAATAGAATTTTTTGGTAGCATATGAGTTGACCCTGTGCATAGAGGCTGCACCTAAAAGGCAGTTTGAGAAATAAATTTTAATTCCTTGATTATAAAGGCCTTTTTCCTGAGCATGGCACATAGCCATCTGTCTTTTTAATCTCTGCAAGGAAAACCCCAGCCCTATTCCAAACCCCTCTCTCTCCATTATGGGAAATCTCTCTATGTTTGATGAACCTAAGTGAAAAACGCAGCCTCATATCCATGTATTTATTAAATCTCTGGTTGCATAAAGGCCTCACTCCCAAGTAATGTTCAAAATAAATTGCTTCCATGATTGTATTGTTAGAATGCACATATATGATTTCTTTGCTTCCATGTCATTTTAAAGTCATCCCAGTGCTTGCTAGAATAAGGAAACACTCCCACCTGGTGAAGAGATCAGAATAGCCAGGAGTATATAGATGTGCTTCTTGTAGTTCTTGGATTGTTACCTCTAGTGGCAGAAACACTCCTACTTGGCCAATACTTTTCCATTCTTAGCAGGCACCATGTACTTTGCTTAGTTATCTCATTCAGTTCTTGTGATACTCCTCTGATGGACAAATATTTAAGATCTTCTTTTACAGAGGTATAAACTTGGCTTACCATGGATGCGAAATTGTCTGGTATTTGTTCCTTTGATGAATAGTAGACACCAAAGCTTGCAGGCTCAGTTGTCTGGTCTTCTATTTGAGGTAGAATAAGGCAGGGTGAGCAGTTCTGCTGCTTGTGACCAAAGGCCAGCTTTGCTGCTCTCTCCTTTTGGGACCGTGAGCAGGTGTTTGTACCTCCCTGAGCTGTTGTCATCTTCTTTTGAAGTGGTGCAATGGGAGCCTACTGCAGAACTGAGGAGAAAATCAAATAAGGTAATATATCTAACATCCAATATGCCTAAATCACAATGAGTTCCATAAACATTTATCTATGGTGATTAGACTATACCTTTCTGTTGCATATATCTTGCTATCTGCCTGAAATTGTCTAAAGACTACACCCAATGATTCTATCGAAAAGAGAACATCAGTTGACTGTGTTAAGGAGAGATAATGGAAGATCCCTAAATTGACTACAGTGATATGTTTATGTGTTAATTAGCTTTTGAGGTCCAATATAAAGAAACACCAAGATGCTATTACTTCTGGAAGACTTGGGGGAAACATTGTTGTTAAACATATTGACTCCAGTCACCTTACTTGTCAAAAGAAGGTCAGTGAAGAAGTAGTAGAGTTCAGAGTTCTTGTCTGAGAGCAAGAAAAGTTGACTTCTATCACTTATTTACTGAAATGGGTCAGAGTGAGCAAGATTTAGTTGTAACTGGTACTTAGAGTTCTTGTTTGCAAAGTGAGAATAAAGCTAGGTATTTCCTGGGGTTCTTTCTGCTCCTGGTGTATGAGGTCAGTCCTACGTCTTTTCTAACTGCCTTTGCAACTATTTGCTTTAAACAAAAGTTGCCCACTGGGGTTATGGAAGATGAGTGGAGGAGGTAGAAATATGTAAGCAAAATATTGAGAAAGCAGATTTATGTGGAAAGTGGTGTGTAGGTTTAGGTTAGAGTGGATGATCAGAAAAGCAAAAAAAAAAAAAAAAAAGAAAAGAAAAGAAAGAAAGAAAGAAAGAAAGAAAGAAAGAACAGATATGAGAAATATAAGGCGAGCAGGAAAAGGGTAGGAAAATGACTTGTGTTTGATCAAACCCGGTGGGAGATGAGGCTTTTATTTGAACTGGATAGGTGATACTTCATATTAGCCTCACTAAAATTAAAATGATAGAATGCTGGACTCATTTTAATGAAAAAGAATGCATGTAATATATATGTGATAGTTCTTCAGCTGACCAATAGTCTTTAAAAATTAGCCCAATATTTTAAGTGTAGCAGATGACTGTAAGAAGATGAATTAAGGGGCTAGGAGCATATCTCAGTGGTTAAAGCACTTGGATAGCAAGCTCAAGGCCCTAGGCTTGATTCCCCAGCACCACATAAATTGGGTGTGGTGGTACATGCCTACAACACCAGCACTGGGGAGATTGAGCCAGTAGGATTGGTTTGAGTTTGAGACCAGCCTGGGCTTCATAATGAGTTCATGGCTAGCCTGGACTATAAGAAAAGACCCAGTCTCAAAAAAAAGTAAATCCTGAAGTCATGAGTAAAGTTGTTAATAAATAATAAATCAGCTGGGTTGGCACCTGCCTGTAGTCTCACCTACTTGAGGAGCTGAGATAGGAGGATTCCAAATCTGAGGCCAGTCTGACCAACATACTGAGATTCTGTTTCAAAAACAAAACAACTCTTTAAAAAGCCAACTAAATTATACGCAAAATTTTAGATAACAAAGGCAATGGAAAGATGTTGTTTTCAATAACCAAAAATTGGAACTAACATTAAATCACTAAAATTTTGGCCCACTGAAAGTTGAACTATTTTTAAAAAAATAAATGTTTATTCACATATTTTACTTATATTCTGGCTAGAGTGAAAACCTCTTATGTTACAAGCAAAAATATGAAGTAACTAGAATAATATTTTACACTAAAATTTTTATAATATTTAAATGAAAAAAGTTGTTCTATATATTATGCCAAGGACAGACATCAGAAAAAGACTGATAACTAAGTTAAGCCACTTGAAATCAAAACAAAACACAATGAAGACGCAAGGAACAAAATCTTCTGTGACCAAAATCCCACTTAAAAGCAAAAAAGGACAGTAAGAAATAGATTTGAGGCACTCATGTCAAGAGGGTCTTCACTTTTAAATTATCAAGTCAGTAAGAAAAAGAAAGTATTCCAACAAGTAAAATCATTAAAAGGAGATACATGGGAATTTTACACAAAATTGGCACCAAATTCCTCCAAATTTATAAGAAAATATGAAATACAGTGTTGAGATAACGTTTTAAATAATGATTAGTTAGAATGGAAAAGATTAATCCTGTCCTTGGTGGAGTGGTCTACTCATTGTATTTGTGGAGCATAAATTGCATAGTTATTCTGAATGGTAAATATGTAAAGGCATTCTTTCATAGTCATTTGATATAATTTTTTCCTAAAAAAGTAACCAATAGATGAAAAAACCTGAATACTAATTTTCATTTCAGGAAAACAACTCAAATAACGATCAATAAGAAATCGATTTAAAATATTATATCTGTACAATGGAATGCCAAACAGCCAAGCAATGGTTATGTAGATCTATCTTAGCTCATATGGAAAGACATTCCCAAGTAAGAAGTCACATTGAAATGCAGTTCGCGTCAATGGTAAGATGATGACAACGTTGAGTCTTGGTGGTAGGGATTAAGGCAAGCCTCGTATGTGTGAGTCACATGCTCTGTCCCTGGTTAGGTAAATGGTTTAACTAGGAGGTGCTCTAGGAGAGTGAATGAGATTCTAAGTGCAGGGAAGACAATATTAAGTTAAAATGGAAGTGACTAGGGTTTGTCTTATTGGGGAACTTGACTGCACATCGGAGCTAATCTGTCCCAGGGCACAGCAAGCTGGAGGACTGGTCCTCCAATCCTCCATCTTTGCTGAGAGTGATTCCTAAGGCCTGGCGCCTCTAGCCAGCCTCTAGCCTGGTCTGAGAGAAAGCCCGCAGGCAGAGCGGCAGGTGATTCAGCAGAGTTAGATGGAGAGTAGAGCAAGGACACGGGTGGGACGCTGGTGACGACAGCTGCACGGCCTGAGAACAGAGTGAGGACTGAGACTTCAGGTTGCTTTCAGTTTGATTTACTTCTAAATTTGCAAACTAACAGTACAAAGGACATATACAAGATAGGGATTCGGTGACTCAACGCGGGTATCCAAGATGGCCCCTCATGGCCTGCCCATGTGCTGGAGACATGCCCTTGGAACTGAGTGGTGCACAGGAGCCTCCCAGAGGGCCATGCGCCACACACCTCTGGCTTCAGATTAAGGGATGAGTGACAGCAGCCTCAAGGCCCATCCTAGTACTTTTTTTTTTCCTAATTTTTGGGCATTTGCTTTCTTCGTTGTTCTAATTTTTACTGAATCATTGGACTTACAGCGTGTCTGTTTTGGATCAACTGTAAAGTCAAAGTTATGAATCGATTTATTGTCCATCCTGACCCTTAAAATTAATTTCAGGTAGCTAAGAAAAACACAAATAGTAGGTCTTAAAAATACAAGTACACATAAAAATACATAGGACTATCAGGGTAAAGGGAGAATCTGAATATAGAATAAAACAAGCCAAGGTTGAGGATTAGTGTACAAAATCCATGTCCATATCTAGTACAATTTTTATATTCATGAGAATCGAGCTACACTTTGGGCTTTGAACATCCTAACATGGAAAATGAATAAGGAAAAACAGTTACAAGAAGGAAGACAATCATGTTAAAGGGACAAAATGTTCTTAAGGTTATAACAAAACAAAACAAAATAAAACAAGCATCTCAAAGACACACAAAAACACTGTCGACCAGAAGTATGGCATTTCTGAGACATCCGAGAGAACAGAGTGGCGGGGAAGGACAACATTCTTGTCACCAACCTCAGCACATACAATCAATACCGCGTGGGTTTTTTCCTATTGTTTCATTGTGCTTTGATGATTCTATCTATACCCTCAAAGCAAACTTTGGCATAGTGCCAAAGCAGAATTTAATAAAAACTATTTTAAGATGCAAATCAATGCAAGTCAAGCACACAGTTTTCTAACGGTTTGGTTTGAACTAAGGGTGAATTTAGATCATACAAAGAAATGCATAGGACATTGCTCACCAGGAAAACCAGTTTGAGTATACTTTGCACAATCTAACTTTTAATAAAACTCTTTGGCATCAAAGAAACCAAGGTCTGAGAAAATCATGCATGAGATTATTTCATGTGTGTGAGGACAGCCAATAAAGATGGGTTCATATTTATTTGGCAAGCAGTCCACCAAGACAAATGATAGAACTGACATTCTATTAAGAAAATTTAGAGGTCTAAGATATAAGCTTAATAAATTACTTCTACTGTCTTTCTTTAGAGAACTTTCTATACTGTCTACTGACTGGGCTGCTAACATTTAAAGAATTTCCATATTTATGGTATAGATTTAGCTGTGGTTCTTTTTGTTTAAATCACAGAGTTATTATTACTATTACTATTATTTGGGTAGTCTGTTTTGATATGCTGTTCAGAAGAAAAATGCCTTGTAACACTGAAGGTTTATGGCATGAGCATTTCGGTATCTTTAAAACCTGTGCAATGAATTGGCTTCACAGTCTGGCATTTTCAAGGAATGTGTGAGCAAGCAGCCTCATTATTGATAAATATTTTAAAACACGTGGTATTTACCCAGAAGGTCCCAATGGCTCCATGTGCCTCCTGCAGAAATGGCATGTAATAAAAAACTCCAGAATGAAATTTCAGAGGAAAAAAGGATACTGCACTTAAACAAAAATTCAATAAAAGAAATGTTAGAAAATCCCCAAAGCATTCCAACCAAGTTATGGATTAATTGCTTGGCACGTCTCCTTTTTTAATTCCAAGCTGCCTTTTTGTTAGCTGAGTAAACAAAGCATCTAGAATAAGTCAACTCGAGCCAACAATGACAGCCCATTAACATCATGACTGATAATAATGATAATTCCCAACGGCATTGACAAGGTTTACACATAAGCAATAAAGAAAGACAAAAGGCTCTTACTCTCCTTTTTGATAAAAAAAATAAGGGAAGTATGTGGGAGAAAGAGAAGGTCTGTCTTGTGTCTAGACTTCTAAACGGTTGGTCCAGAACTTTTGTGAAGGGTGTTTATGGGCTCAGTTTGCAATTAGTCCTACGGGTTGTGGGAAAGGGTGGAAGGATTCCTAAAGTCCTAAATCTGCAAACTTTACAAGGGCATTATACTGTGGGCATCAGGGAAGTGGTTGGTTGCTGCATCACAAAATTGATAGTTAACACATTTGTTCATGCCTCAAGGAAAATGTTTTCATTAGAGATCGTTTCATTTACATAATGTAGATCCCATCTCCTACTTCCCTTCCTCCATTCTCTCTTGAGTTTCAAGACAGCAAGTGTTCTGCCTTGCATCTGGTTTGCAGAAGGTGCATATTGAGTAACATTTAGTCACAAGCAAGGGACATTCAGGTCGGGTTTGCTTGAAAAACCCAACAGCATCCCTCCGCCCCACCAAAGGAAGGAAATGTCAAAATCTGCTACAGCCTCGATTTTGACTCTAACCTTTGGGCAGTACCTATTTTGTACATTACCACTAGGCTCTGGTGTTTTCACAAAAATTCCCCGATGGAGAGATTTGTGTCAGAAGAAATTCTTCCGAGTACTATTAAGAGGAACAGTGAGTGTGAGATGGACGAGCAGACTGACGACCCGCCCAGTCTCCTTTACCTTAGGACTGTTGACACCATACTCGTGTAGTTTACAATGAAAACGTTGCCCAGACACGCACTACAGAGAAGCAAGGTTAATACCCACACTGCTCGATCCTGTGGCTGCCTGAAACTGGTGTGAATCTGGGTTCTTATTCTTTTATCCTGTGTAGTGAATTTATACCGACATGTGGAATGCTACTCACTGCTCTTGTTTTAAGTAAGGCCAAAAAAGGAATGCTTTAAAAATAAATAAATCATCACATATTTCAATCTGGGAGGAATGGTAGAAATTAACTATTCATATTCTTTAATTTGACAAATAAGGAAACTGAGTTCCAAAAGAACTTTGAACTTCATCCAATCCCATGCAGCCTTTCTGATGCACAGACTACATGACTTCTTTCTTTTGGAGCATGTAAAAGCAGCTAAGAATGGAAAATAAGATTAATCTTTTGGAAAACTCCACTGTCTGTATAAATTGTGATCATGGTCAGATACTTTCTAAACTGTTTTGAACTCAACTTTAAGTTTAGGATTAATCTCTTATTACTGCTGGAAAAACGTTGCTGAAGACTTGTAATAGTACATAGTTCAGTTTTTCAGATCTAAGAGAAACTGATTCTCTTTTCAGGAAGTATTTGCTGAGAAACTCTTGTGGGTAAGACATTGGGCTGGGGGTCAAGGGGGTTTGCAACAACACAGACATCATGGGCTCATTCCACAGTAGCTGAAGTGCATCGTGGAAATAACAAGGTGAGCCTATCACGTGATACAAACAAGAATGGGATTTCAGTCTTGCTACTGGCAGAAAGTGCTGCATAGAGTTGGGAAGGGTAAGAAGTAGCTTTTCATTGCAGTAAGTAGGAAAGAGGTTTTTTTTTTTTTAAAGAAGATGTGCTCTTTGGCTCATTTTGAATAAAATAAAAGATTGAAGAGATGTTGGAGAAAATCTTTGCAAGGGGAGGAAACACCAGGAATAAAGGCACAAAAGCAGGGAGCCAGGGGGTAGATGAGCCAGTAAATTTAGTAATGTGTGAACACAGTTGAGTTAAGAGGGGCTGGGAGCATAGCTCAGGGATTACAGCTCTTGTCTCGTAAGCATGAGGCCTGAGGTTCTATCTCCAGTGCCACACAGTGGGTGCAGGTTTATAATCCCAGTACTTGGGAGTCTGAGGCAGTAGGATTGCCATGAGTTCTAGATTGGCCTGCTATACATAGTGAGTTCAGAACCAGTTTGGACTGTAGAGTGAGACTCTATCTTAAAAGGAGAGAGAGAGAGAGAGAGAGAGAGAGAGAGAGAGAGAGAGAGAGAGAAGCAATTGTTGTGGTGGGCATGAGATAGGTGTGGGACTAGAAAATTGAAAGTTCAACCAAGAAAAAGCAAAACAAATTTGACAGGTCATTTTTCATTGCACTATGTTTCAATTATCCTCAGGAAAAATGTGAGTCGACCAGATATACATTCTTTCCTCCTAAAGGATCACCAGGAGCTTAGTAATCCACTGAATTCAATGTCCTCTGGTAGATCCCTGGAATGAGTTAATTGCGTACCAGTGGAGGAGGCAGCTTTGGAATCAAGCAGGGTTAGCTAACAGCAGACTGCAGTTTCAGTGAAGTAGCTCAGGTAATCAGTGCACGTGAGGAGGTGCCGGGATGCCCCATCCTCGGGATGTGGGACAGGAGAGGAGGCAATTGAGTTCCAATGTTTGTGTATTTATCCACCATCAGTTCATTCATTCATCGAACAAAATTTAGTAAGCACTTTGAACGAGCCAAGCAATGTGCTAAGAACGGGAAGGCATGATTTAAAAACAAACACCCCCCCGCCCCCCACCACAGAACAACTTTCCACTTCTCCCAGTGAGTTATACTTCTTGAGGTTGTGGAATTCAAAAGTCCAGAAGACAAGACGGCGTGCAGAGCCACAGACATTCAACCTGCAAGTGTCCCAGTGATGTATTTAAAGTGACGTGCAGGGCCGCATGTTGGATTCAGTGGTGCAAGCCAGGCCAAGCAGGCCTGGGAGAGTCATAAGCTGAGGCCCGAGGAGGAGAACAATGAACGAGAACCAAGAAAGCAGCGGAAAGAGTTGTTCAGGTAGCGAAAGAGCAAATGTGAAAACGGAGGCAGCAGAATGTGGGGCGTTCAGACAGCCGAAAGCCTTTCTGTCTGGCTAGAATGCTCAGGTCAAGGGAAGGCGTGGGTAGTGGTGGGCAGAGGCCAGTTATGCAGCTGCGTAGCCAGACCGGGAGGCTCCTTGTAAGTCATGCCACAAAATTTGGCCCAATGTCATCGCCTTTCTTACCTTTTATTTCTCTCTGTTTTGTTTCTTTGAATAGTAATTCTAAATATTTAAGTTCGAAGATAGAAATACATAGCTATGTAGTTCAAAGAAAAGCTGTGATAAATCCTGTAATGATTTCTAATTATGTTCCATATGGTAGCCACTGGCCACTCTGACTACTGAGTGCTTTGTATGTGGCTTGTCCAAACTAAAGTGTGCTGTCATTGACAAATGCAACTTGGATTTCAAAGCCTAAATTTAGAAAAAAAAGGCGTAGTGATTTTATGTTATGTCTTGAAATGATAATATTTTTAAAATGCTGGGTAAGATAAAAATACTACACCAGCATCAGTTTTACCTGATTCTTTTTACCTTTTCCAGTGTGGATATTAGAACATCCCCCCCCCCCCATTTTACTGATATGCATAATGCAATACATAAAATTTACATTGATCTTGAGTATTTTATGCACATACATATTGTGGCAAAGTTACGAATCTGTTCCTTCTCTCTTTTTGACCCTCCCACACCCTCCCCCTCTCCTCCAGTCCCCACTATTCCCCACATTAAGTTCTATGAAGTAATTGTGATCTGGGCTTCTCAGATCAGAGAAACCATTCGATATTTCAGCTTCTGCTTCTGACTCATTTCATTAAGCATGACTGTTTCAAGTTGCCTCCATTTACCTACAAAAGCCTCCAACCTATCTGTCTTTACAGATGAATAGTATTCCATTGTGTATAAATACCACAATTTATGTATCCATTGGTCTGCTGATGGGTATTTTGCTGTCTTCCACATTTCAGCTATTGTTAGTTGTGCTGGTATGAACATGGGTATGCATGTATCTCTGTTATGTGTTGTTTTTAAATCTTTTGGGAAAATTCCCAGAAGAGATATCACTGGGTCAAAGTGGATATTTATTTCCAGTCTTTTGAGAGACTTCCATACTGCTTTCCATAGTGGTTGTACCAGTTTACATTCCTACCAGCAGTGCAGGAGGGGTCCTTTCTCCCCACAGCCTCGCCAGCACTGATTGCTGTTTATGTTCTTGGTATACACCAGTCCTTTAGAGTTAGATGATACCTTAGTGGTGTTTTGATTTGAATTTCTCTTATGGCTAAGGATGTTGAACATCTTTTTATGTAGTTATTGGCCATTTGAATTCCATCTGAGAACAGCCTATTGATTTCTTTTGCCCATTTTTCAACAGGGTTTGATGTTCGAGGTCTTCCCTTTCTTCAGTTCCCTCTATATTCTGGTTATGAGTCTCCTATCTGAGGTATTGGTGGTGAATATTTTTTCCCCAGTCTGTCGGTTCTCTTTTTACACTGTTGATAATTTCCTTTGCTGTGAAGAAACTTTTTACTTTGGTACAATCCCATTTGTTAATTCTGGGGCCTATTTATTTTGCTTTTGGTGTCTTATTAAGGAAGTCTTTGCCCACACCTTTGTAGAACATTTTCAAGGACATATGTAGCTTACTTTCTGTTTCTGTTGGGCAGCAGTGAGCCCAAATCCCTCTGACACTTGTTTGAGTATATGGGGAGCTAGCCTATGGGGTTAGAACATTACTAAAATATCTTCCTGGGTCATAACAAATTTGCTGTTAAAATAGACATGTTGCTGTCATTGAATTGACATCAATAACTTAGGCACCAAGCTGGTAGCCAGCTCTGCACGGTCAATGTAAAAGGCACGTATTTACTACACAAATGAGCCCTGGTGACTGGTTTGAACTTTGGTGACTGGTTTGGCTGCAGACTTGAGTTTGTTTAAACATAATAGTGTAACAGTCACCCACTAGCATCTTCTATTGGAACAATGAACCCGGAAAATCATGTGTAGCACAAATACATATTTATTGTCAGAAAATCTTTACTTGGCAATAATTTATTACAACTAAAATTAATATAGCTACTAGCAAATAATTCATTCAATTTTTCATAATTTAGCCTCGAAAAACCTCATTTAGACCTCCCAATGAATCTAAATTAAAGCGACTGAGTTTGTTTCCTGTGGTTTCATCTGCTGGCCTTTCCTTATTCATAAAGCTGAGTACTATTGTTAAAAAGATGAATTCTATTAAATAGGCAAAAATGTCTCCCAATTAAAACTCAGTACGTAACACAAATCTGCAAATGTCTGCATATGCTGTGGGCTTAAGAAATGGGTATACTGGCTTCCTGAACATGAAAGGGGTGAGGCTCCTGGAATGGGGTAAAAAGTAGTTATTACTGTTATTGTCATTTTCATTATGGACAATTTTTTTTAGCTGTAACTTCACACATTTCACAAAGCAAGCAGACGTCTGTGACAATTGGAACACCCATTTCAGGGTGGCAAACGGGTCTCCTCTCTGGTCCAGGGCTTCTTGGGCTAATCTTAGCCAAGGAAGCTATGAAAAAGCTCTCAAAATTTGCCCATAATTATGGGATAACAGCATGGAGCTCACAACCTCAAATTCTCTTTTTAAAAATAAGCAATATTTGCACTTAAAAGACAAATGGTATTTCTAACAAATGAAATGTGCTATACCAGGGCAAATGAATTACCTCTTATCGCCTGTTGTTGCTCTGTGGAAGACCACTGTCATTATTTACTCCAGATCTGACCAAGACCTACCTCTGGTCTTTCCTCAAGATTGCACATCTTTACTTGAATCATTGCTATTTTATCTAAGCACAGAAAATAAAACCAGAGAATTTCCTAAGCTGAAATCATACAGAAGCTGCAGGAAATTGATTACAGAGAGGGTTCAGGGGCTGCTGTATTAACTTTCTTATGAAAATGCCTGATCGTTTTAAGATTTCAGTATAGTGAATAGATTCCTTTGGTGAGTACAATTTTAGTGTATAGAAAAGGGTTTGTGATGGCCTTGTCACTTATAAAATGAGACATTTAGTAATGTAATAGTTCTAACATTTAAACCTCAGATGTATTTCCATGCGCAAGTAGTTAGGAACTCAAAAACAAGTAATTATCAATAGCATATGTATGCAACGAGAGAAGCACCAGCCCCCCCCAAAAGTTCTATTTATGACATTGGCAAGAGGGCTACATTAATTGACTACAGAAAGGAGCCAACATAATATTTACTCTACATTTTCAAAAAGATGTAAAGAAGATTCTAGAAACTCAAGTGCAGTTGGCTTTATTTTGCAAAGGCAAGCTTATGGGAACAGCAACCGCAAGAGAGCTGGTGGAGGTCTGTTTAGAGCCTTCTGATTTCAGTTTAGACATCCAGATGAGTAACTAGGTAGTCTCGTGAGTAGAGACCAAAATAACACTGCTGGGTGTGGTAGGGGAGCAGAGGCTTCCTGAGTGATGGACTCATAATGATATAGTTTCTGTAAGGTTATGTGATCATTATCCTGCTTTTTCTCTTATGAGCTTTGGTTCGTGTTGGATCTTGATCTCTCTCTCTCTCTCTCTCTCTCTCTCTCTCTCTCTCTCTCTCTCCTGAAACAGAATCTCACTCTTCAGGCCAGGCTGGTCCTGAACTCACTATTAAGTCCAGGCTGGTCTTGAACACCCCACAATCCTCCTGCCTCAGCCTCCCGAGTCTGAGTCTGGAATTACAGGCATGTGATACCATGCCCACCTTATGAGGCGCTGGGGAACCCATCCTGGGACCGTGAGCTTGCTAGGCAAGCATTTAACTGTTGAACTATTCCTCCAGCTCCATGTTCAATCTTTCTTAATAGAATGAATTTCCTTCTCTTTCTAACTCTGCTTACTAAAGTTCTGCCTACATTTTAGGGCTTTGTTCAAACCTATATCTTCCAGGAAACCACAAACTTGACTTTCAACCCCACCTTTGTTCAGTCTCTCTACTCTTTTTCTTTCTCTCACATCATAGTTAGGTATTAAATTTATGTCCCTTAATGTAAACACTAAATCTCTAGGGGTCACTTTCTGTGTCACTTAATCTTGTCTTACATCCTCCCCTTCCCTTGTCTTAACCCCCAAGTGCCAGAGGCCTTACAAATGGAAGGCATTCATTGTACATTTGTTGAAAGATTCAGTGAAATGAGGGCAATGCCTGAGATGGGAAGAACAACAGTCAAGGACCTGGCTCCCAACTAACTCATGTTGGTTACGCAGCTCCTGTGAGTCCTCGACATGGAGACTTCTAGTCTTGAGTGCTAACACTCTGCACCCTTCCTTCGGAGTCTCTGACACTCCCTGCCAAAGCCAGAGGCCCTTTCCATGGATGTGCTAGCTATATAAAAAATGCTTGAAATAAACAAAAATTAATATACTTTTGAAAATGTTGGGATTTCCCTTAAGGTAAATGAAATCCTATTAGGTCATATAACATGCACACACACACAAAAGAATTCTTAATACTTCAGATAAGCTATTGATAAGGAAATGCTGTTGTAATGGACAAAATTTATGAGAGGAAGAAAAAGACCTTAGATCGCATAGCCCAAAACTTACTTCCCACGTATCTTTATCTTGTGTCTATATTATATCATGTGATAATAAAGAAATAAGACAAATACTTACAAATCTCCATCTAAAATAATTTTTGTTTGCTGTATCTAGCTAGTAGCCCAAATTGCTTAAACAAATCTTCAAATTGTCTTGATGAATTTTTCAATTTTACACTAATTACTATAGTGAGAAACCTAAAGACCTAATTGTTCTCCAAGGAGAGATTGTCTGGCATATTTCTATCATTTTCTGGTGGAAGATGTAGCATACATCACAGTTTTAAGAGGATATGGCTATCAGCCCAGGTTACAAAGCACAGGAGATACGGTAGGAAAGAGGCATCGTTTTGCTACTACAAGGTCCCTCTGGCTAGATTTTGCATTTCACCCTAGCTAGAATTAAGTGTCTTGTTTTTCTTCGTGATTCCTCTAATCAGTCCGTCCTAGGTGTCTTGTTTTTCTTCGCCATATTCTCTGAGGAATTCTTTAGCTTCTCTTTGCTCCTGTGTCTCTAATGTCATGAGCATTTCTGAGTACAGAACTTGTCTAAACTGGCCTAGAGTAATCAGATGGTTGCCTCTAAGCTGGAGAATGATTCCTGATACCAGTGGTAGAGGGAAGATGCATCATTTTGAGATTAGGATTCTTCCAGAAGTCCCAGATTGACCCTTTGGACTAGAGCCACACCCCCCGCACTGCTGGGGTTTTCAGGCCTTTGGACTCAGGTTGGATCTACACCACCAGCTCTTCTGAGTCTCTAGATTGCCAAGTACAGATCTTGGAACTCTTGGGACTCCACAGTTGTGTGGATCAAGTCCCAGAAATGAGCCTCTCTCTCTTTTTCTTTTGCTTTTCACATATGTGTGTTACTGATCCTGTTTTTCTGGAGAACCCTGGCTAACATACACATAATTGTTTTGAGATATATATATATATATATATATATATATATATATATATATATGAAAATGTTTAAGTAGACCATTAGAGAAAAGACAGATATGAAAGAACTATTAAGTTGAAAAAATAAGACATGAATTTCCTGTGGCCAAAGTCACAGCCATCCACTGCAGGCTGGATTCCCAGCAGGGTGTCTTTCAGGGGAAGGGAACTTTGTTGCTGAGGGGGGTAAGAAAACCTGAAGAAGTGCGGTGTGTGGAGTTGGAAAATCTGCTATTTGATCTGGGCTTTCTTATTTGATTCATTTTCAATCTTTTTTCTGGTGACTTAAGTTTCAAGAGAGCCCCACATAGGGCTGCTGGCTGGAACCAGCCTAGGGGGTTGCCTGGGCATCCCACCCTCTGGAAGTCAGATGAGACAGCAGAGGCCTGTGAGAGGGTGGCTGTGGGCTAGCGGCTGCCCGCGAGTGGCGGGTGATGGGCGGCACCAGCTCCTGGCCTTTCCTTCCAGCCTTTTTCTTTCATGCTACACTTGGGTAATGTATATTTCTCCCTCAAGCATCTTCTGCTTCTCTTTAGAAGCAGCCCAGGCAAATGAACACATACAAAGCACATTTATCAAAGAATAAAAATAATGAATTTATGGTAATTTTCTAGGTAAAGGGAAAAGAATTTAAGGTAATGTCAGTAATACCAGAAAAATAAGAAAAATCACATATTCTCTTTTAAAAGCGAAAGTATCAATAAGAGATCCTGTCTCTTCCCTAACAGCAGCATTTAGTATGTTTTTTCTAGCCGTATTGACATATAACTTACATATAGTAAAATTCACCATTTTAAGGCATGTAAGTCAATGAATTCTGAGACGTACACCTGTGTGATGGCCGCCTTCATCGCAGCACCAGACCTCTGTCATCCTGAGACGTTCCCTGGGGCCCTTTGCCCTCAATTATTATTTTTTTTGTCTCTGGCAACTTCTGTTCTTTGTGTCACTCAATTCTGCCTTTTCTAAAGTTTCAAATATACAAAATAATATATTATTCAGTTTTTGTGTTTGGTTTCATTCACTTAGCACAATGCTTTTGAGTTTTCTGCATCTTTAAAAGTGGCACTCTCAGTCAGGTATCTGTGTACACCTGTATTATCATCTGTATCTGTGAAAAGGTACGAGATATATTTGCTCCAGATATTTTCTATATTTATGCACACACACACACACACACACACACACACACACACACACACCTTTTTATACAAACAACTTGTGTGCCTGTGTATGTGGTGTGTGTGTGTGTGTGTGTTGGCAGCACTGGAAATTGAACCCAGGGCTTTCACACAGAACTCTGTCCCAGAGATTTTTATTTTTTTAACATCAGAATATCACTGACCCATTAAGTTGCTCAGGCTGGCCTCAAACTTGTGATCTTCCTGCCTCCGCCTTCCAAAGTGCTGGTATTATAGATGTGTGCCACCATGCTCAGCTAAAACATAAGTGGTCTCATATTTTTTTGCAACACTCAGTTTTGCTTCATAAATGCCTTTGCGATCATTATGTGTTGCGATAATAAATCTAGCTCATTCCTTTTCAGTGCTGTGTAGTACTCTATATTGACTTAAATATCCTTTATTATGATGAGCAATGTTGTCATGACAGTCTACATTAATATCTCCTTTTGGTTTATGCAGTTTCTTTAGGCAGACGTTGTGACTTGGAATTGCAAGGTCAAAGCATATGTTCATTCTTAGCATGAAGTGACGTTGTCATACCAAATGGTGTTGTAATAAGCTCTGTAAATATGTCATTAACTTGTTGTCAGCTAAGCAAATACAATCTGTAATAGGTGGTTCTGTGAAATTTGGATTTTAAGTCCACTCACTGTGAAACCTTGAGTTTGGGCCAGGAACTGTGCTCAGGGCTGGGATGCGTCGATCTGTTCCGGGATTTTCCTTTCCCGGGCTGTGTGTTTTCTG
Organism: Ctenodactylus gundi; assembly: GCA_004027205.1. NCBI lineage: Eukaryota > Metazoa > Chordata > Mammalia > Rodentia > Ctenodactylidae > Ctenodactylus > Ctenodactylus gundi. The sequence continues at coordinate 1,582,770 of PVKB01000010.1, read as the reverse complement.
GAAACACATTGCACAGGGCCTGGCCTAGTGTGGCCCACGGAGCTGGTGGTTGCCCTTGGTCCCTCTGCTTTTCTCAAGGCTTCTGCCCAGAGGCTGTCCGCTTCCTGTCCTCGCACGTGCTCAGTGCCTACTGCTCACCGTTTTGGTCTTGTTTCTTTAGCTGCCACTTGGTGCTTGTCCCCAGGGCCACCACGATGGAGCTCGTTGCCCAGATCGGGCAGGGATGCTATTGGAGGCTGGGACCTTGGCAGGAGAGCTGGTAGAGGCTTTGATGCCATTGTTTTTCTTGCTATTATTGTAGTAGTAAAAAAAATCACATAAAATCAACCCTTTCAACCAATTTATAAGTTTAGGGTGTGGGGCTGCTGTGCAGCAGGCCTGCCGGATTTTTTCATCTTCTCTGTCTTTGAAGTTTGATACTCATGGAGTAGTGACTCCCCGTGGCCCCCTTTCTCGGGCCCTGTCAACTGCCTTTTTATTTTCTGTTTCTATGAATCCGCCTGCTCTAGCTAGCTTGTACAGTGGAGCCATTCGGCCTCTCTTTGTCTTTCTGTGACTGGCCTGTGTCACTAAATATATGGCACTTTCTTGGTTTGGGGTTTTGTTCAGGGCACCTATCACAATCCATGTGGATTATGTGATCCTTGTACTATGCAGCCTGAGAGATGGAGTGCTGTGTGAAGCGCCTGTTTCTATGACAGATGTTTTCTTCACATTACCTCATTTGAACCTCTCAAAATTCTAAGAAGCAGGCTTCATGATCAACGTTTGACTGGAAAGACAAGCGACTCCGAAAGGCCACTGCCCTGGCCTTCAGCCACCTGGCAGGAAGGTGAGGGTCTAGGGAGCTGAATGTGAGTTTGTCCCCCTCACTCCATGTTTCCACATAATGTCTAGGGGGCTCTAAGTCTGCTTGTTTCTGGCTATGAGATTGAGAGATGATGGCATGATTTTCAACTCATGAGTCGTTACATGCGCTTTTGAAAGTGAACATGCCAGTGGCCGAATCTGCATGGACTCAGAGTACCGTCCCCAGTCACCTACGATGGGGGCCCGTGAGTCCTACCTGACAACCTTCTCCCTTCCTTATATCCAGCCAAGATAAAAACTGAGCAGGGCCGTTGCCTGCTTTTGTCAGAGCGTGTTCACACCACATCTCGGTTTCATATGTGTCCCAGAGTTAAATTTCAGATCTGTGACACCATCAGGGTGGCATTAAGCCAGTTCTCTGAACACGGGCGGGAAAGGCCAGTCCACCCAGGACCTCTTTCACTCCATCCTCGGCCCGCCACTGTCCACCTCCAGCTGTCGTTTCCTTACCCATCCAGCCTTTCAGCCATCCGAAAAGCAGACTGACCTTCTAGTGACTGTCCTTGCAACAGATGAAGAAAAACTGCTCAGAAACTTGTCAATGAGTGGTAACGAGTGTAAAGACTGCTTAACTTTATTTTTTATTTCTTAAAGATTTTTGTTCCATTAAGTGTTCTATTATCTTGTCAAATCCAAAGTATACTCCCGCAGCCCTGTGTAGCCAAATATACGATGGGTCCATTCATTTAGCATATTGTCATTTTCAGACTTTCTGTCTTGTCAAAGAAAGACACAGAAATAAAACAAAAGAACAGAAGTCTCCAAATGAATGAGCTTGCTTCATGGAGGAGAAAGTTGAAGTATTAAAATCGCTCATCAGATGTTCTGAAAAATCATTTCAGCTGCTCCAAAAAAAAAAAAAAGAAAAGAAACAAAATTTTATTTTGAAGGATGTGTTCCAAGAACTTCCCCTTTGATTTTTTTAAAAAACCATCTGTCATGTTTGTTTCATTCCAGCCTTGAAGTAAATAGATTTAGAGAGTGTGCGGCGGCCATTGAAACCTTCCTTGGAAGGACAGAAGCAGCCTGCTCTGTCGGTGCCCTTCTGGTATATTTTAATCAAAGGCTTTGAAATTAAGAAAGAAACATCCGTAGACATTTTGCTTGCGTTGGAATAGAGTGTGCAGAACACAGAATGTTATTTTGACCTGTTGTTGAAAGTCTCAAAACTTTTGGTTGGAGCTGCAAGGAGACAGCTTCTGTTGGCACCAGGGAATTTATTTTCCCTGTTCCGGCTTTAATCACCTGAACGTGGGACTTTATAGATGTGAGTCTCGAGAATGAAACTTTTCACTTATAATAAAGAAGCTTGCTTTTTTCATTCCTCTCGTCTGTTTGATCTTGTGATACAATTGTGATACAATTTTTACTGATTTTTTTCCTTGCTACAAAGAGTTTGTCCCACCCCTGGCAGTCTCCTACCCCTTTCCAGAAAAACAATTCCGAGGAATTTGGAGGCTCTTCCTGATAATGTCCTTTAACTTAATGCTCTTGTCCCTCTGGTACCATGTGGAATGGAGACCTGTGAACTGGGCATCCTTTCCTTCCACAGGACACACGAAGTGTTTCCCAGAATGAGTCACCGCTCACAGATCAATAGCTGCCGCGGAGCAGCAAAGAAAACAGGAATGTGAGAAACTCATTTTAATATAAAAATATTCTAAATAAATAAATGGCAAGTACTAACAGGCTTAAAATAATAGCGTGGAAGTGACTGACAAGTGTGAGGCTGTAAACTCAGATCCATTGCTGTGCAAAAGCCCTGCGGTGATTAAAAATGATGATGTTTAAAGACTATTTTAGTCATCGTTTGTTTAAAATAGATGGGCCGACTCTACCACTTTGATGTGCGGTTAGAATGCAAATGAAAACACATTATAAGATGTAAAGTAGCCCGATTAATACCTAAAAATACCAGAGATCCATTTAACTGTGAAAAAAATTACAATCAATGTGACAGAAATGGAGTGTTTACAGAATTAATGGCGCGACATTCGAGATCAGCTTTAACGCAATCCAGCAAGGGGTGACGGCGGAGGTGCAGGTGGATATCGAGGTGAAGCAGACTGAGGAGCAGTGGTAGTCGTCAGACCTGGGCGAGGGGGACCTTGGACCCTGTGACGTAGGCATTCTATGGTTGTATGTGTCTGAAATGTTCCGGAAGGAAATCAAAGTATATATAAGGATTAAGGAGGGAAATAAATGTGGTGGTGGTGGTGGTGGGGGGGGGGTGGCTCTGAGTATTGGAGTGTTTTACAGAGATTTTGATGTATAAAAGTACTGTCTGTGGGCATGTATCACTTATTTTACACATTTCTCTTACCTGTTGATAAATGACAAGGCAAAGACATAGGAACATTAGATGCTTTGATGCTCAAATTGATAGAAATCTGAAAGAAAAAAGAAAGATATGCTAAGAGATACTTTAAAAATATGAATGCCTTGTCGTTCAGGTATTTGCATGACTTATTTTCTCCTTTAATAGAGGAATTTCATTACATTGGTGGTTTCACTTTTTTGAACAGCTTTCTGTCTATCATAGAACCGCAAAGAGAGCTTTGTTTGTAGTAACCCATTAGTACCTCTTTGGGTATTGGATAAGTCGTAACTTTAAAAATGCAGATCTGATCACACGTTTCCGATTCACGAGTTTGCATGCATGCCTTATTCACAAATAAATGTGCACCAAACAACACTGAAAGCTGGCAGATGCCACTGTTTTTATTGATAACTAAGAAGAGCATAATGACAAAATATATTGGCTTTCACCCTCCCTCCCAATTTTTTTATTGCATTTCAGAATGCCCTGTACAAAGATCTATCACGTAAAGCTGTTTGGCAGACAGAACTCACACGCTCAAGTTAAACTGGAGAGGATGGCTTATGTCACCAACAGATCCACTAGGGTTAGATTTTCCAAAACAGTATTCTGTGAGAGCTTCAAATTTTTCAAAATGCTTTCAATTTGGTGATGTTGTTGGAAAAATATTTGCTTCCAAATCAGCGTGCAGCTTAAAACAGAAGGGCTCAGGCCTCGCTGCTTTGCATCAGCGGGAGTGAGGAATAGTATCACGACCATTGATACAAAGAGCATTTTCCTGCTGGGGTGGAAGCTGATCAGTTCTGCAAAAGTCAGCCTGTCGCTGCTGCAGTTCCTATTCCAAAGGTGCTGGAACACACCAAAGCTTGTGTTTCAGCAGTGGACAGGTTGGTAGCTCAATCTGTGATTTGTAATAATTCGGTGAACGTCTTGATATGTTTACATCCTATCTGAGCTAAGATTTGAGAAGAAGATATTTGAGTGTTTGGTTGTGATTCTATTATGATTACGGCAGGTAGTACCTTCATCCTCACACCTGGGGACATTTCTGTAGGACCTGAGGCCTGATTCTGTATCCTTGGGCATCTTTGGTACTCGACACCAAATGAAAGACAACAATTCACTTGCTAACATTCTTAATTCCCATCCCCCCATCCCCACCCCCTCACCCCCCCCCCCCCCCACCCCCCGCAGAAGGATCAGATAGGGAAAATTTCTATCAGGCTCCTCAGTGACTCTCAGAGCAAGGTGACAACCAGGTATTTTTTACCTGAGATTTTGCTGTCTTTCCACTCTAAACTTTCTGGGGAAAAAAAGACGACTTGAATGTTCAGGGTCCAGAGCAGGTACCCCCACCAGAGTTAGGGGATCTGGGTGTAATTGGTGACAAAAAGCCTCCTGTCTGGAAACTCTCCAGCAGGCAGCAGGGCTCTGTATGGCAGTTGTTTTCAAAGGTAACATCCTGCTTTAAAAATTAAATTCCTACAAAAGAGACAGGTAAGTGAGGGAGTTTCACTGACATTATATTTTTGAATAGCCCCAAGAGAATCTATAGCCTCTGGAGATAATTGTGGACTTAACTCACTTTCAAAAATTCAGAAGAAATTTCATTGCGAATCTAATTCGTCAGAATAAGATTATTATTATCATTATTATTATTATTTTGCTCTGGAAAATTCCCTTAGGAATAAATGTTTGAGGTAGAAAGTAAATGAGGCCATTCTTGATTTATTCTGAGAAGTAGGTAGGCCGTGTCCCTTGTGCCTCTCATCCTTCTCACCTGGGCCGGTGCTTCCCTTTTCCATTCTTCTCAACTCTTCCATATCACTTTCCTTTCTCTGTCTTTTCTTTCTTCTCCATTTCTTCCTGCCTCCCTCATCTCCTTCTTATTTTGATTTCTTTTTTTCATGCATAATCACTTTCTCTTTCTTCTTATTAAAAACTTGCTCTCTGGTTAAGGTCTAGAAATATTTCACTCAGGTAGCTAAAGTATTACTCCTTCTCGGAATGCAAATATTGTTGAATTATTTGACAATCAAAAGTTTAAAAAAGTCTATCTTAGTCCTTTAGGCATCAGGAATAATGGATGAGCGAGGTATGCTTTGGAGCAAAAGGAGTTGTCCATGAGCCAACTATCTGGCTACCTGTGAGATCCCTGGATATTAACTGCTCTTATCTGTATTGTTAGCCTAAGGGATGCTTGTGGGAGAAGGAATATGTCAAACGGAAAGGAGAAATCCAAAATAGCAGACATGGAAGAAATGTCCTAAAATATCTGGAAATTTTTAATTTTTTGAAGCATGTTACAACTGGGCAGCAAAGAGCAGGTGAACTTTGACACACACATATATATATGTGTGTGTGTGTGTGTGCGTGTGTGTGTGTGTGATATATATGTCATATATATATATATATATATATATATATATATATATATATATAATTCCAAAGTTTGCTGCAAGCTTGACCATGCCTTTTGGGATTTTCTACAGGTATGCCCTGTGCTCAGATTTGTAGACTGATTGACAGGGCCTGGTTAACACTTCTACTTGGGGTATGACTTAGAAGGAATAATTAACATTATTGCAAGGAGCCAAGTGCACATTTGGCATTCTGGAAAAACACTGATGAAAACCCAAAATTCTGTCCCTGATGACTAGGAGTATGGCAGCCACTGTCCTCTGACTGGCAGCCTCGTGCCTTTGATCTGGTCTATGAATTTGAAAAGGGTCCTTAACCAGTGTTAGGCAGGTAGTGCTCTTGACCCACGCTGCACCCATGCTCACACCTGGGACAGGCTTTGGAAATTTATTTAGAGAAACTTCCCAGGATTAGGAAACTGATAAAGAGGGAAGCAGGTGCTTTCTTTTACAACTTTACCATTTACTAGAACATCACAGGGTAGGTGCCCCTATCTTTTATAAGAGGAAACAGCTATTCTCAAGTGGCAGGCAGGTCCTGTGCCTGAGCTCCAATTCAGGTAAGATCTCAAATCCAGGATTAGGTAGAGAAGCAGGAGAAAGATAAGAGTGGATCTGAGAGAAGCTGGCACATCTGAATCACTAGAACAGAGGCGACTTTCAGATAGATGGAGAAGACACCAGTTGAAGTAGGAACTGAGACCTACAAGCTTTCCAATTTAAATGGTGTCTTCCTTTAAAAACTCAGAACTTACAAATGCCTCATTCATAAAGGCCCTAAGGCAGGATGGAATGTGCCGGAAGCATCATTTCGTTCTAGTTCATTGTGTCACAGCATCTTCTGACTGTGAAGACCTGACAGCTTTAGAAATAGCGACAAAGATGGCCCAGCGTGAGGAGGAAGAGAGGGAGGGAAGGAGGAGGAAGAGCTGGAAGGGAGGAGGAGAAGGGGAGCAGACAAGAAGAGAGAAAGGAGAACCATGCTCCCCACTGTCGTGGTTGGTAGCAAGCTTTGTCTAAGAGAATGAGACTTCTGAAATCAAGGACTTGGTGTGAACATGTATTCCAGAAGTCCCATCCAGTGTTTTCTGTAGGTCAAAGGCAATCCTTACAAGCTCTGGGTTTTCTTTTCTCTGAATGTATTACCACCCATTTCAGGAAGAGTACTGAGTCCCAACAGCTTAAAAGTGTGTACTTGTCAAGTAAAGATACTTTTGCTTTTATCTCTCCTTTCATTTAAATTGTACTGTGCCACCTGCATCTCTTGAATCTATCAACAATAGGCTTTCCTTGAGGGATGGTGCAAGGTCATTCAAGGAGCAAGGGAAATAAGTTGGGTTTTGGGGTGGATTGACAAGGACTTCATAACTTGTTTCTTTATACTAGTAATAGGGATGCTTTAGATTCTGCTTCCAAGAATTTTGAGAATGACAAATTCCTAATGCATTTCACTGTGTTTTAACCGTGTGTATAGTCTAGAGTTCTGTGAAGTAAGGTTCCCTGGTCCCCTCTGTGTGCAGCAAGGATCCTGCAAGGTAAAGTGACTGGTGAGATTCTCAGTGATTAGTGGAGAAGTTGGTAGCTTGCACAGCCAAGTTATCTTGAGCCATGCCAGTCCATTTTGGGGCCACATCATCCTTCTCTCTGCACCTGGCCCAACATTCCTTGATAACTTAGTAAACCCTTTGAAATGTATGAGCACGTTCCAGTGTCCACCAACCTGAGAGCTAAGAAAGCTGTCAACTAGCATCTGAGGCTACAGCAGAGGCTTCCCTACTTTAATGTAACCCACCTAACTGATGCTTCCACCAAATTTTTTTGAAAAGTTCTTTGAGTTATGTTTTCTTTTGTTGTGCAGCTATAAACACAGCATAAAATGGCTAATGCTTTGGGACATGGTATTTAGGATGGCCTGAATCTGTGTTCGCAGGCTGCAGTTTCTCAAATTTGGCTCTGAACAAACTATCTCTTATTCTGTTTGAAACGAGATTTCTGTTTTTGTATTGACAGTTACATGTTTGAGTATTTTTGTTTTGCTTTTATCTTCATGAACCCTGCTTTTTTTTTTTAAAGGGGTTATTAGTAAAATTTCCAGATATGATTTGGGACAGTTTCTTCTCATTTACAGCACATGTTCTCCCCCTACATTAAGACAAGCTCTTCCATGTCACAAGGTGGTATTCCATGAGGGAAGATCTTGGAAATGGTAGGAAACAGATGACAACATGAAGCAGGATGGTGTGTGAAGTCACCTATTTAATTTAGAATGGAAGATAGTGCAAATACTTTCACCTTTTCTTCAAGGCAAAACATCAGGGAGAGAGAGAGAGAGAGAGAGAGAGAGAGAGAGAGAGAGAGAGAGAGATTCCTTCCTGGGAGTTTTTCAATCTGTGCTTGTTTAGGAAATCCTGGGAACCCTGCAATGGAAGGAAGGAGCCCATGAGCTCTTGATAACAAGCCCAAATGCCCTATGGATATTGTAGACTTACCATATGGAAGATCACCTTGAAGTTAGGCAGACTCAGAGTGGTGACCTGGGTGGTGCCTCATGATCTGAAATCTTATTATTGTCTGGTTCCATAATTAAAAATAGGTTGGAAAGAAAGGTAGGGTTTTGCTTAATAAGTTTTTAGGAGAGTAACTGTTTTGGAACAGTGAGTTACATACAGAAAATAGAATTTAAAAGGGAAATGTGAGTTTCTGCACTTCAATAGATCATCTAGCACTAAGTTTTTAGTTATATATTTCTCCAACATTTATAACGTGTTGATTCTTATATCAAAACATAAACCCAACTGTAAGATTAGATTCTCTACTTAAAAAATTAAGATGGTTATCCATAGACATTTGAAGACAACTCAATCAACTAGCACATGTGACAACCCGGAGTGATTATGTAGTATGCAAATTTGAAATGGTATTATATAAAATATTAATAATTTTATGAACAGAAACAGAAATAATGTGAATTCCAAAGAAACAAGGTGACTTACCAGATGATCCCATAGTTTCCAAACCGGGGGCGAGGGGGGAGGCAAGTGAATTATAAATCCTGGGACGCACAGCCACTTGCGCGGCCCCTGGAGACTATCTGCAGAGTTCCTTCACTTCCTCATCATTACCTGGTGTCTACTTGTTTTTGAGCTGCTACTATTTTATCATTCAATATTATTATAACCCAAAATCTTCTGTATAAGATAGCATTTTGCTAAGAGTTAATACTCAAAAAAATACACAAATGGAGAAAATCTTTTCTTTTGTATCTCACAAGAGAATCATTCTAGTATACACTGCATGATGTTTGTGCTAGTCTCAAAATGTACAGAAAAGTAACACTGGTTAGATGCAATAATTACTGTTAATGTGTAGCTATTATTTTGAGCAAGAAAGGGAGAGAGAGATTGCATTTTAAAAATGGACTAAAAGCCAAAAGAAACTACAGTGTTGTAGATTTCTTTCACATTGCTCCATTTGTATTTACTCTTGTAAGAACTGAGCTTTAACAAACCTGAGTTTGGATTCTGTGAGGTCGTCAAGCATACATTATTTTCCTAAAATGTATTTATCTGGCATATAAAGTTGTTTAGATGAGGCCAGCTCTACCCAAGAGAGGATGTATGAAACAGATGTTCATGGCTCTACTAACTTCAAACAGCCATCCCTGGGCCTTTGTGTGCCATTGAACTCACGTGAGGTTTTGAGCCATGTATGCACTTGTACCCAGTTTCGTGTTTAGGGTATTTTGAGATCTTTGGTTATTTATTTTCTCCTTGATAATTACTAATATTACCTAAGATACAGCCCTTGTTAACAAAGTAGGATTGGAAACTGCTGTTTCTAAAATTCAAAATTATACCTTAAGTATAGGCATTGAAGTAAATAGACAAAAAAGGTCAGGATTCAATGGAAAGCTTTGCTTCCACTGTTACTGACTCTGAGGATGCTGAAAAAAGGTCTGGTACTGCTTGAAACTGCACACTGGAACTTGGGCAGGAGATACTTAGAAGACAAACATCGTTATTAAGGATGATAATGCAGAGCCTGGAACTCCTTTTATGGTCTAAATGAAAATTCACACTAGCTTTATTCTGCAGTAGCTCTTTGTTTCTCTCTGAGGGCGGAGAATGCAACCCATCTGTCATATCCACTCTTTAAATTTTGTTTTGTTTTGTTATTCCTTTTTAAAGTCACAGGGCTCAAGATCGTATTTGCAGACTTCTGAGATGACATTCAGATCGGGAATTTAAGTGTTGTGAAGGTGGTATGAGGGGCCAATTAATACTCATTTTTAGTGGGATTTGGGAATGTCTTCAGGGATATTGGCCCAAATTAGCAAAAAGATTGATCCTAATTATCAAACATTAGACTAATCATTCACGGGAACAACTCTATTAGTTACATGGTGATTTAAGGTCCATCTCAATAATTAAGGTAGTGTGCCTTCACAATGCGAGAATTCTTCTTGTAAATGACTCCATGTACCTTATTTAGAAATTTCTACATTTACTTGATTAACAGTGAGGCTTAAAGGAATCCCATAAAATGGGATATTATCCACAACTCAGAATCTTTTCTTAGTTTAACTGTCCCCCTTTGAAAACCATAAGCAACATGAATCTGCAAATTTATTTAGCCAACTACACTTTCATATTTCTTTAAATAGAGCTTAGACTGTCATAGGAACATTCTGTAATATCAGCTGTATTAAAATGTTTGCAATGAACAAGTGGTCAATTTTCATAATCCTTAATTCAAATGATTCGTCACCCACTTTTGGAGCCTGGCTGTTGGACTTTGTTTCATCAAAATTCCCGGAGGATCAATTTTGCAGAGCTTAACCCTCAAAGATGAAAAATCCTTTCTCCTTTCCTGTGTGGCTAAGTGAGGAAGTCTACCAGGGCTGGTGAGAGGCTCATCAGCTACACGTGGTAAGCCACAAAAAGACCATAGAAAAAATTATAAACATCTCCAGTGTTAGTTACAGGGACATTATCCATAAAGCATGTAATCCAATCCAAACCTTCCTACAACAGTTTCACATTGCGCCAGAATTTTTAGGATATTTTCTATTTTCAACCCGTGATCCCGTGTAATACATAGTCTTGGCATTTCTTATCACCGCCAACCATGCATTTCTCATTTAAAAAAAAAAATGTTTGTTCCAAATTTCAATACTGTGCATCCTTTCTGCCTTAGACCAAATGCCTATCACACATTCTCATCATTTTAATTAAACTTGGGCCAATCCAGGGCAAATGTTTGATTTTGACTCGAAAGGTGCATGCAAATCACGGATTCTATGCTATTCACAACGGAAATACTTCCTATAGCCTTTTTCAGCATGTGGAATGAAGCAGCCTGCCAGATTTGTGATTGCACATCATTAGAGTGGGGACCTGCGGATTCAAAAATAGAAAAAATAAATCCATGTCCACCTAATGGGTAAACATCATGCATCTGTAGTTTTAAGATCTTCAGTTTAAAGGAACAAAAGGCTGAGCCTGGAATCAGGCAGTTCTTGATTTTATCCCAGCATCAAGTGAACAAAGAGCTAACTGGCCACAGATGTCAGAACCACTGGGCCCTAGGACATCGTGCGTGGGATCGGCAATCAGGAGCTCTTGCGTTCCCTTGGCTCTTCTACTGCTCTCCTTCTGCATGGCCTTGAGCAAGGAAATCATTCCTCTTCCTGGCCTATAAAATGGAGGGAAAGCTAAGGAACCAAGTCTGTTACACATTTTTCACAGCTTGTTTGGCCAATTAGAGCCTTCAAAGGGTATTTCTATTGTTGCTGAATTCATGCTCATGAATTGCGATGTTAGTGCAAACATTGATAACTGGAACTCATCAAAGAGAAATCTATAATAAAGACTGTCATCAAAACAGGCTCCTTAAAAAAACCCCTTTAAGTATATTTGTTGCCCTTAGTGACTTACAGCAATCACACAAAACAGTTGTTTTGTGGTGAGAGAGCTTCTGCACGAGCGAATTTGGGATGTGACCATCATCTGTTAGGAACACTCTTAGGTTCAATGTCCTCACAGGCAAAGCTGTTCAGGTGTTTTTTAATTTGTCGCTATGACTAGGAGGATGCGTGTAGAGGCTTTGGGCGGGGTGTGTGTGTGCAAATTTATAGAATAGAACATTTGCTTACAAGATACATACAGGTGCTGTCAATGTTCAATAAAATTAGCCAGGGAATGTAATGAGCTTTAGAGCTCTCAATAAAGAGAAGGCTGACTGCTGAGTTTACCTGAGCCTGTCTTTGTTTTCCTACCCTCCCAGTCAATGAAACTGACACAATTAGAGATCACTAGAGTGACAGAGGACAAAAACTCCTGGGCCCTTAACCAGTTACTCATTAAAAGTATGATATGTGTTTTATTCTGAGCCAGTCAGGGTCTTAAAAATCTGTTGTTGCTAAAAACAGCAACTCATCGCTCGGGCCTACAGATGTCCGTTAGGTAACTGCAAGCACAACAATGCTTGATCTTCATGTTGTATCTGTTTCCTTCATTTCTTTAAAATTTTGGGTCACATCCGTTCTCAGCTCTGCACATAGGCACATTAATCACCTAGGAAATGTCTGTCCGTGAGTCCTAAATAACCTATATCATCATTCTTTAAGACTGAGGGTGCTTAGACGAGAGATCTACAAAGACATTCAATTACCATTAAGTGCCCAGAAATTTCCACTCATTTCCCTAAACCTATGGTCATCTTTTGGACTCCATTCGCCTCCATAAGAATGAGCTTGCCCCACAAGAAACAGTCATTTCATGGAAACATGATTAAACAGTAAGGACTTCTCGTGCAGCCATCAGGCCAAACCAGAGCCAAGCTAATGGTTAACAAGACCCTCGCTCACATCACCTAATTCACAAAACTGGTCGTGTTTCTTCGTTAATGGGTGAGTCTGATCATCTTAAAAGACCTGTCTGATCACCTTCAGCTCTTTAAGCTGACGTCCTTACCTGTTTTCTACAACTTTCTAACTCTGCTTAATCCATCTACCTATGCCTTTTATTGGTGGGTTCTAAAACTGTTGTCCTGTAATGAGTGAAGTATGTATTTGGGCAAGCTGAAGCCTTCTTCTTTTCCTTACAGATGTCCTTGGACTCTGTCTGGTGGCAGTACTCTGATCAATATTTCCAAATAAATGTCTGTACTTCTTGAATGGAATGCCCAAGTTTGGGGTGGATGGTGTAGCTCAGTGATAGAGTGCTTTCCTAGCATACACAAATGTCTAGATTTGACCCCCAGCACTTCTAAAATAAAATTCTTATATCGGTTCCATAACATATTTTACATGTTTAGTCTTATTATTATTTCTACCATTTCTATGGTGTAAAGCTATTTCTTAGATCAAATCCAGGGTCTTTGCACTGAGCTACATCTCTAGCACTTCACTTTAAAAATTTTTTTGAGACAGGATCTCATAAAGTTGCCTATGTTGTTATTATCACTGCTTAATAGATGAGGAATAAGGAAGATAAAAGAAATGATTTGCTCAAGGTCAAATAGTAAGAATCAAAACCAGAATTTGAACCCTTGTTTATAATCATGCTTTAAATGTCTCTGTTCTACACTGTCGTAAATAAGAAGCTTATTGTGTTATTAGACAATTTTAATAAATGGTTGATCTGAAGTCTGCCTTCTTGGCCTAGTTCTGCATTTTAGAGCGACAGACAATTGAGTAAACTACTTGCATGTTTTTGATGTTTTAAAATATCTTAGACCCCGGCTATGTTTTAGACATACTGAAAATTATGTTCTAAAAATTATTGTTACTATAATTTTAAAAAGACTTTTTAAAGATAGCTGATAAATAATAAACTGCACATATTTAAAGTATGTGCTTCAAAAAGTTTTGTGTACATATCTGTGAATCACCACCAAAATCAGAATGAGTCCACCTGTCCCCTGCTTCTGCCCTTTGTCATTGGTCCTCCACGTTTAGTCATTTGGAAATTTATCTGTGTTTTAGAGCAGGTCAAGAGCTTCTTTCTTTTTATTGCTGGATAGTAGTCCAACATGTGGATGGAACAATCTTTATTTATGGACATTTGCATTGTTTCATGTTTCTTTCTATTACAAATAAAATTATATGATCATTAATGTTCGTATCTTGGGATGAACATAAGCTTTTATGTCTCTCTGATAAATACCAAAGAGTAGAATTATTTGGACCATATGGTAAGTGTATGTTTAACTTTAAAAAAATCAGTGTGTTTTTGAGAGCAGTCTTCCATTTTGCGTGCTCACCAGCAGCGCGTTGCTGCTCCAGTTATACTGCAGTCTTGCCAACATTTACTATAGTCAGTCTTTTGTTTTCCAATCGGTATGTAGTTGTATTTCATTGTGGCTTTCCTTACAATTTTTTAAGACTAATTAAATTGAAATTATTGATGGGTTTATTTGCCATTATATCTTTTTCAGTAAAGTACCAAGTCACTATTCTCCTTATTTTTGGAAATTGGGAGATTTGTTTTCTTGCTATCTCCTTATAAGAGTTCTTTACATATTCTGGTTATAGGTGGTTTGCCAGATGTATGTATCCCAAATATTTTTCTCTCAGTCTGTGGTTTTCCTTTTCAGTTTTTTAGTCATATCTTTTAAGGACAAGTTTTAAATTTTGAGGAAGGTGATTTATTAATTTTTCTTTTATGAATCATGAACTTGAAGTATCTAAGAACTTGGCAAAAATTTAAAGTCATAGTGTTCTCCTATTTTTTAAATCTAGAAGCCTTAGAGTTTTAAGTCTTAATTTAGCTCAATGATCTATTTTGGAAAAAAAATTTTATGTAGGGTTATGCATTGCCTAAAGTTAATTTTGGGAGGTACAGAGATATCTAGCATTTCCAACATGTTTGTTGTGAAGGTTATCTTTTCTTTAATAAATTACCATTGAATTTTTATGAAATACCACTTATATCCCTATAGATATACACTTAATTCTGTAATCTGTTTCATTGATTTATATCTGTCTTTTGTACAAGATATTACACTGTTTTGATTACAATAGCCTTAATGTTCAAGTCTTGAAATCGGGATATTTTTTCTAAATTTATCATTCCTTAAAAAGTTATTTTAGCAATTTTTAACTTTTTATATTTTTATATACATCTTAGAATCAGTTGGTCAGTTTCTACAGAAAAAGCCTTCTGTGATTTTGGTTGGGATTATATTCAATCATGATATTAAACTGTAGATCCTTGACATCTTATGACATTAAATTTACTGATCCAGGAACAAAATTTTCCTGTTTTGATTTAAATCTTTACTTTCTTTAAGCATTATTTTGTAACTTTTGGTGTATAAGAGCATTCCCATTTTTTTCCTGAAGATTTAGGTCTACTTATTGCACATTTTGGACGCTATTGTAGATGAGATTGATTTTAAATTTTAATTTCTAATTGTTCTTAACATGAAAAATAGATTGATTTTTTTATGGCTCATTGTTCACAGCGTTACTAAATTCATTAATTCTAGATTCTCTTGGATATTCTATTAGAATATCATACGGTCAGGAATAGCTATAATTTTACTTCTTCTCCAGCATGAGTACCCTTTATTTTTTTTTCTGCCTTATTACATCGGCCAGAATCTCCAGTCTAATATTAAAAAGAAGACATGAGAGAAGATATATTTGCCTTGTTTCTGATGTTTTCACCTGTTGCTCTTACCTTATATTTTGCAAGGACAGAGGCCAAGTCTTTTGGCTTTTTATTCTAGTCATTAATATTGTTTTCAAGCTATAGCAGATGTTCAGCAAAGGGTGGTCAAAGAAGAAATAAAAAAGTGTAGAATCTGCTTAATAACCACAGATTAATGAGTGAGGAAACACAAAGTTGTTCTTATGGGTGGCGGTGTACAGAGAGAAAAGATGCCTACCTAGTACTCAGCTGGTGGTAGAAAGAGAGAAAGTGAGAGGCACTCACGAAAGGTTCTCTGCAGAGGTGATGCTCAGTTGGATCTGGTGGAACTAGCAGACAATAGGCGGGATAAGAGGAAAAGCATTTTGAATAAAAGTGGCTACACAGTTGTGTACTTGGGAAAATATAAGAAATGTACCATGAAAATCTTCCAGAGCTTTGAAAATCTGACTTTCACACTTTCTCTACCTCCCTCCCTATCACTGTTCTTTTCTTCAGGTTTGTAGTTCCTTTCCCCTCAATTGTCTCAATTATATTTTCTCTGAAATTATTCCTGCACTGCTGGTTTTGCAGACTTTCTGGATAATTCCCTTCAAGGTGTGGCTCCCAGAACCGAAGCCAGTGTCAGGCAGGACTAGGCATCCGGAGCACAGGAACACATGATACCCTCTACCTGAACACTGTAATTACTGATCTAAACAAATGAGACTCTTGTACCGACATCTGCCTCCTCCAAATGTAATTTTGATATGTTAAGGGACATTTGCCTAGTCACAAACTCTATGCCAATTTCATCACATCTGAGAACCCAAGATATGCTGCTTGCTTCTCAATACTCCTTAGTTATTTGATGTAGTCTGAGTCTATGTATGTTTTTCTTTCCTCATTTATGAATATTGCTGTGTCTTCTTGGATTGAAACAGATATTTTACTTTAGTAGGAATTTCTGGAAGATACTTGGATGCAGAGGCATCCCTGTAAGACATGGTGAATTTTCCTAATATTCTTTCTAGAATTTCTCAGGAAATTTTGAGGCGATCAGTAGTGAGAAATACTATGTAGTGAGAAAATGATAGATATTAAATCATTTGTTATAAAGCAACTATGAGATCAGCATCTAGAGTATGTCTACGTGCTACTTGGTGTCTTAAGGACTGTATGTCCACCCTGAAAATTGTTTCTGGAAAAATAAGCTCTTAAGTTCTTCTCAAACCTCAGCAGGGTGTGTTGTAAGGTCCTATATCAACATCTTTGATTATTATTTTTTGTTTTTGGCTTACTTTTATCTCTTTATGCAGCTAGCAACCCAACAGGTAATTCATTAAAATGAATAAGTATGAACTCTTTCCCATACACTTAAGCGTGCACGTGGGTGCAGGCATGTGCAGAAGGGTCTTTTCCTGCATTAACTTGAAATCAGGTTTTTTTTTCTCTAAATTCATTATTTGTTATAAAGTTATTTTAGCAATATTATACTTTTTCAAGTTAGTGTGTCTTAGGAGAAGATGCACCAACTTGTGCGCTTTCTGGAAGATACCTGGTAGATTCTGAGGAGAAAGAAGTCAAGGAGGGCACGTAGGGTTTTAGCTTAAGCAGGTAGTTGTGTCATTTGTGAGCTAGGAAATACTAGAGGAGAGACATTGATTTGAGATGTACATCAGGGATGATTTTTCAGATAGATTATGAAGTTTGAGTTGTTCACTGATTATTTGAATGGTTATGTTAAGAAGGCAGCCATCACGTAAGATGTTTTTCTGGCTTCAGGCCAAGGTCAAGGTTGGAAATGATAAATTTAGATGTCTTTAGATTAGAGGAGTAAAGAATGTGCATTGATTATACATACATACATATATATATATATATATATATATATATATATATATATATAATATGGTTTTATGGGAGGGAATGGGATAATTAATGATATCAAAGACTCCACAAGTATTGATCATTACAAAAAAGATTGCATAGTTTCCAAACAAATGTCCTGAGGTTAAAAAAAACTCTATTGCTTTAGTAAGAAAAGTAACGCACAGCAAACATAAAAGCCTAATTTGTAATTTTCAAGTCCTTGCACATTTCATATGACTGCATTACTTGTATGAGTTTGCCTTACTATGATAAGATATAGGATGGTCTGGTAGATACTGGTAGATGTTCATTGGGCCAGTAAACTTGAGACATTTTTCAAAGGTAAACAAAACAACAAAAACTCAGTTTCATCTATGTAGATTTTTAAAGTTAAAAAATTTGCATTGACAAGCAGAAAACCATCTTAGGGTAAAACATTTTGGTTTGGAATTGTTTTTAGTCTTCTTAATATAAGTGAACTATGAATCTGTTCCATGTTCCCCTTTTAGATTGCAAAGAAATCATGTTATTATTTGATCAAAGTCAAGGCCAATTTAGGTAGAAAGCATCAATAGTCATAACAGTGCAAATTATTATTGCAAGAAATTGATCTGTCTTCACTGGGATTAGTAAAAATCTATGCTGCATCAAATGTCAAGAAAAGTCTAATTGATACTTTATGACATATTTTGAGCCCATTAGAAAATGAAGAACATAAATGTGGTAGACTAGCCATTGCAACACTTGTAACATCCAAAATGAAAATTATCTTTAGTGGTCCCTGAATTCCTAATTCTTGAGCCCGTGAAATCATGTAGAGAAAATAGTTAAGGAACATTTCCAGGATGATTTAGGAGAGAAGACGATACAGTCTAAAATTTCTCTAAAGCCAACAATATCATAGAAATCATTCATGTTAAATAATATCAGTAATAAACTTTCTCATCAGAAATTTATTAGATCTTCCAACTTGATGGAGAATCTTCCAAAGGATTCTTTATTCAGCTGAGATGCTCTCTTGCGTGATGTGCAAATGAGGCCTGAGAACGTGGTCAGGGAGACTGAGATGGAATAAACAGACCAAAAGATATTGAACCTGAATGTAACGCACGAGCTGAGGTACATCTGGTGCGAATGCATGGCGTTGCTCTACGCTGCAAACCATTATAAACCATTTGAGGTGATCAAAAAATTGCTGCCCAGGTGCAGCCGTTTATATTTTGAAAATGAAATAAATCTACTGGATACCGTGGATGAAGAACTTGAAAAATCTTATTAGAAAAATAATCTGTTTTGAGTTAGAGGAGTGAAA
This sequence comes from Ctenodactylus gundi, assembly GCA_004027205.1. NCBI lineage: Eukaryota > Metazoa > Chordata > Mammalia > Rodentia > Ctenodactylidae > Ctenodactylus > Ctenodactylus gundi. The sequence continues at coordinate 1,564,341 of PVKB01000010.1, read as the reverse complement.
AAGTCCTAACAAATTATAGAAATACAAGTGTTGCAAAACTCAATACATTCATGTTTATTCAATCTTCACACACATGTTCCATTAAGAAATGCAGAAAAAGTGCAATAAATATTGACGTTCACAGCAAAATGTAGAAGTAGATGTGCAAGGAATAATGAATCCTTCTCCTGACAGTTTGAGAAAATAGAAACTTTCAGCCATTTACACAGGTTGAAAAATAGGAGAACTGTCCTCTTTCTTAGCAAGGGAAAATATTTTGAATTAGTTGCGTGGAGATTATTCATCTGATTTGAGTCTTTGTATGCAATAAAACCAGCGTGTGTTTGGTTCTTTCGTGAATGTAGAAAATCATGGGACAAAATCGGCCTGGAGGTCTTTTTGTTTGGGAGGAGAGGAAAAGAAAGCGTTACTCTCCACCTCTACCGTCACCACCACCAGGAGCACCACCACCAGCACCACCAGCACCACCAGCATTTTAAGGGTTTGGGGACCTGTTGGAAATCATGCTATGTTCTAAATTCCTCATTCTGCCTCTGACAATACTTTTATCTGGGTTTAAAAAATGTTTAACCTTAAGAACAAGCTTGAATGGGAGCAAATCACAGAACAATGTCTTGAAGATTGTAATACTTTGTTGAAAAGAGTGTATCTTAGTACAGTTTGCAGGGGGCACTGCAACGAAAAAGGGCATATCAAAGATCTTTGAAATGTTCATAAGCTTTAATCAATCTATTTCCTGGGATCCTAAGAAAATAATCAGAAAAACATGTGTATAACAACTTCTGTGTAATGGTATTCATACAGTATTATTAAGACAATGAAAACTTGGAATTGACAGGGAATTTCAGGAGTAAAATGAATAAATTAATGACAGGCTACAATGCATATGGCTTGACCTCCGTCATGTTGTTGTTACATGTATTTATAAGCAAGTTGCATAGAAAAAAGACTGGAATGGGATATTTGTAGAATATTTAACTGCTTGATTCTGGGTGATAGAATTCTGCATAATTTAAATGTTTCCCATCATAATGCTTTTGTGTACTTTTAAATTTTTTTTTTATTTTTATTTTTTAATTTTTTTAGCAATCCTATGCCTTTGTTTCAACTTCCCCAGTGCTGGGGTAAGCTAACATGCCCTGTTTATGTGGTTCTGGGTGATTGAACTCAGGGGCCTGAGTTAGCTAGGCAAGTGCCTTAGCTACTGAGTGATTCTTCCAGCCCCTTTTATGTCTTTTCAAACATTTCCTACATTGCTAATCACTTTTAGACACACCGCAGCTAAAAGGTAGATGTAGAAAGTGAAAAGGAAAGTTTTATCTAAGTGATTGGAAAATGAATTCTCTATTTTCTTGCCTTAATGGGCAAAATCCACTCTGCTTCCCCAAAGTCTCCACCTGGCCAGTAGTAGAGTCAAGTCTCTGAATGGAAGATCTGGGTCAAGAGTTCCAAGATGCGGAACACTGGATACCCATTAGTTCAACGCACACAACCAGAAGAAGCTAATCTTTGGGAGTAACCAATCTGCTGTGTGATTCCTGGTGGGACAACTGAGTTGCAGGCTTATCCTCGAGCCCCCTGCAGTGCAGAGTTTCCACCAGCCTCCCTGCTGATTTCTGAAGAGTTCCCAGGCTTATCGTCAGCCTGGTGGGGCACAACACGACGAGAGAAATGTGCCCTGCGTTTCACATCATCACAACCGAATGCGGACACAATCGCTTGTCCTCAACATTGTAAGATCATATAATGATGTTTGGTATATTGCTTTGAGATCCACAGGCAAGTGTGCCATGCCATTATTAGCCTTTAATTGGTATTCTATTCACTCATGTAAGAACCATTGAAAAGCCATTGATCCTGAACTTTATATAGTCATTAGCAAATGAGTCTGGAAAAGTTTAGGTGCCAAGATCTCAGCAAAGTAGCAGGATACGCAACTGTGTTTGCACAGAACTGATAAAACCAACGCTAATCAACGATACCATGAAGATAAAGAATATATATTGAAGACATAGATTTGTTGAGAACTAAATACTCCACAAGAAGAAATTAAAGTGGGTAGAAATATCCACTGTTGATTGGCTATTGTTTCTCTCCATCGCTTTGTTACAATACATACACTTAATCAAGTTTTATCAAGTTGACAAATTTCTCAGCTTGAATATTTTGGACCATAAAACTTCACATAGTGTGAGGGTTTTTGCTATTGGCAGTAGGTTAGTGAGAGGAAATTTCCTAACCCCCTTTCTCCTTATATTCCATTTGCATTTATATAGGGGTACGTTGTTTATTTTCATTGGCCGTCCCCTACTGTGTGCAGTGCTGGGGGTGGGGTGTCTGCAAGTGGCCTTAGTGTGAGGGAATACTGGCACTCTTTCTGAAAACTTTCTACTGGTTTTATATGTAACTTGATTATTGAGTTTTTTTCAGAAACGCTTGTGCACCTTGTTTGTAAACGATATTGAACCAGTTTTGTACACGTTCCCCTAATCCAGCCACTCATCATCTGCCTTTTCTATGCCTTCTGTCCAAAATAATTGCAGATGTCTTACAAAATACAAGTGATACAAAATTGTTAAGAAATAATGAGATAAAGACAAAATGGTAAGACATTAAATAATGTGAAGAGTAAGCTTAATAAATCATGAACGTCCTACATTTTCTCAAAAAATGGGACAAAAGAGTCTTCTGATTACTGTAGAGATTGGGGGCAAGAGTCATCGTGTCTAGTCCTACAAAGCCCTAGGCTTGGCCGGAAGTGCTCAGGGGCAAGCAAAGCAACTGAAAGCAGGCCAACAACTTGCTTCAAGCTCTCTCTACCGTCCTCCTCCGACATGAGTTTTGAACTTACACTGTACGACGTGAGGCTCTGTAGAAAAGTTGAGGTTTAAAAAGTCATGCTCGAGAGCCACACAATTCACAGTGGTTCTAAGAGTAAAGCAACCCATATGCAGGTACAGGATCTCCATTCTCACTACTGAGAGTGAACTGCATTGTCCTCAACATCTTCCTCAATGCTGTTGGAGCCATGGAAGATAAATGTTTGCTCTAAGCTGAAGACAAACCTTATCAGTCCATTCACCCAACAACTACTCAGCCCTCAGGATCAGTGAAAGGTCAGTTCTAGTACCTCAGTGAATACCAAAATCTGAGGATGTTCAAGTCTTTTGTATAAAATGGCTTGCCATGGGAGAGGAAGCTATACAATGATTGTTTAAATAAAAAAAAAAAGTCATAGTAAAAGACACTTTGCTACTAATTCCCCTCAAAATATTCCTTTTCACTTTGAACATGCTGACTCCATTACTTTTGCCACTTTCTGAAGTAGTTTCTTGAGTCTTTTCTCATGAGTGGCTTGTAAACACACTGTCATGTGACTTCATCCTGCGTTCACTGGATATGGCAACATGCAACTTCTGACTCTCCCACAAAGTAAAATACCCAAGGAGGGCAACCATTTTGAATTGGTTCAAGACACTGGGGTATCCATGACCGTGCAACTAAAGACATTCATGAGAGAGAATTTCTAAAACTGCTTCAGAAGGTGCCAAGAGTAAGTGGGTAAGTGTGTTTACAACAAAGGGTGGTATCTTGAATGGGATTAATAGCAGCATGCCATTTAATATCAGAAAACTTCTTTTTAAATATTCACTATATTTTCAATTACACTTTACACATGGTCTTGTACATTTTAAATTGGGTGTGTCCAGCATGTGATCTACCACTCTTTGGACCTTGATTTTTAAAAAAGTATTATAAGAAAAAATAAAAAAGAAATCTACATATCCGTGTAGATTACCTACAGTATATAATTTATATGTGGCTCAAGATAGTTACTTTTCACTCAAAACAAGGGCAAAAACTGACAGGTAGCAGATTGCCCATGCTTGCCATAAGTCATCTCCAGTTTTCTTATAACTGCAATATATGTCATCTAAATAGTTGTGTTGTTCAGAAAATATTGATGAAATATTTGTACATATTCAGGATAGATACAAATTTTAAGTTTTCTACCCCAAATTGGATGAGTTTATGGACATAGAGGGTCAACTGTTATTTGTCATAAATTGGGTGCATTGCTTAAACCCTGGAAGCAAGAGGTAGATGGTACAGGACCGAAGATATTTTGGCAATTTTGAGAACTCTTATTTTTTGAGACTTGTCAATCATGAAAAGCTAAACAGTAATATAGACATAAAATTAGGGGTATCAATTTCAGACATGAAAAAATTTGTAATCAGAGAACAGACAGCTAATTTTGCAAGGGTTATTATAACATCTCTTGGCATGAGATCAGCCTGATTGCCCTTTAAAGAATGTCTGGGGGTTAGCTCTGGAGAGAAAGGTAAGAAAAACAAACATGCTTGTTGGTGTGTTGAACATACAGCTCCCAAAGAGAGGAAAGGAAATAGAGCTATTGAGAAAAACCGCTGAGCATAGGGTTTGATTTTGTCCAAGCCAGAGGTCTGCTCATGTAGTGTGAGGTAGGGTAGATGCCAATGGCAAACACTATGTCTTCCCTGCAAGGTGTAGACAGCCTGCATCTAATATTTTCTTCATGACTGTAAAGGAAAGATCCATCCTTGAGAGTGAACTGCAGAAATGAGGATAGAAAGCAGCCTTTGAGATAAAGGCTATGCTTAACAATGAACTTCCAACCATTTTTTAAAAGAAAATCCAGCGTGATCCTGTGTTTTGTAAGATGTGTGCTTCTTTAGAAGCTGCTCTTCTGAAGGTAGCATATTGTATACAATACTGGATTGGAGCCCTAGCTGTGAACTGAGTGGCCCTGAATAAGTAACTTGGCTTTTTAAAAAAAAAGTTTCTGTGTTTTCTCTTTTCAATAAAGGAACAGTAACAGGTAACCTTCCCCCTCCTCAGAGGCACCATGAGAAATAAGTCAGGATCACATCTGTGAAAGCTGGTCTCTGGTCTGAGTTATACCACTTCAGAATATCCTGATGGATACACAAGAAACTAACATAAGTGATTGCATTTGAGAAAGGGAAGTGAGAAATTGGCCCCACACTACTGGGACAGAGGAATAGTGGCAAGAGAGAACAAGGGAAGGCCATTTTTCATGGAATAACTTTTGGCCTTTGGATTTTTACCAGGGTTACTTATCATCTACTCAACTAAGAGATGACGAAGAAATAGATTGAATTACAGGAAAAATGAAGAATGTCTATAGTTATAAGATTTATTTAGATTACATGTGAGCAACCATGCCCTATGGGTCAAATATAGTCTGCTGTTTGTTTTGTAAATAAAGTTTTAATGTAATACAGACACGTATTAGGAGCCATCTGAGACTCCCTTTAGCTAGCTACAAACAGCTACACAGTTGAAATATTGAAAGAGATTTGGGGCTGTAGGTGTAGCTCAGCAATTAGCTGGGTTCGAGTCCCCAGTACCACATAAGCCAGGCATGGTGGTGCATGCTTGTCATCTCAACAGTGGAGCTGTCGTGTGTTCACTCAGAGCAGCCTGGACTACATAGTGAGTTCAGGACCAGACTGGACGTAGAGTGAGACCCTATCTCAAAAACAAAACAAAACAAAAACCAGATTTTGTTGCAGAGACCAAAGTATTCTCTATGGGATCCCTCACAGAAATAGTCATCTAGTTCCTCTTCTACGTACTTTACAATGATATGTAGTTTAAGGATGTTTTATTCATTTTTTTGAAAAGGCTATCTTTCGTGTGCTTTTTCTTTCTTTTACTGATGAAGAACTCTAACTGAGACCATTTCTACTAGATGTTCTGTACTTTGCTGATTTAACTTATTGTTATATAACAACGCTTGCAACACTAATATAATTAATGTTGCCATGTTGAGTGTAGATAATTGCATTTTTCTATTAAAATTTTATATAATTGCCATTGTTTTATTCTCTTTGTGGATCTGAAATCTAGGCTGATATTCTGAAAGTACTGTTGTGTTTTTGATAGCTTATAATTCTTTAGAATCTTAAATCTGTGCTGAAGTTTCCGAATTAGTAACCTGGGAGCAGTAACACTTTGTTGTGCCTTTGCCATGAACAAGTCATGAAGTGTCCCTGAGAAAGAGAGTAGAGAACTCATGGTGACAAGAAAGTCATTCTTTTTTTTTTTTTAACCTCCCCGCCTACCTCCAAGAATGTCATTCTTGAAATGGTCCTGGCAAAGTAAGTGTTTTGATTCATATTTGTTGTAAAGGTGAAAACATGTGGCTATGGAAATGTTATGCAATCGATTAGGAAGAAAATATTTGCTACAAGTCAATATAACTGTTTACATTTATGAAACACTTATGTGTAGTGCAATATGTTCAAAATAGTTGGCTTTTATGATGTGTTGGCATTTGCAGCAGTGCAGGCTTTGGTCGTGAACTTTCCTGGGGCTCTGCTTGCTGCCCTGGAGTCTTTCTCCAGCCCACTGTCACACACCACGTTGACAGCAGCTTTTCTTCTTGGTGGGAAGCTATCTTAATTACTTTTTCTGTTTCTGGGACACAATATCCGATGCTCATAACTTAAGGGAGGAAAGATTTACTTTTGCTCGGTTTCAGGAAGTCTCAATTCACTCCCGGGCAGCTGACGACAGCAGCGGGGTGTCGCAGGAGGAAAACTGTTCATGGCATCATAAGAAACAGAGTGAGTGACGGGTGGAGCTGGTGAAGGGATTATACTCTTCTGGGCCATCCTCCAGTGACCTGGCCCCCTGGCTTATGACCCAGTGACAAACCCCTTCTGACAGCACCTTACCCCGTAGCAGCCCGGGAAATTTACAGATGAACCTCACGATTGAATCACCTTCTAAACACAAGGCTTTTGGGGGATATTCCCGATCCCAACCATAACTGAAGCCCATCGCAGAGCAGAATCATGCTACGGTCTGAAAAAGCCTTCAGTGGAGGGCTCTGATTCTTTGCATAAAACTCATTAATGCTGTTTGTTAACTCTGAAAGTGTGACAATTTGATGGGAGTATTGCAGCCACCAAGTGGAAAAATCGCACGACACCTACATTCTGCTGGCAGACTGATGCCAAACTCCGATTAGAACGCGCACCATTTAACTACCATGACCCGTGAGCCCAATGGCAAGAGGGGACATGGGAACACATATTAATTTTACAAAGGCAATTCTCAGGTCTTTAGGTGATCATATTAGTGATGTTCCAGGATTCATCGCTTTGCTTCTTCCTTTGGTTGATGAATCAGACTTTAGACAAAAATCGTAAGTATCTCCATTGCCAAAATCACAGACACCTCCACTGCCATTTGTCTGTAAGTCAGAGATAATATTCCTGTTGTTATTCTGCTCAAAGATTGAGAAGAAGGTTATATTTGTCACTGCCATCATTGTCGCCATGAAAACCATACTCAACCTGACCTGGTTACTGAATGCTCACTGTTGTGGATATCAGGGCTTTCTGTGCAAACAGGCGTGTAAGGAACCATCCAGGCAGGGAGTCTCCTATCCTTTCCTCCTTTTTCTTTACAACACTAGAAAATCACTCTTATTCCTAGTGTTTCAGCTGGTAGTCATTTTGTAGGGCATACAATATTCCTTTAAAATTATTAGGCTGTGCCTACCCCCACATTATGCTTGCAAATGCGTTAGATATTTTGTCTTTAGCAACTAAGCTACCAGAATGCCACTGTTGTGTCCCCCCTTAAATAATGAGTCCATATTCTACTGTAGAATCTTTGAGTTGTGCCTTTGCACAGTAGGGTGATGATAGATAATGATAATGTATTGCTTATTTCAAAAGGCTAGAAGAAAGATTTTAATGTTTTCATCATAAAGATATGACAAATGTTGGAAAAGCTGGATGTGTTTACCCTGATTTAAACATTTCATAATGTATACATGTATTAAAACATCACATGGTACCCCATAAATATGTAAAATTTTTATGTTTTTATGTATCATTTGAAAGAAATGCACTTAAACAATAACCAAAAGAATCTTCAAGTTGTCATTGGAGTCACTTAAGACAATTTGTTAAAAAATACAGCTAATTACATTTCCAGTGTTACTATATATAGAACATCAGAATATCAAATATAATGTTTATTATTTTCTTATACAAAGGGGAAAAACACAAATTCTCTTAATTGAATCTCTAATAATAAAAGAGAACATAATCATTACTAGCAGGAGATGCATTACTTTCATGGGGCTTTGCACAGCAGCATTTTGTCCTATTACTTCTATATTAGACTCATAGCATTAATTATTGGGGCCTAATTATGCAAAATTACAGTATAGTCCCTAATGAAGTCCTAGATTCTTAAAAAAATTTTTATCTTTTCATGTCATTCTGAAGTTAGCATTAATAATGCAAGTCATCCTAGGCTTCCTTTTCTTCCTAAGCATTGAACCTAAGGCCTTTGCACTGAGCTACATTCCCAGTCCAGCTTTTATTTTTGATTTTGAAATGGGTTTTGCTAACTTGTCAAATTGCCCAAGCTGTGCTTGAACTTGCGATCTTCCTGTCTCAGCCTCTTGGGACAAGCCTGTGCTGTTTGGCCATGCTTGGACCTTTTTTTTTTTTTCTCCACCTAACCTATCTTGTCTTTGAGATATGAACCATTTTTCTTGATTCACTGATTAAAATTTGATAGTTTGGTTTTTTTTTTTTTTGGTTTTTAGGTTACTTATATTTCTAAATCTATCTCATTGTAACTAACAAACTATTCATTGAAAAAGATTTTGGAGTAGAAAATAAAGATGTAATGAGTTGAAGAGGATACTCAAAGGATTGTTAGCAGAAAGGCATTTCTGGAAGATAACAATGAAAATGTTGATAAACATTAAATATAACATGTCTTTTACCTTCTTGTTGCATAAACAGAATACCTGACATCAATAACTTTACGGAGAAAAGTTTTATTTTAGCTCACAGTTTCAGAAGGTCACAGTCCATTCACAGGTGGGTGGCTAGAAATGGTGGAATCACATAACAGGGCTGGAGCAAGAGCCAGAACCAGATGTGGAGGTCTTCACAGTATGGAAGAACAGAGCCAGATTTGAGAGGAACGGTGGAGCTACCCTTCTAGGTTAAAATCTATGCATCTGCCCCTGCAGCCAGGCTCTCCCTCCCAAGAGTCCAAAGTATCCATAGTTACGTGAGGCCTTCGGGGGACACTCCAGATCCAAACAACATTTCACCCCTGGCCCCAAAAGACTCCTGTTGCCTCCTTATGTAAAATGCATTCTGTCCTCCCTTAAAAGTTGCCGAAGTTTGAAGTTTTAGCTCTGCTAAAAAAGTTAGAGTCCAAAGTCTCCTCGGAGATGCTGCAAGCTCCCGAGAAAACCTAAGAGTTAAACACTATCAACACGCAACGGCACGAGGTAAATATTTCCATTCCAAAATGGAGAAAAAGAAGAATAAAAGACAACTGGACAAAAACAAGTTCTAAACCCAGCAGAGCAAAGGTTGAATCCTACAGCTCCAAGTCCAGAACCAGGGGCAAACTGTGGTGGGTTTGAACTGGAAAAGGCTTAAGTGGTCCCACCCTTACAGTGTTGCTGCTGGCTCTATCCTCCGTCTTTTCTCCTTTGGGCTGGATCTGCTCACAGCCTGAGGATCCATACTCCTGGCTTTTCCAGATTTGCTGAATTTCCACTGTGTTTAAGGCTTCCACTTTACAACTTCGCACACTGCATTCTAGGGGCACACTACCTGGCCTCAAAGGCCTTCTTCTGAAATCAGGATGGAACATGAAATCCTAACTCCTATACTCTGCAAGCCTGTAAAGCCAGGACTACAGGGACATAACTCAGGTCCTCCACTGGCTTGAGCAGCAGCCTGGTTTATTTGGACAAATGCCGTGGAAGCCTTTGTGTTCTTATATGGCTGAACTCCAGGCAGCTTTGTTCTGACAGACAGTTTTTCCTTTGGCCCTGGGGTACACGTCTCAGAGCTAAGTGTTTTGCCTTTCTACCCTTGAGTTGTTAAAGCGAGGGGTCCTGTTGACTTTTGAGATGCCTCAAAGTATTTTTCCTATAGTCTTGGTTGTAAGTACTTAGCTTCTTTCTAATCTCTTTAACTTTCCCATGCTGATCTGTCCCACCACTGCAGGCCCATTCAGTTTGGCAAAACTCAAAGCTTTTCGTATCATTTTTTTCTGTCATTTTCCCCCCTGCCTTTCTCCATAGAGTTGGTTATAAGCTGCACACAGTACCCACGTGACAGCATGAACTTTGGGGTGTCTTGAGATTTCCTTCACCAAGATCAAGAAGTCTACTGCCCTTAATCTCAGTTTTAGGTAAAGTCACGGGATGTGAGCAAAATGCTGACACACTTTCTGCCAGCACACAGCACAAATAGTTTTTAGATCAGTTACCAATACAGTTCTCCTTGCTGTCTGAAATTTCTTGAGCCTGTCCTTTCCAATCCACACTTCTATCAGCTTTCTGGTTTTTTCAATGACCAAATTCTCCTATCAATATCAGCACAGACCACTCTAAGGCTTCTCTGACTGGCGTCCTCAAACCTTTCCAAACTCTGCCCACAAACCAGTTACGAAGCCTACCAAAGCACATGATCAGGTGAAGTCACAGCCCTCCCTGGGTACCAATTTCTGTCTCCGTTACTTGTTTTTTGCTGGGATGTAATACCTGACATCCACAACTTCAGGGAGGAAAGATTTATTTTTCGCTCACCATTCAGAAGGTCTCAGTCTATACATGGGTGGGTAGCTAGAAATGGTGGAATCACATAAGGCACCAGAGCTAGAGCTGGAGACAGAGGTCCTCATGGTGTGGCAGAACACAGCCACGTGTGAAGGGAAAACTGGAGCTACCCTTTCAGTTCAAGTCCCAAATATCTGCTTCTTGAAGCCAGACCCCACCTCCCAACAGTACACAATATCCATATGTACTTGAAGTTTTGGGGGGACATTCCAGTCCAAAACACCACAACAAGAAAGGCTTGCACGTATAAGAGACACCGATCACCATCTGTTGCTTTCTTGGGACTTGCCTTTACCTCTTTGTACTGTTTGCCAATCATCTCCCAGTGGTCATTGGCCAGACACCCCGCGGGCAGATGTCACCCTCACCCTCGCAAAGGCTCAAAGTGGATTATTCCATGTCATGTAAGTCATTTGGGGTCTTATTACCCTTCCATCCAAAGAGATTCTTTGATTAAGAAATGGTTAAAGATTTCTTCTCTTCTTGAAAGTCAGAGTCTTGAACCACAACTTTCATAGTGATCTTCTAAATCTAAAATGCTCTTATCAGTCATGGTCACATTAAACTGTGTTCTTTTCTAGATACTTCTGAATTTCTTCCTCCTCCATCCTTTTAACAGGGATATTTTCTCAGGTCTATCCTTAATCATCTGTGTGTCTCTTTTGGAACTCTTTCCCATTGTGAATGTGGGCACAATTGCATCTACGTCTTTTATTGTTAGATCAATAGCAACAACTTTATTTTTCCCTCAAGTGCTTGGTCTGCTCATCTCTTCTTAGATGGATGCTCCACAGGGCAGAGGTTTTGTCTAGTTCATTCAGCAATGTAGCCTCAGTTTCCCCTTCCCTTTTCTTTCCCTTTTCTTCCCTTTCCTTGATCCATCCATTTTTTTCAATCCACTTCTGACTTTTGTCCTTACTGCATACCAATGAATTCAGCTAAGATCACAATGACCATGTTAAGTCAATGATCTCATTCATACCTGTTCTTGTTTTAGCTTCTGGTAATATCTTATATCGTTTCTTCAGAGAACCATGATTTTTATTACATGTCATTGATTTCTGAATGTCTCTTCTTTCATTATTCAAGACTATATCTGTTTTGTTTGCCAGAGCTGAACAAATAACAGACACTTATCAAATATTCATTGAGTATATAAATGGACAAAATACTTGTCTAACTATTCATATATTTAAATTAATTATTTTATTGTTCCACAATTCATACTAAATATATTAGTCATAATTCTTCCAAGCCATCATATCCTTTACATGGTTTCTGTACTAAAAAACTCTAGTGACTTTATTTTACTGATAAAATTACTGAATTATTACACTACTACTACCAGTGTGTAAAGCTGGCCCAGCCTAGCATGGTGTCTTGAAGAATTTAGCCCTGTTGCCAGTCTGTACAGTTATATGAGAAAAATCTCAAGTTGTACGAATATTATTTAGGGTTCCTTAGAGGAAAAGAACCGACTTATATATGCATCACCACACACATACACATTATGATAACCTGACTCACATGATTGTGAAGGCTGTTCACTCCCATAATCTGCTGTCTCTAAGCTGCAGACCCAGGAAAGCCAATGGTGTAACTCAGTCTGAGTCCAGTGGCCTGAGAGCCAGGAAAGATGATGGTGTATATTTCAGTGTGAGAATAAAAGAATAGAAGACGAAATTAGATGTCCCTGTTCAGGCAGTGAGGCAGAAAGACAATGTGTGTGTGTGTGTGTGTGTGTGTGTGTGTGTGTGTGTGTGTGTGTGTGTGTGTATGGGGGGGGGAATTCTTCCTTTCTCTGCCTTTTGTTCTAGTCAGACTCTCAGTGTGTTGGATGATACCTGTCCGTGTCCAGGAGGTCCATCTGCTTTACTGACTCTGTTGGATCAAATTATGATCTCATCCTAAAATATTTTGACAGACACACCCAGAAAGAGTGTTTAATTTGGGCACCCCATGACCCAGTCAAATGGACACACAAGATTAGCCATCACATACTTATACACAGATTAATTTTAGCAAACAAAACCACTGATCCACAGCAGAGTTTGATCCTCTTCTCTTGGCTACAAAGGTGGTCGCCATTCTTACAATCGGTGATTATCTTGCCATACCTCTTTGGCTGAATGCCCATCCCATGGCTCTCTTAGCTCTAAGGTTTGGAAATTGGGCTCTCAGGGTGGTTACTACACAGCTTGTCCCAAGGTGGCAATCCACTTTATCTTGCCTACTCTCCTCGGCACAGATGCTCCCAGGGTTGGGCCTATTTACTTACCCTGATTTTTTTTTTCTGGCCAGTCTGGAGAAGACCCTCAGTTCATTCCTCCACCTTTGCCCATTTCCGCTCCTCTCTGCCCCATGGACTTGTCTTCCACTTGTCTACCTGTATTCTCCTGGTCCAGCCTCTTCATCCATCCAGGCCTTCCTCGCCAGGCCCTCCCCAAGGCTTCCCTTGGCCTAAATGATCGGTTTGCCTCCTGCTCAGTGGTCTGTGCTTATCATGTGGGCATCTGCTGCCTTTCAATATTCCTTACTGTCTACCATGTGTGTTTATAAACTATTAAGCAACAATTCTTATGTGTCGTTATGAACAACCTGTTCTTTCATCCTGTCTACCCGTCCAGAGATCATCATGGGTTGGGAACAAGCTTCCTGGGGAGGAGTATGCACCCTTAGGACCTAGATATAATATTGGTGTTTGAGCTTGGGAAAGTTGACCTGAAAGGACTCTGCAGTAGGAAATGCAGGGATAATTGGTTTATATGGGAACAGGAAAGCAGAGGACAAATGATAAATTTGAGGAAGGATAAATGATAAAATTATTTTTTAACAAAAAATTAAAATTCTGCAGGTAGTCATTAAAATTTAAATTAAAGACAATGACAAACTATTTATATTTTTGGGTACCATGTGATATTTCAATACACATCTATATTGCATAATGCTCAAGTATACAAGCATATTCATCTTCTTAAACACTTATCTTTCTTTGTCATAAAACATTCAAACTCTTTTCTTTTAGCTCTCCAAATTATAAAATACATTACCAGTATCTGTATTCGCCCTGTGCTATGGAACATGACAAATTTCTCTATTAAAGGCCACTAACTATGCAGTTTGATTTCTCAGTACATAATCGGTAATCAGAACTGAAAAAAAAAGAACACCAGAATATCTGGTGTCACCATGACCTTAGGGTTATATAACATGATACCTAAAAAGCTAAACATATTTGTTTTTTTTCTCACACATTCATAGGAGATGTTCAATAATACAGTTTAACATGGGGCCAGGGAGTGTCATGGCCCATATCCCATATTGATGTTCAAGATAAATCTTTCAAAAAATGCATATGGAACCCATACATAGTATTTTTAAGGCAAAAATAAAATTTTGCTTATTGCCTTCCATTATGTCTTCTATACATTTATATTATAACCTTAGCCTAAGCTTTTTGTGGAAACAAATAAAAACATGTCCAATAATACAACATTCCTTTGTGCATGGTATCATTTCTAGTAAGAATGGCGACTAAGAGCAAGCTTCCCAGCACGTGTTTTTCCCAGTATCCATGACCCTCATTTCTTGTTCCATTAACCTCACCCACTCCTGGCTTCTAGATGGAGAAATCACTGTGCCTGATCATTATGTCCATACTTTGTTTATTCAGCCAGATACACGATCCAGTCTCTTCTTGCTAACTAGGATTTTTAGCTTTTAATCTTCTTGACTCTAATTAGTCTTGACACAACACCTTCTCTGCCTTGATTGTTTTTTCTGGAAACTTTCTTTCCCACCCACTACTTCTATGCAAAGTCCTCTGCCTGATCTACTGCTATGTACGCCAATGTCGTAGTTTAGATGGTGTTAACTGTACCTGGAAGTGTCAGGGCAGTCATGATGGTGCAGTGATGACTTTGATATATTGGCAGATAGTTGGTCACAAAGAAACTGGTGATCCTTCTAAAAAAAAGTTGGTCCCATGTTCCTATGATTCAACAGAGCAATTTGAATGAAAGGAAGAATAGAAAAAAATACATTTGACATTCCTAAGTGAAAAGAAAAAAGAAAATGTTCTGGATAGTGTGGATAAAATTGCTTTTATTTTTTAGGTGATAGAAGATCATTATTCACATTTGTGTAAATATTCTCTGAACATCTGCTTTTTAATTAAACATTTTTGTAAAGGTATTATTATGCATTTGGCTTGGCTTGCTAATAACCCTAAATAATCACCTATATTGGCTTCGTCTTATCTTTTTTGGAAGGCTATGTAAGCTCAGACACCTAGAGATTTAATTATAGAGCTCAACCCTTCTTTGTTATTCTCAGAGACAGGCCCCTCTAATCAAGCTGATCCTTGGCAACTCTTCACTGAAAACTCCTTGACATCCATCAAGTTGCTCTCTTCATTAATGTCTTAATAAATCTTCAGAATCAAAGAAAAGCTTAAAAATAAACAAAATTTTGGAGACCAGAGCCAAAAAGAGTCCTAAGTTAGAGGGTGTTTGATATTTCAGAAATGGGAACCAGTAGGAAAAAAAAAAAAAAAAACCTGACTTGGGAAATAGAAGGAGAACCAGAAATCCCCAAGGAATTTTGGGCAAAGTTGGAAGGGTTAGTCTAGAATATGGAAAATTTGTGTAAACTGGGTGGTTAGTCTTTAAACTACCTGAAATATTTTGGCTACACTTATGTTTTGAAACTTTTAGGAAAGTATCATAAAATTTTTAGAGATTAACACTTCAGCACGGTTAGAATCTGAGTTATTTTTAAAATTGCACTGATAGTAAAAATTCTAGTATTATCTGAAATGTAGTATGGCATTCCTGAAACTCTCAACATGGTTCATAAAGCTAAGGCTTGAATAGGATAGTTAGAAAGGAAACAATTGTTGATAACACAGTTAAACTCAGTTTTTTTGAAAATGATTTTAGTTTGCATTCATTTGGTTAAAATAGATTTAGTAAACAGAAAATAATCATTACCCAGACCAAAGCTAAATTGAATTCAGTGAAACAAGGCATTAAAAACTTACCCAGTATTTAGTAAACAGATTGACTATATCTTTTTTACTTTGTTGCTAAGAGCATGAGAATGCAACTTTATAGTTTCTATACTGACAAGAAAATTTCACATAAGAATCTACTTCTGTTACCATTTTCTTTCTCTGAAGCTAAAAAGGTTATGTCTATTCTAAACAAAAACAGATGTCACCTTAAGGTGACCTAATGCTCTTCTCTGCTCACACGTGCCTCAACTATTTTCTACTGAACTTTCCAACCTATGTGCATTTGTGTCTATCCATTCCTGTCTAACTCCTGTTGGAATAAAGAATTGTTTCTTCTTCTATCTAAAGCCAGCTCCTACGTGACTGGGTCCTCTTTTGCTTTTTCAGCGCCTTCACCAATATCTTCTCTCTTTTTTGTTTTTTAGATCCGCTTTCTAACTGATTTCATTTTTCCTGGAATTTTACCAGCTTAAAGTTTTTCTCATCTTAACATCACTCTTCTCTAGTTAATGCGTTATCTCTCAGCTCCTGTTTAAGCAGGAAAACATCCCTAATCTCTGTTCACTATTCACTCACTTCTTAGCCCACTACAACCTGTATCTAGTGCCCAGCAGTTTATTGATATGACTTCAGTCATTAATAACCTTCACGTTGCTAAATGCAATGAACATTATTCAAAATCTCATCATAGTGGATGTCTCGATTTCTTGTAAATGTTGATAATTAACTTTTATATTTTCATGTCTCTTGAATCTTGACTTATTTTATAGCTGTCTAGGCCTTGCCAATTTCCTTTAAAAAGGTACTTCTTCTTCACCTGATGCATAGAATATTACGGTCTCTCAAAGGTTGGCTACACCCTGCTTCCTCTCTCTCTCTCTCTCTCTCTCTCTCTCTCTCTCTCTCTCTCTCTTTCTCTCTCTTTCTCTCTCTCCCCTCTCTCTGCTCCTGCTATCTTGTCCACTGTAGTGGGAGGTCACAAAGGAACCTCAAGCCCAGTGTGGCTTAGTCGATATTCATAATTCTATTGCCTGAGCTTGACTTTTCTCTAGTGTTCGCTGACGTAGTGAAAGTCGCCCTCACTCACTGACTTGTCCACCTGGAAGCTCTACTGTCTAACTTTCTCTGTTGAATGCACCATTACATATTGCCAATCAGAACATTTTAAATGTCTCTGGAATCTGGCCATCTCTCTCTTTTTCACCTTTTATGCAAGCTACTTTGATCTTTTATCACCCTAAATATCGTCCTAACTGGACTCTTGTTGCTTTTACCTCTTAAGAGAGGGACATTTTAAGAGTGCAAAATTGCCTGGTGTAATGGTGCATATCTTTAATCCCTGAACTCTGGGAAGTTGATGCAGGAGGATCATAAATTTGAACCCAGTCTTGGCAAATAAGTGACTTAGTGAGACTTTATTTAAAACAAAACAAAACAAAAGAAATGAGTGTCTAGAGATCCAATAGTTCAGTGGAAAGGCTCTGGGTTGAATCTTTATCTCAATGAAAGAGAAAGATGCAAATAAGATATTACTCAACCTTTAAGCTCTTCAAGGATTCCCTAAGCTGAAGGACCTTCCTGATCTGGCTTTGACATTCCCCTCAACTCCTCTTATAACATCATTCCCTTGACAGTTACCCACCAGCCATATTGCTTTCTTCTACCTTTTGCGGCTAGTACTGAGGCCTTTAAGTACTGCTCAGATATCACCTCCTCAACGATGTCTGTCTTAGACTAGATTCAATCCTGTCTGTGCTTCTGCATCTTTTGTTTTTGCTTTAGAGGAAACACTACCGTTTGTAATAATATTCACCAATGTTTACCTGCTTCATGACAAATATCTTCTAATTAGAGAAGCTGTATACATAATATTTATTGAATAAAGGAAAACTGAAACATGCTTAAATCACACGTGTGAGTACTAAATGCTTTCTATCCATGGATGACCAAGGAAGTAGCAGGTTCCAGGAAGCATAGCATGGCCTCTGTAGTCTAGGAGAGGAGTGGGCTGAGGCCTGGTCTTAGCTGAAAATTGCTGTTGTGTAGAAAACTGACTATAAATCCAAAATCAGACAGTCTGAAACACTGCAAGACACTTGGCTTGGTAGTCTCTGAGAGAACTTGTAAGTTGTTACACTTGACACTGAAAGACCGCGGCTGTCGCAGCTGGATTTCATCCCCTGCTCTGCCATCAGCGTAACGCCCCCTGTAGGCGCTGCCGCTCCACTTTGCAGTCAGTTAGTATCTCACATTTGAGACCGTTGTCTTGATGCTCATCCCGAAGTGACTGATTGCAAATTACAAGCCCCCAAAGGCCTTTCCAATTTAGGCTAGAACAATTGGGCATAATTCAAGATGACTGAGTGGTAACGAAAGTAGATATTCATAGACTGTGAGAGCTGAAAGTATTTAGCCCAATGCCATCAATTTTTAGATGAGGACAATGATGATTGGAATGGTTAAGGAAGGTTTCCAAAGTCTTATATAGCAGTTGTTTTTGTGAAGCTAGAACACATGTCTTTTGACTTTACTCACTAATCTTACTAATCTCCAGACCCATTTTCACAAGGCCTAACAGGGAAAGCTTCAGCTTATGACATATGTGTAAAGTTTAGAGTCAGCTCGAACAGTTACAAAAGAACGAAAAAATAAAATCTCAGAAAATTTATTAAATCAGATGATTTAGTGTGTATTTTTTTTAATTGTTTGCCATCTTGAAAGATACTGCTGCATTTCTTCAGAGTCCTTGGTGGTGGTCACGTTCCTGGGTCCTATAAGAGGGTGGTACTTACACATCTTTATCTCATGTTTAAACGAAGAAATCAGGCTTAGTAAATATCATTGCCTTTTCTAACAACTCCGTGCATTTTATGTGAGCTCACAAATATTCTTTCTAATATAAGCGATCTCTTCTCTTCCTTAATTCATGAAAGTATTAATTGTTGGACTGCGTTTGGAGGTGAGCTCTTGCTGGGCAGGTGGCAGCCTATTTGGAGACACATGTGCAATGTCATGGCAATTAGAATTCTACTCACTGACCTAGCGAGGCCAGCCACTGTGACCTCCTACTACAAGCTAGAAGGCAGCTGTCAGTAATTAATCTCTCTCTCTCTCTCTCTCTCTCTCTCTCTCTCTCTGTGTGTGTGTGTGTGTGTGTGTGTGTGTGAATATGTGTGACAGGCTCAAAGATGCTGCTCTGTAATCCTTTCTCCTTGCATCCTTCCTTTCATTATCCCTGGACCTGAGTACAGGCCAGAAGTATCTATGACTTGCATCTGAGTAATAAGATATAGCAAGGTGATAAGTCTCCTATGACTATGATACATCAAGTTTACATCAGATACAATAATTCTAACTTCTCTATTTTGCTATCAGACTTCTCCCCTTGCTGGCTTTGATGATATGAACTGTCCTCTTGTAAGCTGCCCTGTGGAAAGGTACAGTGGTGAGGAGCTGAGGGGGGACACAGGTCGGCAGCCAGAAAGGACGGGAGGACCAGTCTGACAGCCCTCTAGGGATGAACTCTGCCTAGCCCAGAGAAGATCCCCTCGCATTCAGCTTCCAAGAGCGCTAGCCCTGGCTGACATCTTGACCGCGCTATTGTGAGCGACCCCGAGCAGAGGACCTGGTGAGGCTGTGCCAGGTTTCCTGACCCACAGAAGCTGTGCGGTAGCAAATGTGCTGCTTTAATAAGTAGCGACATTTTGCACAACAGTAGACAGCGAATAGTTTTCCGTTTGCTGCAATTATTGCATCTTAGTTTTTGATAAAAATGTCATAATAAAAGATAAACTAGTTATATCACTTACCCACCTGGAGGATTTCTACTCACTGGATGGTTCCTACAGTATCAAATCTGACTTTCTCATTTTAGTGGTATAGAAGCTTTCACCTTCAGTTAAGGTCTCAGTTTCCTCTCTGTCAGACTTCTTCTTTCCCTTTGCCCACACCTCAGCACAGCTTTCATTGCTCCAGAATACCCCGCAAGTCCCCATCTTCACGCAGGCTTCCC
Organism: Ctenodactylus gundi; assembly: GCA_004027205.1. NCBI lineage: Eukaryota > Metazoa > Chordata > Mammalia > Rodentia > Ctenodactylidae > Ctenodactylus > Ctenodactylus gundi. Next base: position 1,544,628 of record PVKB01000010.1, on the reverse strand, counting down.
CCGTCTCAAGATTCCTTTCTTTTGCTCTTACACTCCCTCCTTTATCTTTTATGGTCTGGCTTATTATTGACGCCTTTATAGTTTACTCCTACTTCCATAGAAGTACGCATTATATACACTACACTCGCTATGCCATTTCCACCTATATTATAATTTATACAAATGACAGAGCTATCTTTGATGTTAGCGCCGGTTCTGATTTTCTACTCGGATTTGTCCTCCTTGTAAGTAGGTGCCTATGTTATTTCTTGTTTTCGTTTTTCATGTTGCAAAGCAGAAGATCTCTGCACTTACCTCTTTTCCGATTTGTTTTTCTTCAAAAACCAGACTTACTCAGTAGAATGTGCTGCACATTCAGAGAAAGGAACAGCACCGAGAAGAGCCTCTGGGGGTGGCGACAGCCACAGCACCTTGCAGCAGGAGGACGGAGGACTCACTGCGGCGCTCCAGGGGGATCAGGAGGCCTAAGCTATGAATGAGCTCAGCCCTACTCCTGGCCACGGTCTTCACAGCCTGAAGTCTCCCTTGTCCCAGACACAGAGTAGAGGCCACAGTTGGTCTACGTGGTAGTGAACAAAAGCTTCGGATGCCATTTTTAAAGACAAAAGAAAGTTTGTATTTGTTGTGCAGCTGTTTACAGACTGAGGTTTACATCAGTGTAAATGAACCTTGCATATGAGAAGCACAAAAAGATGACATCAAAGCAGAGTACAGTCAGGTTGCTCCGAGCCATTAAGAAAGAGAAAAGCTCAAAAGCAGCCCCAATATAAACACACATTATGGACAGAGGGAAAAAGGTGAGGATAAGAGTCAATTTCTTGTTGGAAATAACCCAAATGAGAAGGTAATGAAGCCACATTTTTGAAGTACTGAAAGAAGAAAAATATCAGCTTATAATTCTTCAGCCATGGAAATATCTCTCAAAAAACAAGGTAAAAATAACAATTTTTTTTTTTTTTAAAAAGGAATACAAACGTTGAAGGAATCTACCACCAGCATACCCTCATACAAAAAAATATTGTATGGAAGTTGTGCCCCCTGGCACAGACCTTTAATCCCAGCACTGTGGGAGCCTGAGGCAAGAAGATCACAAGTTCAAGCCCAGTCTGAACCACTTAGAGGATTAGTGAGATCCTGTCAAAATAAAAGTCAAAAAGGCCTAGTCAGGAGGGTCTGATCGCTGAGGGGTTATCTGGAAGAACATAGTCATGCCCTGTCTTCTCCTTAGGCCCTCTGCTTCCGGTTGCAGTGCCCTGAGCAGCTGCACTCTTCCAGCCCGCTACACTACGCCCTGCCGCCATTGTCAGCCAACCATGCACTACTGACTGAGATCTCTGAACTCTGAGCTAAAATAACATTCTTCTCTTTTCATTGTGGCCGTCAATTATTGTGTCTCAGGAATGAGAAAGTGATTAACAAAGTAAGCTAACATGAGAGGGGCAGAGAGGAAAGAAGCGTATCAAATCAGTTATTTTGAGAGATAACAGAGAAAGAAAAAGATGGCAGAAAAACTGAATAAATAGCAAGAGAATAGATTTGAACCTAACGATAGCAATAATCACATTGCATTGTTAAGATGCCTTAACACTCAATTAAAAGGTAGACATTGTCAGATTCATTTTTGAAAACAGTTATATATTTTGGGCCTGGGAATGTAGCTCAGCAGTTAAAGCACTTGCCTGGAAGACCCTGGGTTCAAATCTCAGTACCACATGAGTCAGGTGTGGTGGCTCATGCCAGCGCTCAGGAGGCTGAGGCAGGAGGAGGACTGCTGTGTATTCAAGGCTAGCCTGGGCTACATAGTGAGTTTAGGACCTGCCTGGACTATAGAATGAGAACATTCTTTTTTAAAAAAGAATATATTGCCTTCAGTAGACTTTAAAAAAGACACCAGTAAGTGTCAAGTCAATTGACAGAGATGTTATGCTAACACTAATCAAAAGAAAGTACCTAAATTACTGTCAGATGGAGTTGACTTCATAGCAAAGAGTATATTCAGATATAAAGATGTTTGTTCCATAAAGGTTAAGATGCCAGTTCATCAAGAGAATATAACAATCCTGAACATTTATTCTCCTAATAATAGAGCCTCAAGTTAGTGAAAGAAAAACCAATGGTATTTCAAGAAATAGGAAAACTCCAAATTATTGTCAGAGATTTCAATCCTGCCATCTCAGTTCCCCAACCCCCCTGTCTTTAATACATTATAGATAGAATTTGGCATTCATGTACATATATATGTTACATATATATATCACATACACACATACATATATATATATATATATATATATATATATATATATATATATATATATATATAAATATGTTAGGCGACCTTGGTTCATTGCATCTTAAACAACACAATTAGCCAATGTCAACATAATTGACACAGAAAATTCTACACCAAATCAGAATCCAAACACGTCTCAAGTGCACACAGAAAATGTGTTCTATTTTGAATCATGAAACAATTTTGAAAGCATTTAAAAAGTGATTAAGTAATTCAAAGAGAAGTCTGATTCTCCTTCCCTTGAACATAGGGCAGCTTTGGGGATTGCTTCTGATGAGCAAATGTAATGGAAGTTACGCTGTATGACTTCCAAGACTGACCATAACAGTGACCCAATGTTTCCTGGATTTCCTGTGTTAGACCTCACAGAGATGCTTATGTGGGGAGAAACGGAGGCTCCCAGCTCACCAGCAGCACTGACCCAAGATATGACAGTAAACAGCCCTTTCCACTAAGTCCAGCCAACAGCCTGAAGTGCTCCAGAAGAGTGCACTGGCACCAAAGACAAGTTATCCCTTTGTATTCTGCTTAATTCTTGATGAGATTCATGTTTATGCCACTAAGCCTTAGGATAACACGTTACATGCTAATTGTACCTGCAAGAACACCAGGTAGCATGTTGACTGTACTTATGGAAATGCCAGTATCTTCCTATTTATTTACCCATTGACTTAATAATCTCATTTTGATGTTATATTCTTTAAAAATAATCAATTTTTGGTGTGGAATTTCAATAAGCTTTAATTGCACATGACCTATATTGAACATCTTTATGCAGTGGCCTAATATGTGCTTGTGCTTGTACAACTCTGTGTATTTCTGAATATCTCAATGAGTGGAGAAATATTACACCTGGATGTTAGAAAGACCATCGTCATCCATGGATGAGTGTGTGGGCAGATTATGAATGCTGGAGAAAAGGCCAGGCATGCTGTCTAGACTCAGGAACCGCAGAGGACAGGGGTTGAGAATCCCAGCTTTACTGCACAGTTGCTGGTGTGCAAGGTTGAGGTCTACAACTTCGCTCAGCCTTGATTTTCTCATTTGTCCTTTAGGGATGATAACAGCACCGATCTAATAGAGTTGCTGCAATGAATAAATGACCCTATGTACATGGCAGTCACTCAATAAATGTCGGCTGTCAGGGCTATGGGTATGAAATCTGTCCATTTAAATATGCACCTTGGCATACTACCTTCACTCCCAAAGCTGGAAGAATGTCCCCGTTGATGCACCGCAGGACAGATGTTGTATAGTTGACTTCTACTGGAACTTACTGTGACTGTCAATTAAGATGATTTCTTAAGGACAATCTAATCACTACCATTTCCCAGTCTGCAACCCTTGGAGAAGAGCAAACTGCCCCCTAGAGAGCTCTAGGTGATGCCGACTGACCCCCAGGTGAGCTGATTTCGATCTTTTTGAATTTCAGTTGGGCCAAGAGATGCTTCTTCTCTTGCCTCGAGTCATAGGGGACACACAGGACCAATGTTGCCGGATGATGACTTCCTGCAGACTTTTTGAGAAGTTCCACTGTTTGTTTTGGAAAGCAGTTAGGGTAAAATAAAACCCAAAGCTTTGCTTCCTTCCCTGACAGTTTGGCTGGGTTGAGTTGGTGGCACCCGCTTCGGGGACGTGCCCCGTCTCTCTCCCTCTTCCCTTCCAGGGAGAACAGTCTTGTGTGATTTTAATGTGATCATGTCTTTACCATGTGGTCTATCAGCTGTCACCAACAGTGTGTTTCCGAGTGTCTAGAAGGGGTTTTAATTGGCAAGATCTTCAGTAAAATTTGCAAATTAGTGATCCACCGGCTGATGTTATGACAATGTCTAAACACTATCAGTGCCATTTTAAAATAATCTTTCATCGATACAACATTCATTTTAATTAGCCAGAAAATGTTTGTCCCAAAGGAAACTGCTCACAGTTGCATGGATTCAGCGTGGGTTATGAGATGCATTCTGAACTTTGTTTATTTGAAGAAACAAAAGATTTTCTGAGGTTATTTATATTTTGTTCAACTTCAGAGGTTCTGGTCAGTGTCAGATGATGACAACCCGGTCCCAGGGTAGTAGGCACACACCGCTTTGCTATCCGCTAGAAAGTGCCATGACGCAGGTATCTGAGGATCTTCATCCTGGCTTAGTCAGAATTTGCTTGTACGATCCTGGGAGTAAAACAGCTGCAAATAACTCTGAGCACCTACTCTATAGCAGGGGCTCTACGTCTGATGTTAAATTCCTTGCAGCAACAACATGAGGTGAGAACTATTAGCGTCTCTGATGCAGAGATGTGGAACCAACCTGAGGCCCAGGGAGAGGAATGAGCTCGCTATGGTCCTGCAGCTGGCCAACGGCAGAAACGCACATCTCTCTGTCTGTGGACAAGGAGCTCTCTGCAACTGCTTTAGCAAATTCATGCCTCCCTGGACACTGCTTCCCTTCATAAGCTCAGTCTTTCTCATCTGCCTAATGAACCCAAGGATCTACACGGTGTTTTGCTTATGGTTCCGAAAGGGGGGGGGGGGTGGATTCCAGGAAGGTTATATGTCTAGATTTCTAGTTTTTGGAGGTTCATTCTATTGTTTATATTCTCACAAAAACTGGCAAGTCCTTGCAGCATCCTTGGGAGAGTGCCGAAGTAGTATTTTGGATATTTTAATAAATGAGTAGCCTTATATGACCGTGCGATTCCAGGTTAGTGCTGAATTTGACATGTCTCACTAGCTTGTAGATGTGGGAATGTGACCCAAAAGGCTGCCATCTTCTTACATGTTAGTGGCATCAGCAAGCCTCTGGTGGCACTCAGAATCCTCAAAGTACCCTAGCACTATTCCTAGGACAACCTTATTGATATTTTTTTCTTACAGTATACGGGCTTAGATGTCATCTAATTTAAATCGGAAGAAATTCTTGGCTCTATCCAGCTGTACAAAAATGTACGGCGAAACATTTTTTTCTGGTATGAATTTCTGCCCTGAAGCATAAAATTCAGTAAAAACTCAGCGCAGGCTGCAGGATGGAGATGGCAGGCGGCTGCTAAAACGGTCCCTTGCTTGGCTTTTTGTAAAAATAATTTATGCCCTGTTTCCCTGAACTTCTGATTGTGGGCTCTGTAGGCACCCTGAGTTTTCCATCACACTAGGAACTACCCTAAAGTGCTTTGCGACAACACTGTCTTTGGAAGTAACCTTAAAATATCATGAAAGAGGATCATGGAAATCACTTGGCATTTCAGTCTTCTGAGACAGCTCTGGGATACGAATTGTCAGAACTTAGGACTTCAAGTCTCTTCAGAGTTCAAAGCAGGAGTTTCTGTGTTCTTTGGACTTTGTTTATAAAATGAGAATGAGAGTGTGGTTGTAGCTCAGTGATTAGAGCACTTGCTTAGGAAGCATGAGGCCCTGGGTTCAATCCCCTAGCACCATATAATAATATCTGGGCATGGTGGCACACGCCTTTGATCTCAACACTCAAGAAGCTGCAGCAGGAGAATTGCTGTGAGGTCAGGACCAGCCAGGACTATAGCATGAGCTCCTGCCTCAAAAACAAATAAGTAAATAAACAAACAATAAAATGAGAGTAGTGATTTCTGCTCTCAGAAATACTGCAAGGATTGCTTGAAACTATGACCAGAAGAAAGTCCGGAGTAATATGGATATTTGCCTTAGTCAATATTGTGGCAAGAAAACGGGATTCATTCAAGTGCATTATATCAAGAGTTTTTGAAATATCTTTTTAAAATTTTGTAAGCGTCTGAGAGACGTTATTGTATTCTGAAGAACTTCGAGTTTGTGGATCTCGGATCTGGCCCTAGAAAATGTGACTTTCAACTATCCAACAAGACCTGCTGTCTTTCTGACAGAGGCTTCATTCAATGTATGTCTTCCCTCCACCTCTCTCAAAGCTTTATAACTCGGGAGAAAATATTTTGGTTTTGTTGTCGGTTATGACGCTCATGAGAAGACCAGCTCAACTTCATGGGTCTAACATCAACCCTTTCGATGATGATGGATTCCATGTACAAGGCACCCTGGGATAGCTTGTCCTCTGCTCCTCCATGTTTGAGGCCTGGGCTGGGAAGAAGTAAACAGTTGAGGTGACCTGCCGTAGGTACTCAGATCCCCAGTGGAGTCTCACGCAGGAACATGTCATTGGGAGGTCTTGGTCATTGGTTGCGCTCCAATTGCCAAGCATTTGGGAAAAAAAAAGTTTTCTTTCGAGTTATTTTCCTAAGTCTGCTGTAACAAGTTACCATGAGCTTACGGCCTTGCTTTTCCATGGTGTGGAGGGTGGATGTCTGAAAGACAGCATCACCGGAGCTGTGTTCCCCTGAAAACTCTAGGGAATAATGGTGGGTACCCACAGTGCTTGGTGTTCTTTGTCCTCTACTGACTCTAACCTTGCTTACCCCCTTGTCCAACTATGTCTCTGTGTCCCAGTCTCCTTCTCTCCTTTTTCTTTTCTTTTCCTTTTTTGTTAAGGATTCCAGGTATTGGTTGTACTGCTCACCCTAAATTCAGAATGGTTTCCCCTTTAGATTCGTAACTACTCTTCGCTTCAAGGAAGTTTTTTATTTTTTGAGAGAAGAGGGGTCTCACTCTTTAGTCCAGGTTGGTCCGGGATTCCCTATGTAGCCCAGGCTGGGCTTGAATTTATGGCAATTTTCCTGCCTCAGCCTCCTGAGTGCTGAGATTACAGGTGTGTGCCCATACCCAGCTAATTTTTATGTGGTGCTGGGTTATCAAAACCAGGGCTTGCCCTGCTAGGCAAGCACTTTGACCACTGAGCTATGCCTTCAGCCTGAGGAGTCTATTTCTAATTAAGGTTCTAATTAAAGCCACATTCTAATGTTCAGGATGGAAGTCAATTTTGGGGGGACACTATTAAGCCCACGGCACTGCTTATGCCTTAGGTAAGAATGCTAAAACAGTCTGGCTAGCCAAAAATATGCAAAGCGTCCAGTGTTAGTGCCCTGAAGAAAAGTAGAACAAGATAAGGAAGCGGAGAGTGGTGCAGGGTGGGTAGCGGTGGGAGTTCTTTAACATCTGCGGCTAAGAAATGCTTCACTGCAAAGGTAACAAGTGACCAGAGAATTTTGAAAACAGCAGGGAGCACTGTGAAAGATTTGGGCAGAGCTTTCCAGGGAGATAATGAAACCCTATATCAAAATGCCAAGGAAGGGACAAGGAAGTATACTTTGAAGAACAGCTAGAGTGGGCTAGTGTGGCTGACACGGCAAGAGAGAGCAGCAGGGCGCAAGGCTGGAGTAGGCCATCGGGACCAGGCTGCTCATAGGCCCTTCAAGGCGATAGGGGCTGTTGCCTTAGACAACATGGTAAATGTGGGTATAGTGAGTAGTAAGAATGGAATGTAGGCTGATAGATCTGATGTGGAAAGTCAGGGAAAGAAAAGGATTAAGATTAATTCCACATTTTGCCAGAGTACCTGAGTAATTGATAGGGTTTGCTATCAGAGAGGGAAATTGGAGTTAAAGTTTGAATATATTAACTTTGGGTGCTCTATTAGAGAGACAAGTGGTCAGACGGGCCATCAGATTTTGTGTCCAGAGCTCAAGAGAGAGGCCAGGGTGGGGTTTTAGAGTTGGGAACCACTGGTGCATAAAAAGGGATGTGAAGGCATGGATGAGTGAGGATCCCGGGAGAGAGCACAGCGTGGGTAAGGAGACAGGGAAGGACCAGGGCCTGCAGTCTTTCACCATGAGAGGGCCTCAAGATTCTCTGAGGGCCCATATCCCTGCGCATAGCTTCTAGAACTATCTCTGCATCAACACTTTACTGCTCATCTTGAAACCATTCTTCTCACGGATCCTGGCAATTTCCGGCTCACAGTTTCAAGATTAGCTATTTGACTAAGAACTCACTGGAATCCTACTCGTGCGTCTTCATGCCTTGGGATGGGAAGCAGCTTCTTCATGGAAATCCCCTCCTTCTATATTCTCCTTTGGTACTTAGCGGATGTGCCTGCATACCTGGCAGCACATCAGGTGGGGAATGAGCTTGCCTTCTCCCACTACCAGTCTTCTTTGTGTTCTATGTCTGGATATATGGGCGAAAAAACCATTGCAATTTCACAAGCACTTGCTTCTGCAGACCCAGAGGGCTGAGGTTTACCTGGGCACACCTGTTATCCCTTTATTTGAAAAGCTACCTGCTGGCTTATGTTTTCAGATGGTACAGGGGAAACCTCTGAGGTGGTTCATTGCCCCTGAGGGCCCACATTCCAAATGGCCTCAGTGGTCTTGGATTTGATCTGCTTTGAGATGATTTGCAATTTGGTGACATGAGAAACTTCAGGAAGTAGGCTGGGGTGCAGAGATGCCTGACTGCACTCACCTCTGCCACCACCTGACCCGATTTTGGGGAAGTGAAACCAGACCCACGAAAGCCAGAATGGATGTGGCGTGTGGGTGGGGTAGAGGCTGGTTAGGGAAAAAGGAAAAGGAGAGACTGGGGAACCATTTAAATTAAAATGGGACCCATGGTACATTTAATGTTGCAAACACTTCATCAAATTCCTGTCCCATTCATGGAAAAAGCAGCCCATTCTCAGCAAAGACACACAGTTCTCTTGGACACACACACGCACTTTGAGAGCTTTTGCCAACATCGACTTCTATAAAGTGCCTCAGATTTAGGATGAAAGAATATATAAGAACAGGAATTTTTTCCCCCCTGAGCATGAAAGAACTCTGAGCCTGTAGAATGTGTGCTGGCATGCATTCAAACACAAATACGTACCACAACACAGATCCCTCCAGCTCAAAGCTGGGTTGCAAGAGAGTTTGGAGTTGAATGAGTTGTGCTTGAGTTTTTATCCTACCACCCAATGAAATCCCCACCAAATTCAGCCTTAGTCCCGATATAAAACAACTTAGATGACTCTTGAGCTTCTCTTTGAAGCAGTAGATTTTGGGAGATACTCGCCTAATCTCCCTGGTTTTGCTACGAAAGCTGCTTCTCTCCACTGCTTACTTGTTCGCTAGCAGTTAGTCTTTCTCTGTCAGTGGCCATATTTCCCTTTTTAATCCTCCTATTCCTTTCTGTCCATGGTTAAAATGCAAAGTCCTCTAAAACCCGGCTATAACAGCCTCTGCTCTCCTACTTCTCCCGTCTCTGTTGTTTTTTGTCCACCTGTGTATTAATGACTGTCACCTGCTGACAATGGACTTGAGATGCCCCAAGAATGGAGGAAATCTAGCCCCAGCCTGAGCCCAGAGTACCGGGCACACAGGTTATGATTTTATGATACCTATAGTCATAGCGGCAGGGAGAAGCCTCAAGAAGCCAGAGTGGTGCTCTCCATAGCAGACACTCTAATCCCTCTGACTCAGTATTTTTTTTTTTTTACTCTTTTTTTGAAACCGAGTCTGACTCTGTAACCCAGGCTGGTCCTGAACTCCCCGTGACTAGCCTTGGACTCACTGCAATCCTTCTGCCTCAACCTCCTGTGACTCTGTGTATAAGATCTCCCTGTACTCTGCCCTACCGCCACTACCATCAGTCTTCCCAAGCCAACCACTGAGGCTTCATCTGGACCTTTCTCTGTGTTCCTGAAGCATCTACCATCTCCGGGGGGCATTCTTGTCACATTCTGGGGTGAGCCTCATTGGTTTGTTTCCTGGTTCGCAGTCAGGACAGGGATGGATGCCGATTCCGACTTTGTCACGTTCTAGTGTTTAACATAAAGACTTGTACATTCAGGCACAGAGTGTGTTTTTGCTACATTCATGTGCTCGTTTGGTCATTCATTTGCAGATAGTTATTGCCTGTTCTATGCCAAACACTGCATCAGGTGTTGAATAAATGAGCAGATGAGCGCAAGTGGGTGAAACTGCTGCCATTCCCTCGGGCTGCTGTCCCTTTATGTTCCCCTTGAAGTTCACTTTAAAGTTATTTCACTTGGTTTCTTCACAAACTAAACAACTGTAGCAGGGTGTAGCAGTGGAGAATCTTGGTGAGGTCAGGAGTAGTTTCCTGGCCCCCTTCCCTTGCCATTCCCTCCCACTCCACCACCATTTCTATTTCTGTCCTTTTCTCCTGATTCCATCATTGTTTTTGTTGGAGAAAGAATGAGGACCATATCCATGACTAAGAGATGGACATGCATGTCATGTCTGGTGACCTGTCAGGGCAGGAATGGGGGCAGACAGGAGTCACATTCCAAAAAACCACATGGATTCCAGCAGAGAGAACAGACAGTATGAGACAATTTGAAGGGAGCTTCACGGAGGCTTCTGACAACAGGAGAGCCTCCAAAGTCTGTACCCTGGTATCTACGGCTTGCTTAAGAATTCTAACAGACGATACACAGAGGAGTGAGGGCAAGCATTTCCCTTGGTCTTAGAAATAGCTTATGGAGTTGTTGTAGGGCTTTGATGGTGTAATCATCCATGCAGGATGGGTAGGGAGCAGTACTCCACAATGGGAAAAGGTAGAGTTGGTGTTTTATGGATTTGAGATAGTTTTTGGGGTCTCCCAGGAACACCCAAGGAGGTAGGGGGATCTTGCAATAGGGATGTAGGCACTGCAGCCGTATGAGCAGGGTTTAGTGAGATAGGGAAAGTCATTCTAGCATTACTGTCTCTGATACACTTATGGGTGTATGACTATTGAGGATGTTGATTGTTTCTGGCCTCTTTAGATCTACTGTGCATAAGCACTTGGCTCCACATCGAGTCATGGAGTGGAACCAGGAGCTCAGGTGTCTGGTCTTGACTCTGTTGATTCCCCAGAGGCCCATCTCAAGGTGTCCTTTCCAGATTTCATTCCCAATGGTTCTTTGATCCCATTCAATGGCTCTCAGGGCCCTCCTGGATGTGGCTGTTCATCTAGGAAGGTCTTTTTCTCACTGTTGAAAGTCTGCCAAAGTTGGCCATTACAGTGATTCTGTCTCCTTAGTCTAGACCTTGACAGCAATGGCAGGTGAGCAGCCATTGCATGGCTCTGGCATCCTTATGACTAGGGAACTTCCATATACATATGATACTAGAAGGCACAGAACACAAGCTCATTCTTTTCTGCACTTTCAAGTATAGTGCTCCTGTAGAAAGGAACAGATGTCTTTGTTGGAGACCTCCATGAGCAGGTGATTTGCCCTAATAAATCCCTCTTCTTAAGTGAACTTGTGCTTTACAGTTAAAATAAAATAACATGTCTGAGCCCCACCTTGTGACTCTCTACCAGGAACATTTGAGGGCAGAATGACAGATTGTTGAGAGAAAGATTTGTGGTGGGAAGAAACTTTTATGGTGTGCTCTGATCAATATTAATGTGCACATGAATCTCGGGGGATCCTGTTAGAACGGAAATTCCAATTCAGTGGGTCCAGAGGTTATACTGAGATTCTACATTTCTAACAAGCACTCAATGGTGACATTAGCCTGTGGACCCCACTTTGAATACCAAGGCCTTAAGTGACAGCACCACCTGTTTCTTCCATCCTCACCTGGGTTGGAGATTTTTTTTCCCTCCACACCTGTGATCTCTTCTACTGATCCAGGACATGAAATTTCTCCCCAAATTGTTGCGTGAGCTTATGGGGTTGGCTATTTGGGAGAAATAAGGCAAACTCTTATCACCGAAAAGACAATCATTTCAAACAGGAATTCACTTGCATAAACAAAGTTTTGTGAATGATATTCTTGTTTTCCCACAACTGGTATTAATGCTGTCTGAAAATGCTGCAGAGAAGGCACAGGAAGCTGGCGTGTGTGTCTGTGTGGGGTGGATATTATTAAGACCAACAATACACTGTATAGAAATTATCCCTTTAATCAGAGATGTTTAAAACAGGCCAGGGGACTAAGGTGGAGCAAAGTTATGAGCACTGACAGAAGTTAAAGAATAAGTCGTTTGGAGACTCAGAGAGGGGACACCTGCCCCTTGTCTTTCGTTTCTCCATCAAGCTGACGTTTCTGAGCGGGGTTTATCACTCACCCACGAGCCCAGCAGGTTGCCTAGGCTCCACCAGGGTGTACTTTTTTTTTTTTTTTTTTGCTGTGTTTGTTCCCAGGGCATCCTCTGGGTGATGCTAGAAGATAACTTCTCATCATTACTAAGCCCTGCTGTTGTCCCCCTGCGGTCCTCAGCACAGGAGCCCAGCCGTTAGCACAAGGCACTAAGCAAGGCCCAAAGGGAGAGGCCAAGAAGCAGGGAAAGAGCTACTAGCTCTTGTCACTGAGGACCATGGAACGTGGCTGAGACGAGAAGTGATGGACTCTGAAGATCACTAACCACATCAGCAGGAAATGAGTTCCAAGGGAATGAAGCGCGCGATGAGGATGTGGGCTGACGAGGGCACGGGGAAACTTTTAAATGAGGTGATCAGAAAGGCTTCACTGAGAAGATAGTAATTGATTCACTCCTTGAAGGGAAGAAGAATTAAATAGTTCCTGGGAGGTCGGAGACCGTGCAGTTTCCAAGAGCAGCCTTTTGCCCAAATCTCTTTCTGGAAATGGCTTGGGGAGAAGAGAAAATCTGGGTATGGGTTTATTTTGAAGAAAGACCGTGCCGATGGCCCTAAGTGTGGCACAGCTCACTTTGCTAGAAGGTTTCTCTTTCCTGCTAAACGCCACACAGAATCAGGTACAAATTTTGGTATAGTTAAAATCTACTTTTTAAATTATTTTCTCAAAAAAGTATGTTTCCGGGGAGTTACTTTAATCTGGCAGCCCAAATATCTCTCTGTACTTCAGGAAACCCTTTAGCACCTGATTTTCAGCTTTAAAAATCGTCATTTAGATTTCAAACCTCAAGCAGTCAATTTTTTTTAACACTGACAGAAATATATTAATAATGGCAGGGCTAGAAAAACTTGGTAAGGATCTTTAAATACACTGTACACACACACACACACGCACACACACACACGCACACACACACACACACACACAAACATTTTTTATTTTAAACTTTAGGCTTCACATTTCAAAGTTTTATCAGACTGCCCCCTGCCCTCCATAATTTAAATCTTTGTTTTGCAAGGGAAATTTAATAATAAAGAGCCTCCATGTGTTTTTGCTTAATTTTGGAAGCCTGTGTTATGCAGTCAAAGATTCTCATTTGAAAATAATTCCTGTCCTTATTCTCAAACTGCCAGGGGAATAAGATTTAAAAAACATGTTGCAGCTCTCAAGTTTATGTTTTGCCTAAAGCCAAGCAGCGCTAGGAGATCAAAGTTGGGAGTTTAGTTCTAAAGTTAGAACCAGCGCCTCGCAAGGCGATCACAAGTGGGGAGCTGGGGCCCAGCAGCTGCCCGGCCAGGTCCTCGGGTAATTAGCCCCGTGCAGGCAGAGGCCCCTGCCCCTCTCCGGGGAGGAGACCAGGCCTTGGGGCTCCTGTTGCCTGGGAAGCAGATACCACATAGAAAGGGTAGCTTGGTATTTTTAGACCTTCATGTGCCCCGCTGTACCTCCTCCTGCATTCCAAGATTTGTATTTGGGAGGAGCAGGGATCGAACACGTGGCCTGTGCTGGCTGTCTACTTTATCTTAGTGGCTGCTGTTTGTCAACATGACAGACTCAGGTAATAAAGATGGGTGACTGGGGCATGTTTCCTATTCTCGAGCTGTTTCTTTGAAAAAAAAAAAACTCTGTGTGTGTGTGTGTGTGTGTGTGTGTGTGTGTGCACGCGCGAGTATATATTTTCTTTTGCTCCCAGTGCCCAACTTCTCCACTATCAAATCCCTCACCTGCCTTTTTCAAACCTTAGTAGAAGTGATTATAAACGGTGGTTTAGTAGGGCACCATTTAGAGGCAGCTGACATTTGGAGCCAGCTGCAGAACTCCCAGGCCATCTCCTTCACTCCATCCACCCTTCCAGGAAGGCCCGGTTGCCTGTGGCAAGGGGCCTGAAGAGCCCAGCTGTAAATTCAAATGCTAGGGTCTGGGAATCTTAGGTTTCCAAGGAGGCATGTGAATCCAGCATGGATATGGCTACTTACAGAGAAGGTTCCCAGCCTTGTGTAACTGAAAATGAACTTGACCTGCAAATGCACCTTAGCTTAGCCCGACGTGAATGCTGGACTTTGGAAAGTGGGAAGCTGGCAAAAAACTGCAGCTCTACCCTGGGATGTCACCTGCTGGAATTATACTGGTGGTGATCGTTCTTCAGTGTGGGGCCTGACGCGTTACCAGTACCCCCGAGGCTTCCTGTGAAGCGCCCATCCCCTGGAGCTGTTCAATGAGAAGCACAAGAAACAGCTGTGTATTCTCAATCTGAGTGCGCTCCCCACCACTGCTCAATTTCAGATAGATAGTTTTCCCACAGAGCCTTGATTTTACGCTGACTTCTAGCATCGCAGGCCTTGATCCACTCTCTTCTGCAGTTGATAATAGGACAAACAGGTGAGCAGCAGTGCGTCGCTCAAGCTGTCCACTTAGCTATTTTTACCTTCGGAGAGCTGAGTCATCTCGCTCTGTGTTCCTTTCCCAGAACAGAGGAGATCAGCTCCTTGTGAACAGAGACAACAGGGGGTGAATTCGCCATAGACGTTTACCTAACGCGCCCTTCAAAGTTTTGTGTAGTGGTCTTGGAAGAAGCAGGCTCTTTCCTTGAATCATTCAGGATTGTGAGGCCTCACAGGATGGCCCCACCCTCTCCAGACAGAAGTGGCACAGGTAAGCTTAGTGTCTTTCTTTGGTATAAGAAGCCAGGCCTGAACACCAGTCTTTAGTGAGAAAGGCAACTTATTTTCATTCCTCTGGCTCTTCAAATTCCAGCCCTAAAAGCTGCTTTTGGCAGAGGCCTTTGTAATGATGGTGAAAAAGACGAAGACTTTTAGAGCTGTTGGGGGATTGGCTGGGGGGTTACATTTTGCATGTGACGACATACATGCACTTCTAGGTGGGGCAAATGACTTAGAGAATGGGCTAAAATTTATATATTGAAGCCTTGCCTCCTAGCTCCTCGGAAGAGACTACGTTTGGAAATAGAGTGTTCGAAGAAGTAATTAACTTGAAATGCGATCAATAGGGTAGGATATAACTGGTGCCCTTATAAAAAGAGATTAAGGCCCAGACATACACAGGAAAAACCCATGTGAAGACACAGGAAAATGACCGTCCACGGCCAGGGACAGAGGTCTCAGAAGAGTTCAGTGCCACAGACATCTTGATTATAGGCTCTCAGACTCCAAAACTGTGAGAAAATAAATGTTGTTTAAGCCACCCACCCCATACGTAGGTCATTTTTTTGAGCAGCGTTTTGTGGACTGACATGGATGTGAAGTAATACAAGTGTGGTGTGAGGCTTCACCGAAGAGCTACTACCTGGATAGAAATCAGAGATTAGAAATAAAGGTAGCTCATGCTATCTAGCATATTCGATTAAGGGGGATTTATTGCTATTTATTGCTATTTCTGAGGGGGTTCGTGAAAAAGGGGGGCTGTTGTAACCTAAGGACATGAACTTGCGCAGTTTTTATTGTAGAGGAAAAAAAGCCTGATACTACCAAACTGGCAATCTCTCACAATACCAGGTGCATTACAGATTGGTGTGTGGGCTTTTGTGAATTGGTTGCATATAAATGAGGAACATTTAAATAAAAAGGAGATCTAGAAACTTTCACTAGTTTGGGGTTTTTATTTATAGCAGCTCATGCACAATGCTGTTGCCCTTCCCATGTGAGCTTGGGTCGTGTCAGCCTGTTGGGTTTCAGTAAAAAGTGCTGTCGACTTCAGTTAGGCAGATGAGACCCTCCAAGAAAAAGGACAGACTGAGGGTAAAGGCAGGGCTACCGAAGAAAAAGCTGGTTTGGCAAATGGTGCGATTTGGTGGAAAGAGGCAGGACTGAGAATCAAAAGCCTTGCTCTTGGTCCTAACCTGAGCAGGAAACATCAGACTAGCGGGCATATTGATGTAGAGGATATTCTGTAAATTTTTAGGATGATCATGTTCTCCACTTCCTAATGAAGCAAAGCACTGAGGAGTGCGAAGGCCACTCCTCATACTTCCTGGAAACCAAGAGAGCCGAAAGGAGTGGGAGCTGTGGCTTTGGAGTGGGAGTACAGAGAGAGCCCCCATCTGGCTCATTCTGACCTCCCCAGCGAGTCAGGTGGTAGCACCTTCCTCTGAAGCCCGCTGGGGGCAGAACGGGATCATCAGGGTATGTATTAGCTTTTGATGGCTCCCCTGTTCCAAGGACCCTTTTAGGATGAAGGCGGTACTCGTCCAGATACTCGGTGTTCATTCAAATCAGCCTCTGTGGCGTTTGATCACCTGCCTTTGCTACATGAAAATTTTAAACACACACTTGTGAGATGCTCACACGTTAATGGAGTATTTACTTATTTTTAAATAGATGTGACAATGTTTCACATGAATCTGAAATCAGACGCTGGGTGTTAATTGTAGACCAAATCAGCGCATATTAAAACAGCCTCCTTGTTCACGATGTTGGAAGAAAAGCTGGACTCCTTGATATGGCGAATTGATCCTGCTCCGATTACCACGGAGAAGTCCAACCGTTTTAGGAAGAAGGGGCCCAAATGAATTGACTCATAGGAGGGCAGTTGTTTGTGTCTTTCTAAAGCATAATAAAAGGGAAGTGCTATTCGATGGAAATTTACAAGACATATGGGTTTGAGGGAAGCTGGGAATGTCAGTGTTCAGCTGACTTGCTCTTACTTCCTGGAGCCTGTGTTTGGAGACGAGCAGTTGGACGCTGGAGCAGATTTGGACCTAGGCCCCCATGCTGTAAGGCTGAGGGAGCTGGGGATGTTAAGTATGGGGAAGAGAAAATTCTTGGTTACAGGGCAGCAGTCTTAAAATATCGGAGGGCCTGGCTTGTGAAAGAGGAAGTGTATTTGTTGGGGGAAGCACCATAGGGCAGACGTACAATCTGCGAGTAAAAAGGGCAGGAAGAAAGACTTTGCTTAATGCTAGGAGTTTTCTAACAATACGTTTTGAATGTAATAAAGCAGATACGGGATAAGCAGACAGGATTAATTAGAGTAGGTGACTGAATCAGAGAAGCACGAATGCCCCTTCCTGTCTAGGACTGATAACTCCTTAAATCTGAGCCCACGTATCTAAAAAATAGACTTGATTCTAACATAATTCAAAACCCTAGCATAGGATTTTGAGATAATTAAAAAGAAAACAAAGCCATGATGATAATCTGGGTTAACTACAATTTGTGTATGTATATGTGTGTGCATGCATATGCATGTGTGTGGTGCTGGGGTTGAACTCAGGCCTCTGCACTATGCTACATTTCCAGCCTAGTTTTTGGTTTAGTTTTTGAGACAGCATTTCATTAGGTTGCTTAGGTTGGCTTTGAACTTGCAATCATCCTGTCTCAGCCTCCCAGAGTGCTGGTATTATAGTCCTATATAACCAGGTCCCACCAATTGTGAATTTTTTAGTTCTTCTTTACTTTCTGGTTCTGAAAAATGTTGGAGAATCAATTAAATTCCAAGAGAGAGATAGATCCATGTGAGAATCTCATCTATGTGTGCAGAGAGGAGCTACAGGACTCCTGCACGAGCCTGTGATGTCTTGGCTGGCACACCTACAGGGCAGCATGGATTTGGTGAATCTACGACCTGTTACAACATTGGCCACAGTGGGCTACATTTTGCACAGGGTATGGAAAGTCACTTAGCTTCTTCTGTTTCCCTGTGAAATGGATACGTGTACTGGTCAGCTTTTCCTTTGCTGGGAAAAAATAATCTGACACCTGCAAGTTAGAGGAGGAGAGATTCAATGGGATTCGCCGACTCAGATCACGGGTGGGTGGCTCCCGAGCAGAACCATCATAGCCGATGGGCATGGCGGTGGAACTTGCTCAATTCACAGCATTTGGGAAACAGAGAGCAAGGGGAAAGTCAGAGAGGAAGAGTCCGGGAGCCAGCTGTAGCCCTTGAGTTCGTGCCTCCGCCATCCTACTCCCCACAGGTAGGCTCTATCTCTTAATAGGTCATTCAGTTACGAATTAACACATTGCTGAGATGAGTACCCTCACTAGCCAATCGCCTCTTTCAGGTATCTTAAACCAATCAAGTTGACAATCAAGATTAACCAGCACAGTACAGTAGATAAAGAGACCACTAAGTAGGATACAGTGAGGGTCAACCACCTGGACAACGTAGGGCTTTGTGGCATCAATTGGCCATCCGAGTAGTAGAAGTAGTAGAAGTAGTAGAAGTAGTAGAAGAAAAGTCCTGCCTGTTAGAACACCCCTGCAGCAGTAGCTAGTGAAATCGAATTGTTAGTCCTACTAATAAGCAAACAATAGCAACGGAGCAGCCCGATGTGGCTAGGCTAGCCGTGCGCATTTCCTCCTGAATGGGTGAGTACAGCTTGGTAGTTTTGTAAGGCTCTTTTTCTTGGAAAAATATCAATGATTTTTGTCCCTTAGAGGCTTAACAAAAAAATAAAATGAACGCAAAGAATACTGGCTGGTGAGTGCAGTCTTTATTTGTTATGCAACAACTTCCTCAAAACACAAGCTAGAACAAAATCAGCTGAATCTACTTAGCTGCTCTATTCCATTATGAAAAATTACACTTGATCTCACTGCTAGGGACTTCAGTCTTCGCGGATTAGACAAGACCCTCTATAGGTCCAGGAGTATCCCCAACTGGCCAGAGACACCAACAGGAAGTGAAATCACTCTGGCTCTTGCCTTACCAGCCAGAACATCAGGATGGCTTTAGGTATAGGAACTCTGACTCAAAGTATATTATACACTAAAGTGATTTGTTGTTTTGCATAGTAACAAGGATTCAGAGAGAGTATTAATTGATATCTCTACAATGTCGTGAGGATACTTTCTCATCTTTTTGTTTGTCATCTTCGGAGAGGCAACCATATGCTCAGGACAGCCTGCCCCACAATGGCAGGAGAACTGTAGCAGTCGCAGACATCACTTAGGGCCGTTTCTGCTTTTCCTTCTTAGGAGAAAAGAGGCTTTTTCATTAGCCCCTAGAAGAATTTCCCTCGTAAGTGATTGGTCGGAAAATACTGTTGGTCAATCATTCACTGGTAAGGTAAGTAGGATGGAGATGATTGGCTTTGAACAGAAATCAACAAACTTGGTTAAAGGGCCAGATGGTAAACATTTTAGGCTTCACCAGCCATGAAACAAAATTGAGGACATTATCTATACAGCTACATAACTGTTTGATATAATAAATACAGAAACTCTAAAGAAAATTACGATAGAATGAAGCAAGAATTCTGATTTGACACTTTCCCCAGCCTTATTTTTTTTATGAGTTACTCAATACTTCTATTTGTCAGTTCGTGGTTTGTCTTACTTGTGTCTCTCCATGCAGGAGGCCCTCGGCATCCACTTCTCCAGGTATAAGGGAAAGGTTACCTGCTGATGATGACAGCAGCTCCCTCTCATCCATCATTTTGTTTACTTGCATTCAACCCTGGTCCAAAAATATTCAATGAAAATTCTACAAATAAATAATTCATTAGCTATAAGTTGAGTGCCACTGAGTAGCATGATAAAGGTTTCCCTCTCTCTCTGTGCTACCCTGAAAGTGAATCTTCTTTTGTCTAGTGTGTCCATGCAGTATGCACTACTCACCCACTGGTGGCTTGGTGTCTGTCCCAGTCATCAGATTCACCATCATAGGGTTGTAGTGCTTATATCCAAATAACCTTAGTTTAATAAGAAAGTCCTCGAAAAAGAATAGTGGTAATTCTGGAGGTTTAGATATATCAGAGAAGAGGTAAAGTTCTTCCTTTAAAAAATACGAAAGTACAGTAAGATATTTTGAGAGAGAAAGTGAGACTTCATATTTATAGAACTTTTATGATTCTATACGTTCATAATTGTTTGATTTTGTTATTGATATTGAGCTCTTTAAGCTTATAAATTCAACCTTACCTTTGTATATAAAACAAATCACTATAAGTAAGATTTGTTATTTTGTGGTTTTAGACCTCCACTAGGTGTCTTGGAATTGATTTGCTATAGAAGTGGGGGCACTATATTCAGGAAATGAGAAGCCAGTCATGACCAATGTCCTACCAGGAATGCTAAGGACACCAATGAACAGAAGCAGGTGTCCCCCTAGTTAAGAAGACAGGTTAAAGGAGGAGGCTGACTGAGTTTCAGTAGAGAGGTGGTTTAGCTTTGACCCTATGAACAAATGTGTGAATTCTGTTGGCCTACATTTTTTTCTTTAATTCAGGTCGAGTGGCAGGTACTTGTGTGTTGGACACTGTCATGGGCATTAAGGATGTGGATTTGTGGAAGGTCAGATGCCCGCCCTTCTGAAGAGCAAGTCCAGAGACAAAGGCACATCCACACAGATCACTGCCTCCTTAGTGTATATGTGGACATGGAGAAGGGGTGCTGTTGGTTTCCACAGTAACTAGAGAACACTACCATACTTGATTCCTGGTGCTGTGGTATCAAATGTCTCACAGTGACGATCGTTCCTACATGATGTAGAATGTTTTATTCAAAATACTAACATTTCCCACGGAGAACCGAAAGGCTGATGGTGAAATTCAAATTGAGGAATATAGAAGGAATAAAATCAGCTCAACAAGTTACCTACTTCAGTGTGAGTGCATATGGACTGAAATTCAGGAAAGAACTAGGAGTAGAGTTTGGTGAGAACAGCGAATCACATATCTCTGAGGGAGCTGATCGTGGTTTCATCGTCATTAATTTAAATAGCTGTTACCACCTTTTTCTGGTAGATAGCAATAAAGCACCTCGAGAGAGGGCATCTTGCTACTTCACGCTGAGCTAATGACAGGCCTGGGCTAGAGGGGGCAACAAAGAGTGATGTAGTGTAGTTGGCTTGTGTGGAGGAGCCTAAGGCGTCAGGATGGAGGTGGCTACTTGCAGAAGTGATCGTGGACAAGGAAGGGCAGGCTTTGGGTTTTCTGGTAGAGATACAGGGGAGGCTCAGCAGGCTTCAATCTCATTGGAGAGTTTCCAACCATTGTGAGAGAGGCCCAGGGGGCTTTGCTCTTCTTTACTCACCATTTTAGCTAGGAATTATGGGTCTTAAGCCAGAGCAAATGCCCATTGCTCTGTCTCATGTAAAAGCAGATGCGCTCCCAACTGAAATAGGGTCAGTTGTTGAGAGCAGTGGTGCTCCCTGAACACCAAGAAGGAATGAGAAAGTTTGAGGTGTCTGGGGAGAGCAGAGCTGGCCACTCAAGTCGTGAGTCAGGGAAGCAGGATGGATTTTTATGACAGTTACAGCAGGGAGAGGTTCAGGTACAGTGAACTGCATGATTTGTCTCTCTTCAGTGCTCAAGGAGGGGCACCCAGGCACCCAGACTCTTCTATTAGCTTGTGTAAATGAGGGGCGGGCATCATTGGAAAAAGTTATAGTGGTTCAAAGGCTGTCAGCAGTCAAGTAACAGAAATGACATAGTTAACATCCCTCAATAAATACATCTTCTCTCGTTGAGTCAGCTGTGATTACTCTCAGATATTTGGGCTAATGGATGGGCAGGAAGGGACTCAGATTTGTAGGCCTCCTCCTTCGTGATCACACTTCATGGAGAGAGCTCCAGGGTGCCAGCTGAGCAGAGACCAGCAGTGACAGTGTCATCAGGTCACAGAGGGCTCACCACTGTGCCTAGGAGCCGTGCTCATTGAAATGGATGGAGCCCTTAGCATCTCTTTTAGCCCCTGGATTCTAGAACTCCTTGTGAGGTCATTTACTTTGGCACCTCCCTTATTCAGCACAAGAACACTTTCTAGAGTCAGAATCAGGGGCTGTGCTTAACTAGGGTACTTTTTAAGGAGTGATGTGCTGAGACGTCATTTCCACACGTCCGGAAATGCAGAATGTCACTGTTCCTAGCATTTCTCCAGAGGCTGAAAAAAGTGATGAACGGGTTTCTTAATGTAGTGCAAGCTAAATACACTTGGGAACATAAGCGAACAAGCGAAGAGGGAAGGCAGAGTTATTGAGGCAACAATTCAGATTTAATTGCATTTGATATAGACCACCCTTTAAAAATAGTTTGGTTGGTTAAAGGCTGCAGTAATTTATGGAACGTTCTGCTTGCTTCCAGGGAAGTTGACAAGTCTGGACTGAATCAAGAGAATCAGCATAAATCTCAGCCGATGCCTAATTTTAGAGATGTCTGGTCCTTGAAAGAGTCTTGCCACAGCCAGATGGGGTGGGAGACAACATTTGAGGGTGGAAATGCATGAGGTGCCAAACTGAAGCTCAGAAGGTTAAGCTCATTTTTGTGGCTGATAAATCCTGAGCAAGACTGAATCGGGCTGTGAAAGAGTTATGTACTGTAAACTGGAGTCTCTGGCCAGATCTGCCGAAGTCTTGAGGGATCATAGCTGTGTGTTCCTCTAGATCTTGGTCTTAGACATGAGGTCATTCTTCCCAAAGGCTTCCCCAAGCAGGACAGGAGCACAACCAGGTCACCTGGCATCTCTGGGACTTTGCAACTTCATGTACTCAATGCAGAAGTTCCGCTCTTCTTTGACTGCTGTAGGTCATGATCATTGAGAAACTTCTCGATGAGGTGTCCACAGGCAAATCTGTGCCCTGTTTATCTCTGTGGTACTTGCTGTGTTCCAACACTTGGCACCAGGGGAGTGTTCACCGGTTAGAAACTGAGCTGACCATGAGAGGACTCAGGTGTGGGTTGTAATAGTAAATTATAGGACTTAACTTTTGAGATTTTGACCTCAGGGCATTGTGGCCAGTCTGAGGAGAGGCATGTAGGTGCTGCCACATAAGCACTTTTCAGAACAGTTTTTCTGGTTCACTTATTATTCTAATGACGATGATGGTACGAGTATTACTCTGGCAGAAGAAAGAACAGGAGCGAAGAGACTTTCTGAAGCACTTGAGTAACTGCTTATTCATTTAAGGGGGCGTATTGCCAGGAAGCAAAAGTCTAGGATCACATTATAACACATTTGAAGTTTAAGACTGTGATGAATTTGGGAAGTGTTTCTCCAAGCTTTGTTCTCAGACCATCTGCACCAGAATCTTTTGCTAAATGCAGATTCCTGGGCCGTGGTCCTAGACATACAGAACAAGAATCTTTTGAGAGTATGTCTGGCAATCTACATTTTATACAAATTACCTAAGTAGCTTTGGTGCACCTTAAACTTTGATGCTTGTTAGCCTGTGGAGTCATAGGCTTTGATAGGCTTAGATTGAGCCACACAGTCAAGGGTGGGTTAGTAACTATGTAGAAGGCCAAGCAGCATGTGAAGACTGAGAGACCTTTGTGAAAATCCTAAGTGAAATGCTTATCAGCCATGTGGCCATGAGCAAGTGATTTCTGATATTTAAACTGCTCATTCCAAAGCTATGAATTGAGATAATAATATCCTTTCTAATATAAAGATTAGGAAGACTTATGTAAAGGGTTTGACACATAGAAGGTGGCAGATGATAACTATCGTTTTCAGTATCCTTCAAAATAAGATGATCTCAGAATCAATAGGCATTGACTCAGAGGGGAGAAAGAAAAGAACTTTCTAGTGAGATTCCTTACAGGACCAAGAGGAGCAGACATGCGGTGTGTAGAGCAGGAAGAAAACCAGTTTTTGGAAACATTCCCAGACTCCGACAGGACATTTCTCAAAGTATACTTCCTGCAGTCATGTGTGCGCTAGAAAGATCGCTATAAATGTTCTAACATATTGAGAAGTTAGGGACATTTATTCCTTTTATTACTTATATTCATTTTTAAGTGTTTAAAAATTTCATCATAAAATTTTCAAATTTCATGTTGAAAACGTCAGTGTACCAAACACCCATTTCCAATTATTGTCAACAATAATTCATCTACCCTCAATGGATTATGTCTGAGCAAATCTCTGTTATCCTTTGCTTTTGTCCAGGAACATTTTACCATAGAGCTCTGAATAGAGGATTTTTATTTTTTAAAAGAATACAATTACCAATATAAAAATTAAGTCTTTGGTATTTTCAAATACCTACCTGTGTTAAAATGTTTTCATTTGTCAGCAATTACAGCTAATCCAATAGAGATAATAAATCGTTTGTATCTTACTCTGAGAATTAACAATGATACAAGTCTACAGAAACTTTCCTTCATCTGTTGCTTACCCTTCATCTGTTTAATTTATTTCCAACTATTTGGTTATCTAGATTGTTTAGTAGAGATATTAGTACAAATGCTTGATTTTTTTTTATTCATTGGTTTTCAGACAAAGGTAGGTTTTATTTTTAAATACGAGCTCTTGGATTTTAATGTGTTACTGTGTTTCAATCCATTGTAGTTATTATCTGTGTTCTAATTATACCACACTTGGCCAATGAGAGCCTCTTCACATGGTATTCTGGACCTCTAAAGAGTCGTTCTAGTGGCATCCTTGCCCTTCAATGGAAGGATCCTTCAGGCTTATCTTGTACATTCTGTCCTCAGATTGGGAGTCACACATCTCTCCTACGGCATGGTGTCTGAGGACCACAATCTTAGCAGGAAGTCCCTCTTGCTGCTGTGTCAGTTAGTGTTTCTAGTCTTTTCAGTGGCTGGAGTTTGAAAATAAATACTTTTTTGGACCTCATGATTTCGTGCTGATTTTTTGCAATGCCAACTCAGGACCGAAGTATTCGTCGTAGCTTCTACGTTGTGTATGTATCTCTTTCTCCTGTTCTCAATGATACCATATAATTAGTCTTTGAAAAAAATCTCACCATACCTATCCAACAGTTTTAGAGTTAAATACTAAGACAACCATTGCAAATGTAACTGAAATAAGCTGGAGATTATTTTTGCATTTCTCTGTCCTGAGGGTTTTTCCCATTAGGCGCTCTAGTCAACATCTGTGCCTCAGAGTCTCCGATTCCTCTTTGTGTGGTTATGCAACCTGGTCAGAGCACAGTTTCAAGTGTTTCTGCGCTTAGAGAGTTTTAGACTTTTCTTCTTGCAAGTTATTTTCCTTTTTAGTTACTTAAACTGTTTAAATGATTTCAAAGTCATAGCTTCAAACCAAGGTCTAGTAGCACTACCGCTTCTCTTTCTACTTCTGCTCCCCCACTTTTTTTTTTCTGTTCAGCTAATGTTTTCTCTATTTTTGTGGTTTCTCTTTCTATTTTAAAAGACACAAGCAGGTTGATGTACACATATGTCTACATATTTCATAGTTGATCTCGGAGTTACTTAACCCAGATAATTTGATGTTTAGGGCTAGGGTGGACATTTTGCGCATTGTTTTATATTTAGCAGTGTCCCTGGACTCTACCTACCAGATTCATTCCGGTAGCGACTTCTTTGTTCTACCAACTAAAACAGTCTCAAGACTTTTCCATATATCCATTGAGTGGCAAAAATCACCTTTGAGAATCATTAGTTCTACATATATGCGCATTTAGAAATATATTTATTTCTATATGTACTTCTTCCAAGTTATCAGCTATGTAGCAGCAAACTGTTAGTGTTAGAAACCGCTTCCTACAATTGCAGAGAAATGTTCCTTCCTGCCTTTGCCATTGTGTGTGTCGCTCCACAGTTCTCTTTCTTCATCCATTTTGGCATTCTTCCAGCTCTCCTATACCTGTGCACAGAGTGGGTCTGTGACCATTTTGGTTGGCATGCTAAGACTGCTCAAGGGCCCAAGGACTGAGAAAAATTGGACAGCCCCATCAAAATAAGACAACAGAATAATTTCTTTCCTGACCCCCACTTGGCAACATTTTGAGCTCTAGAACACATTTACTCTTCTTGCTTTCTTCCCCCCATGACTGTTTTTGTTTTCGCTTTTAGACAGATTTGCATTAGTAAAGACTCGAATCTAAGAAAAGTAGATTTTTGGCTCTTTATTAGTTATTGTTGTTACTTTTATCACTCCCGGACCTGGACTTAGGGATGTCAGCTTGCCAATTTGCAGATGTGTCAATATAGGCAGGTAGGCTCTCCAAAATTTATTAGTTTTATGGAGTACATTTTAGATTCTTGTTTATTTTCAGATGGGGGGGAGGGGATTTTTCTTATCTCATGGTGCCAAGAAGCGCAGTCTGTCCACAAAGTGTCCCTTAATACTTGTCACCAACTGTGAGGATCAAGGAGTTATTCCAAGTTACTAAGTGGGATTAAAACTTAGGAAGTTACAATTCCCAATTGTTGCTATCAAATAGCAACTAAAAACATTAGTTTCCTCTGAAGATCAGCAGGCAAAAAAATGCTACAGGATATGAGGTGGGACAAGGAGCTCCCTTGGTGCTGAAAGAATTCTCAGAATGAGGATTTGGAGGCCAGCCCGAACGGAGCCCCCAGCCGAGCCAGAGGAAATGAGGCCTTAGCTTGCACCAGGGGAAGGCGCTGACGGAGCCCAAGCTGAGTGGAAGGACGGGCCAATTCTTTCAGGTTTTACAGAAGCCTGAGAACATGGCAAGTTTGTCAGGTTTCACCGACAAATGAAAAAGCCAAAGTCACGTTAATTATTTTGGTGTTATTATCATACAGAGCAATTTAATACATTTATATAAAATTGAATATTAAAACCTGCTTTTTCTTCGAGTTTATAAATTGCCCTTTCCTTCCTTCCTAATGAGCTACACTGTTAAAAGAGAGCTGAAAGTTCAAAAAACTCTTCATTTCCATATGAATATCATATTCTGCAGTTTGAAAAAGTACAAGAGTAGAAAACGTGGCTCATTCTGGGGTGGTCTTGGTGGGGGGGAGTTAGAGGAGGTCCTGAGGGAGGGAGGGGGTCGTGTGTGCTGAGCTGACAGAAAGGAGAGAATGTGCAAGGAAGAATGTGACTTTTCCTATTTTGAAAAGGAAATAATTTCGTGAGAATGAGGTATGCTGTCTGCTAAGGCAACAGCTGAACGTGTCGTTTTCTCAGAGGTCCCCAAATCAGTTCACTCACACCTTTCTCCACCCAATTAAGCCCACTACTCTGAACTGTTACAGAATTAGAAAAGTTTAAAATCTGTTATTAGAATTACCTCTTGTCTATGGACCAGTAATAACACACATCCAAAAGCAAAATCCAAAATATAACTTTACATAATGGAAGGAAGGGGGGATTTCTTTTAGCCAGTTAAAACACCATGTTGAACAAATTATTTGCTCTTCGCTGATTTCTATCTCTTCTTTCTCTGTTCCTGGGCTCGGACGAGCATATCTGCTTACTACTGTTTTTTGCTCGTCTTTAATCATACAAATAGCACCTCGCCTGTTCCTTCTCCTTACCGGCCCCCACGCTCTTTATTAGAAGGTTCCCTCTCTTCCCATTTCCTGTTTTCCTTCATTGTGAGCAGCTGGGCTATGTGCTTACAGCAAATTAGCTGTAAAATAAAGCAGACTTTTTCCTCTTTCTCTTTTTTTTCAGGGTGTTGTGGGAGAAAAGGTGGTTAGAGAAATTATCCTACGATAAGCAAGTGTGGGCAAGGATCAAATAAGCAGAAGAAATAAGCCTGCTGGAGGGTTCATTCACACTGATGAACCGTAGGAAGTATATCGCCCTCTTGAGAGCCTGTGGCATCATTCTGGGTGCTTTCCTCTCAAGTTCTTTACCAGCAGCGTTTACTTCTCAGATCTTGATTTCCAGAGACCTCCACCAGACAAAGTCTCTGGAACAATGTGTGTTCTTTAAAATAGTGAGATCCAGCTGTAGTCCCAATGTCGTTGGCCTCTCTTTTCTGTTGGTGCTTAAAACGGCAACAGCAATTGTCGCCGTTATTCATCCATTTAAAAAAGGCGTGTGAATTTGTGTACATTTCCCAGAGGGGCATCGGCTCTCAAGGTAAGGAGAGAGACACAGGCCCGACGGCAGCAGGGGACACCGGTAAATAAAACCCTTCTCTTAGTGACAACTCCTGGGCATCTTGGTCCCCTCCCCCGAGTGGGTGTCGCTTTGTAGTTACGTCTGCTGGTATCTGAACGGCTCCCTTCCCGAAGGAGCTGGACGTCCACGCACACCAGGACTCCGTACGGTCAGGTCAAGGCTTCTATGCTTGGTTTTCACTGACAAGGTGATGCTAATGATTTTCACTTGGCTTCTCTGCTGGGGGAGTTGAAAGTTAATGTACCAACATTTTTACCTGCTTCATTCAGCACAAACACGTTCCACGTAGGTGAATGGAATGAAACGCCCAGTGTAGGCATGAGGGCCTCAACTTACCACGGGCCAGACATCGTGTTCTCTCACAGTGATTGAGAATTTTTTATTAAGCAATAAAATATTCTCCTTTCCAAATAAAGCATTCCTTGGCACTTTACTATGCAAAGCAGCTACAGGAATATTTGAGTATCTTGACTCTATTTCGTAATTTTCAAATCTACACCATTAAATTTTTAAAATTAATTTTTAAAAGGGCACTCAAATAGAACGCTGAGGAGTTTGGGTTGAACAGAAAAAAAACGAAGAATCAGAGTTGGTTGTCATTTCCCGTAACAGCCTCATTACCCAATTCATCCCTCTTTGTGCGAAGTTTCCTTTTAGTTACTCAGTGTGGAGAATAATCCTGAGTGGTAGAGGGAAATTTCTTACTATTCTTTTTCTTAAATATAACTTTTAATGAGTGCACTGTTATTGAATATATCTTGTATTCTCAGAAAATCCTCAGAAGAGAGTTTGCAAAGATGGCATAAATACAAGTTAACCTAATAGTACCAGGCTGCGCATAGAAGCCCCAGCTTTGCCCGTATCATTTGAATATTTAAATCCACTATCTAAGAATGGGTAAGCCTATTTTAAAGTACAACACAAATTAAACGTTTGTGAAACCTTACCATTGCAAACTCTAGAGTGAAGTAGAAGCCACTGTATGAGACTGTTTTAAGAGGGCTAAAAGCACTAGTAGCTCCTTAGGAGCAAAGCCACTGAAAGTCACGTGACCGGAAGGAGTGTGGACGTGCCTTGCTCCAGGCAGTAACACTCCGGGGAGGGCCCGTCTCCTATATCTGATTGTTGGAACAATTTCTCTGCCCCAATCTCCTGTTAATGGCACAACTTCTCCAACTGGAGCCATGTGAACTGAAGATGCTGGAAACGATCCAGAATTTCTTCCTGCTTCTCAGTGTTCTAGAGCTCTGTGGTACAGTGTGATAATGGTCACTAGCCACGGGAGGCTATTTAAATGTATTTTTCTGTCAATTATAACTGTATAAAAACAAAAATGCTTATCTGCAACCCTCCACTCATTTCAAGTATTTAGTGGCTATAAGTGGCTGTTGGCTAATATTCTGGAGAGTACAGCTACAGAACGTTTTTGTCACTGTACAGTCTTCCTGCTGGATACTTCTGCTCTAGACTGAGAGTCACTTTTCAGCCTGGCTGTTAGTTTAAGTTTTCTCTGGAAAACAGCATTTCGCACAGCTCCTACATTATATTAGAATGATGAAGGGGCAAACATTCAGCAATATTTTCTGGTCCTGACACAGCCATGTTCTTAATGGTCCATGAGAGTAGAGGAGAGGAAACTGAGATTTATGCTTACGTTGGTGAAAAATTTTAAAAGAACATTAAGGGTTAGTATCGTGATTAAGAATGGATTCTGGAACCAGGCTGCAGCGTCTGAATGTATGCAGCCAATTAGGAGGTGTTATTTTGGGAAAGTTAACTTCTTTGCGACTCTGTTTCCTCTTTTGTGATAATTTAGTAACAATCTATATATGTAAAGCCTCAGCCCAGCAACTGACTCTAGTGAGCTCTTGATACACATCAGCAATTTTTATTACATTCCCAACCCACTCCTTTGAGGGATTCCAAAGTGGAAATCATTCTTTGAATGGCAGGCTCAACACATAAAACATGAAGAAAATTCTAAAAGTTTCTCTGATAAGACAGTAGTAGTAAAAATGTAGACAGTGAGAAGGGTGTCTCATTAGGACTTGGGGAACTTTGACCGTCACATTTCTGGAGGCGACAGAAAGTCTTCTAGGAATGTTTTAAGAAGAGAATTTTCCACAATCTTGCCAGGTTGGGAGTGTTTTCTATTACAGTCCCATGCAACAGCTTGGCTAAACATTAAATTCATCGCCCCCAACTTATTCTCTCCCAACCTATAGAAGCTGCACGAAAGTTTTCTGTCAGAATTTGGGGCCAGTCTGATTCTCTGTTGAAGTTATCTTATTTTAAATTCCCAAAGAATTATCCTCTAAATCAAAAGTGTAAATGTAAGTTGGGTCTTTGAGCAAAGAAGGCAGAGCGGGGAGATGAGGCCCAGAAAGGGAATCAGTAAAGGGTTCAGGAACAAGTAGATGGGTCACCAAGCACACTCCCCTGTGTGCCAAACAGCTCGATCGTGCTGGTTTGGTTCTTCGGTCAGTACAAGCACAATTCTAAAAGTTACCCCATCATTGAAGTGAGCGAGCCCTGGTATGTACTCACCACATCTGGCTTCTTACTTGAATGAACTCATGGGGGTTATTGGGTCTCCAGCACTGTCAGACAGGGACAGGCAGAATGGTTACAGTGCCATTGAAAGGCCTGTGAAAACTCCCTGGGGTTGGCAATTGAACATGAGCATAGAGTCCATCGAAGCGGTGAGGGTGAAGACATACATGCAGGGACTAGCTGGATCAGCCACAAGAGCAGCCTCTTCCTTTTATGAAAATGCTTTACGGAGTGATTGATTGTAATTCCACATTTTTTCTATCTTTTGGCCCTTTCACCTCTGGATGTTACTTTCTCTGTCTGCCATTCCTATGCTTCTCCTTTCTGTTTCCCACTTTCTCTTTTGATGCTCCTAGTCACTTCTATTTAATTCTTTTGTCTGCATCAGCCCCT
The DNA here is from genome assembly GCA_004027205.1 of Ctenodactylus gundi. Taxonomy (NCBI): domain Eukaryota; kingdom Metazoa; phylum Chordata; class Mammalia; order Rodentia; family Ctenodactylidae; genus Ctenodactylus; species Ctenodactylus gundi. The sequence goes on along the minus strand of PVKB01000010.1, from coordinate 1,513,635 downwards.
TTTTGATGTGCAAACTTAATTCTTTGTTTTCCTTCATTAATCTTTGATTTTCCTTTTTTTTGGCACTAGCCGTTTTCTCTTGTCCTGGACCACTTTTACTTTCTGAAATTCAGCTATGTGTCCTGCTCTTGTTATTATATCATCTTTCATCATGTATGTCTTGATTCTGTTTCTTTTCATTTGAATGCATTTCCAGTCTTGCTTTCCGTATCACTGATTTTATTTTTGGCCTTGTCAGATATGCTCTTCACTATCCCTAAATTAGATTTTGTCTTGGTACGGCGTGCAAATTTAATTTTCTTGTAGGGCTTCCTTATAGTGTTCAGTTTAATTAGCATGTGATCTATTCGATATCTCTGCTGTTGTGTCATGGAGAATATAACTTTTCCATTCCTATTGAGAATATTGAGGAGTTTTCTAAAATTTCCTTACTGTTCTTATATAATCATAAATCATTTTTGTTTCCTTAGCATTTTGGTTAGTGCCAGTTTTCTTTACTCTTCCGTAATTTTTACTGTCTCTAAAAAATAATCTTTTCTTTTACTTAATCTCAAAGGACACATCAACCTCAGGCTGACAGTCTCCGAACTAAAAAAATTGTGTAGATTTTCCTTTTAATTTGTTATCTACAGCTGGCTGAAATCTAAGTAAAGAGTAACTTATGTTCATGACTTTTGCTACATACAGTAGTGACTACTCGCGAAATATTGGCTAGAATTATTATCTCAGAAAGTATCGGCTGTAGAATTAGAGAAATGGTCACCATGTTTTTGGTATGAACAGGAAGAAGCAAGGAGGAAAGTGTAAGGGACACGTGAAGACATGTTCATAGGATAAAAAGACAGTTTTCCTTTTTCCATCAATCTTGTAATTTGTAGAATTAGTTTAATTAGAATTCTAGTCACAGGGCATCTGCCAGATTTTGGTTTTGTCTTTGTGGTGAATTTTTATTACACGTCTCCATGTTTATTCTAGTGGGATACTGAGGGATGTTGCATCGGGCAACTAGGCAGACACCATTCTAACCGGGAAGGAGGTAGAGAGCTTTTACCTGTGGTGGCTGATTGCTTTAAGTAACAAAAGAGAGGCTCTGGGAAGTACAGGTCACACAGCCATAGGGAACTCACCCTCCCCTTCTCAGTTGGAGGAGGGTATGTGAGAATGTCACCTTCTAAACCCAAAACACTGGCTCTGATTTTTTCCCAGACACCTGAAGATTCTGGGAATGAAAAAAGATAAATACACTTTGAGCCCTTGTGTCAAGGCTCATGATTATACCTATCTGCCTATCTATCTGTCATTTATCAATCTGTGTACCTATCATCTATCCATTGATATATTTGTCTGCCCACTATCTATCTGTCATCAATTTTTTTCTTGTTTTATCTAATTATGCTTTCTTTCTTTAGGTACTATACACATTGTGAGAACTTTTAGTCATTTCTGTTTGCTTGGTAGAGTTGAGATCTTAACTGCGGAATTTAACTGAGCCCCAGCTCCTCTCTCCACTTAGTAAGAAAGTGTGGCAGCACCAACATCCAGTGCTTATGTAGGTAAAATGTTAGTGCAGGTCAGGAAGGTCTATCTACGGAGACATCTGCTCCCGGCAGCCCCATGAGTAATAGCCTGGCCATGGAGTGAGTGGGAGAAACATCTACTCAGCACACAAAAATTGACTGCTGTGCAGGCAGAACCAGGCCACTGGGCGAGAGGGAGGAGACCAGCGACAGTGGGCTGCAGGCAGCCAGAGGCAGCAATCTAGCAAACAGCCTCTCCCCTCTCCCTCACTCCTTCCCTAATAGGAGTGGAATCCACGCTGGGATAGGTGAGATAGCATACAGGCAGATTGTCCACCAGATGGTACAATCTTCTATTTAAGAAATATTTGAAAGGGCAACAAAATACAGCAGAAACCATCCGACAGTCCACATGGCTAATGCAAAATTAGCCAAAATGACGGTGGCGGCAGTTACAGGGGTGCTATGGGGTGAGCCCTAGAAAAGGCGGAGGGGAGACACGCACCGTGACGTCATACAGGGCAGAGGTCAGTGCTTGAGGTGTTTCTCACGGCGAGGCTTTGATGTACTCGTAGGAACCTCAACCCCTAGCAGACACTTGAGAACTGCCAAGACCACATGGGATGAGCAATAGCGTATTGGTTCAACCTGGCCTGGGTCTCCTGAGCGGATGAGGCCTCTGTGTCCTCACTTTGTGGGATGAACTTTAGTTGGCGACGATATTCTGCGCTCTTTCCTCATTTTCTGTTTCCTTGGAACAGATTTTCCTTCCTGTTGTTCTGCCACAGCCCTGTGTGTACAAGAATTTACAAGCCACCATCGGTGTTAACACCATTGTGGTTATTGTTAACTGAGGCTTGATTTTGTTCTAGGTGCTGCACTAAGTACTCTAGCTCTTGATAGCTGCTATCCATTGAGTGGCTACTATATGCCAGGGGTGGGGAACATCTGGTCTGCAGGCTAAACATGGCTGTGAAATCATTTAATGTGGCCCATTAAGGGGTAAGTTGATTATATAATAAAACTTTACTAAATATAGGAGGCTAATTTTTATTTTGATGCTTTTGTATGACCCATGAATGATGTCATTAATGTCCAAATGGCCCTTAGTGGAAAATACATTCCCCACCCTTGCTAGTATGTACCAGGCACTAGTTGGGGTCATTTAGATACATTGTCTTAATCCCTCCAACAAACGGATGAAATGTACTATTATTGTCATTTTTTACTTTACACACGGGGAAAGGTTGGCCTGGAAACACCCAATAACTCAACTGGGGTGTACATGGTTATTCCACATGGAGAGGAATGTGCTGATTCCCGAGCCTTGATCCTCTGCCTTGTGCCTCCGACACGTCCATTTGAGATATCGAGCCTGACGTGACCATCCTAGCAAGACGATGTGGTCATCCTGGAATATTGTTAGGAAAGCCGCGTGTCTAGCAGGATTTTCCAGTGCCACTCCTAATGTGGGGTGCCCGCGATGCAAGACTCCCCGGGCCTGGCTTGTTCTCTCTTTTCCTCTTCACTGGCCTCCTCAGCATCCGTGCTGGAAACCACAGCAACGTCTTCACACTGTGTTTTCTGTGTGTCTCTCTTCTTCCTCTTTCAGAATATCCCCTTTCTGTTCCTTCTTTTCTACCCCTTTGTCTCTTGCCTGTCCAGATGAGGTTTCTCTGCTCTCACAATGTTATTAAAGTGTCTGTCATTTGTTGCCACTTGCTTTTTCTGAAAAAGGTGTGCTGGCCCACACTGTGCCGTGACTGCCAGGCGCAAGCCTGCCAGACAGACACAGCCTCATACATTTTAGAAAAAGGTGAGGATAGAATAATTATGTCTGTTAACTGGACCCAAGACTTCAAGGGAAGAGATATCTATTTATCTTTCTATGTACATACATTCATCACAGTGTAAAATTAGAAAACTTTGGGCATGTTTTCCACTGAATTATATAAATACATTTCTATGCAAACACATTTGCAAGAATAAAAATTTGAGGACTGTCTATCTACTGTCATGCTTTTTATGCTGTCCTGTAGGGACCAGTTATTTTTCTGATGAACTCTTCTCTTTGGCCACGACAGAGGGAAGGTTGGTAGTTTGGGTATTTAATTTTTGGAATGCAGTAAGGCTTCATTATTCATGGAGGATGACTTCCTGGGAATTACAACAGACAATGGAACAGAAATGGGATTGACTAACCCATTGACCTTGTATCACAAGAGCAGAAAGAAATAAAAACTGAACAGACCCCTGTGTTTTCCATCCCCCTAAGGGCTCTGTCTGTTCTCAGGCCTGGACCGCTTTCTGTTTTCCCCTCTGGAGGGTTCCAGTATCAAGCGTCTCTGTGTTAATTAACTCAGCATGTGGCACATAAAGGCCTGACAGCAGATAGCTAATGTTTTGGATATGCACTCAGTTTAAGGATTAGCTCAATTCCAAAGGACAACTTAACGTTGCCACAGTACAGCTGACACTTGGTGACGGGAGGCAAACTTCCTGTTCTCGATGGCCACCCTTTGCCACCATCATGCGTGCTAACTTCCAGTCCTTCTCTGCTTTTAGCTATTCAGGCAAGGCAAAGCCAAATTAATATCTTGATTAAACCTAAAGTCAGGAAGACATGTTTTATAATTGACAATAAAAAACAATAATAAGCATAACTCCAAAATGCCTTTAGTTGTGTGGATGTTTGTTTCTCCCACTATGGATACTTTACCCAGATTTTAAAAAATACATAAAATATATTAAGTAAATCTGAAAAGCAGTTTGACATGCAAGGTAGTCCCAAAACCTAATTCTTTTTTTTTGTTGTTGTTTTTATTTCATTTTTTTTGAGATAGGGTTTCCCAGGCTCTAAAATTTAATTTCTTTGGACAAGTATGTGGTATGAAGCCAGTGTAGAAATATTTTTGAGCATGGAGTAGTACAGAGTTGCAAAATGGCTGCTCATGAGGCGTGTCTGGCCTCCTGACATGCTGCATTTGGCTTTATGCAATGTCCCTAAAATTTATCATGGAAGCTCTTGAGAGGCTGAGGAAGGAGGATTTCTGTGAGTTTGAGGTCAGCTTCGGCCTCAGGACCAACCTGGCTTCTGGGACCTGTTCCCAGAAGGGTCAGCTTGGGCTACAGAGTGAGATCGTGTTCCCCCACCACACCCCCCTGCCAACACTACTACCCCAAAAAAAAAAAAAATCATTGTGAGACTTAAAAGAAAGATAACACCTCACATCTGCAGTTTTCCTTCAGTTTTCAGATCTGTATTACCTCCTGGTAAAAATTGACAAGAGCCAGCCAGTGGCTGTCTCCCACTGAATGACGCCCATGCAATGTGGTGCCAATGTCAGCCTGAGAGCACAATGTTTGAAATGCTAAGTTCTGAACCCAGCATTTTGCTTTCTTGTTTTTCTGCCAATCCCAAGCTTGCTAAATCACCCTCTTAACTCTCGGTAGTTACTTGTCTATTTTGTTCAAGGTATGCCACAAAGTAGGACAAACTGGGTGGAATTGGGCGGAGTTCATCCGAGATTCACTTTTTCGCGAGTATTTTAGCTTTTAAAAGCAGAGTTTTTATTACCATTGACTAGTTGCCCAGAAATCACCTCGTGAGTTGTTTTTCGGCAATCAAAACAATCAAGCAAATGTAAAATACTGGATATGGAAAGGCTGACAAATTTAGCCAGTTGGCATGGCATTCAGAAATGGATGTAGTAGTATTTTAATGTACTCTTTCAAATGTCATGATAGCTGTCCAAATTTGTAATTTTAAAGTGTATTTTATGTTATCACATACATTTGCTATACACTCTATCAAATATATGACTAATATGTGAAAACAAATATGTTTGCCGCTCAGCTGACTCATGCTCTTTGAGATGCTGGAGATTCCTTGAAAGATCAACAAAAAGCTCTTTGTAGCTGGAAAGAGGGAGCTCCAGACTAGCAATGTCTTTCTCCAATCGGGGTTGTGCAGGGATTGGCCTTATTTTTGCTTGAGACTGGAGAAATAGGTCCCAGAAGTGCCACAGAATCACCAGGCACAGATAAGGAAGATGTGTCTTATTTTAAAGACCTGAGTATTGTTATTTTACATCATTCATTCATGCACACACCCAGTTATGTGTTTGTTCCCTCACTCAACAAGTATTTATCAAATACCTACCACATGATTGCTACTACTGTGTCAAATGTCATGAGAAAATAAATGTGGAATAAATATTCCTGTTTTTTTTTTTAAAAGAATTGTGTGCATTTCTAGGGCAACCGTAGCAAAATACCTCAAACTGGGGGTGTCTTAAATAGTATACCTTAATTGCCTCACAGTTCTGGAGGCCAGAAATTCAAGATCCTCTTGAGCACTATGAGGGAATAACCTGTTCTAAGCTCACCTCTGTGACTTGCAGATGGCTTTCTTTTCCTTCCTGTATCTTCAAATGGTCTCCTCTCTCTCTCTCTCTCTCTCTCTCTCTCTCTCTCTCTCTCTCTGTCTAAATTTCTTCTTTTATGGACTGTGACAGTTAAGTTAGGTTGCCTATTTGGTTGGCATGACAGCTGCCCAGGAGGTTAGTAAAGCAGAGTTCTAGATGAGTCATAGAGGCCCAGCCTTGTGTGCCGTATCTGATTCCTCATCTCGTCCTTTCTACCTTTCTTCCCCTGTCCTTCTTCCTATCCACCACTCCCTTTGTTATGGTTTTGCTTTGGAGCCAGTATTGCATTGACTGAACCCTCTAGAACTGTGAGCCAAATTAAACTTATCTCCTTTATGTTTTGAGTGTTAGGTGTCATGTCTGTCAATGAGAAGCTGGCTATTACAAAGACATAAGCTACGTTAGGTTAGGACTCACCCTAAGGAACTCATTTTAACTGACTCACTTGTCTAGAGACCCTTTCTCCAGATAAAGTCACATTATGGAGTATTTATGGTTAGGAAGCCAACATAAAATATTTTGTGGATACAGTTCAGACGATCATAGAAGTTATGAGTTAATAGTCTCTATGCTATACTTTAGAAGACTTCTGTTTTACTTAGTCCTTCTGCTCCTTCTAGCGAAGGGGCCTGTCTTTCACTGTTGCTAACGGCCGCCCCATTTATTTCTAAGCAATGCTGTCCAGAGCTATTTCAGAAGCTGATGGGGAGTGATGAGCCTAGGCTGATCTTGCACATACATTGATTCTGTAGCTGGACATGGAGTAAAGACACAAACAAAAGAAATCTAAATTTTAAAAGTACTTACTTGAAACCCGAAGAGCCTTTTTGCGGCAAGGAGTGGGAATCAAAGCTGTCTGTGGCAGAAGGATGAGAGGCCACAAAATCTGAAAAGACAGAGAGGAGAAGTAGTCAAGATAAGTTCTGAAAGTCAGGAAAGTCAAAATCTGAAAATTCAAAATCTATATACCCCAGAAACTGCGCTGTGACCCATATAACTCCTCCTGTGCAAGGACAGAGGAGAAAGAGCCCAAGAAGAGGAGAGAGCTAGGCCTGACGGGGCATTTGTGGAGAATGTGCCACAGGCACAGTTTGGGAGTGAGGCCTGGAAAGGAGAACTAGGCTGACATCCAAGAAACACAAGTTTGAAGCCAGCCTGGTTAAACTAATAATTTAGAGAGACCCTGTCTCAAATAAACATAAAAAAGGGTTAGGGATACAGCTCAGAGAGAAGGTGCTGTGTTTAATCCGAGTACCACAATAAATAAAAAATAAAATAAAAATTTAAAAAGAAAAAAGGACCCATAAAGGAACCTAGGAAGAAAACCTCCTGGGGCCAGTTCTGAGAACTGCAAGAAGAGATAACACCCTAAATTCCCCCCCCCCCCAAACTCTTTTCTTTCCAGCATCTTCCTCACTTCTTTCAGTGTTCCCAGTTGACACAGGAAAAAAAAAAAATCTTAATCCATCTGTATAACCTATAAATTTTTTAGTGAAACACTCACAGTTTTTTTTTTCCCCCTATGCTGGCCTCCTAATTTCATCAACGGGCTTCCAAAAACAAAGCAATATTAACAGTCAGTGGAGGACATTCATGTGTTTCTGAATTCCCTCTTGATATACTTTTCACTCACAACTCTGATTAAGCCACTGTGACCTCATTTAGGGGGACAACTGGCTCTGGCTCCTTTTCTCTAGTAGCCTTCCTCAAACTTTTATGATCAATTCAATCACCTGGGAATTTTGTTCAAATCCTGTACAGGTTCTAATCCAGAGGGCATCAGATGGGCCCAGGGCAATCAATGGTCTCACTTGGTAGATTGAGTTACTCTGGCATGCTGGTGACCACAGAGGCTCAGTGACAGCCTTCTCCATCTCGTTCTGGAGCTCAAGGCTCAGAGGGTTCTTGAGTTAAGAGCAGAGGATACTCCTCTTGGCTACTGCCATCGCCTTAACTTTTGCTAGCTCCTGTATTCATTAGTCAGGGTTAGAGAGAAAAGAAAAATAACAATAACGTTCTTAATTGGATCCCTGAAAGAGATACTGCATTTCCACTGATTAAGGCAATTAAAGGTGCAGACACTGCTGCTCAAAAGCTGACATCTTCAGGTGTCTCATAACAAAAATTAATACCACTGCTAGCTGTGCCACCTAGTCATGCTGTAAAGTAAATTAATTACTTCTACCGAACTAATAATAACAGTGCAGGCAGAGTTGTAGCAATCTTGTGGCTTACCATTGGAGACTGAGCGGGGACTTTTGCCTCTCTGCTACCCATGAGCACAACCCAGCAATTGCTGACTGTAACATTTCTATTGTATGGTTTATGCTAAATATGCATATCTTAATTGCATTAGTCAAAATAATTAGCTAATATATTTTTGCATAATGACGAGGTAAGCAAATATCACCATAGCTCAGTGGTTCTTGCATGAGTAAATTTGGAAAATTAATAGACTCCCAATTTCCTAATTATCTGTCTTTTATTCCATGCTCAAACAAAGAAATGCTACTGTGTACTCCTGGGCATCATGTAATTTAGTTTGCACCTTGAAAATTTTAAAGCACCTGTGTTTGTTTTCTTCCCCTTTTGCAGGAGAGTAATATACTGGGAAAAAAATAGTTCCTTCCTTTTATCACCCTCAAATTGAAATGTGGAGGAATAGGTAGATCAATACATTTTAATTTCTATGTGAAATTGGGACTTTGAATTATAAGACGTCCTTAATGCACTACAAAACTATTATAAAATTAAAACAGTCATCAGGAATCTTTGCAAAGGAGCAGTGTATAGTAAGCACTCAAGTTCTGGAAGCAAGGTGGCATATCTTCCTATTACCCTTCCCCTTAAATTAGCAACCTTGCCATTTTCCCATTTCCTCTTGCCTACGGGGCAGTGGTACACTTCTTGCCACTGAACGTAGCAATCTCCACCTGATGACAGTGGTTGCAGAGTGAAGCTTGCTGTTTTGATTAAAATGCTTGGTGGACCGCAGCTGGAATTGTTTGGGTTCCATCTAATTTCTTGGGCTTGTGATTGTGATCAAAGCTAATGTGCCGAGATACCCATGGAGCATCCTGATTTAACAGAACCAGGCCATTCCTGCAGAAGATGTCAGCTCTTCCTCACTCTCCATGAGAAGACATATCTTTAGCATGCTAATCGGATGCATAAAGAGTGCAGAAATCTGCCCAAGAGGACATTTGAGCGATATGTCAATATCCTCCAAAGAGCTTGAAAACACTCTTGCCTTGTGCCTTCTGATAGCAAATTTCAGGCCACCACTTAAAAGGGAGAATTGTTCTGGGACCTGAAGCTCGCCACATCTGGATGAAATCCTCACACCAAGCAAAAACCATCAGTCTAACAATAGACAAGTCATTTAGGGGAGAAAGCAGCTGGGTGAGGATTTCCCTTAAGCTTCTGATGAGTCTTTAGATATCTGGTGGCTTATGGGAAAGCAATCTGTAACCTGATAAAGGGAAGGGATCTTCATTGGTGTCACTTTGCCTCTAAACAAGCTCTGATCAGATCAATTCTCCCAGCAGCTGTGGTACTTGTTAGGATTCCAGCCGCGAGACCACTTGGGCTGCTTGTCAGCAAACCCTGTGTAGGTGTCTGGAGTAGGTAGCAGGTGTAGGTGGGAACGCCCGCGGCTCGTGTATTCACTTCCGTGTTCATGAACACATCGCTGGCTACTATGAGGAAAATGTGTGTTAAGTAAGTTTAATTTGTACATGGGAGTGTAGCAGGCTTTCATTAAGTCAGGGACAGAGTTGAAGACGTGCTCAGTGGTAGCCGTGCGGGAGGCCCTGACATCATAATTTCTAAAGTTAAGGAATGATAGTGGATTATGGAGGAATGCACTTTCAAGGCAAATTCTAAGTATCAGTCTTGGCCAGTCAAGAGACAAAATGGACTTATCACCAGCCATACACCAAATTCCCATGTGGGCCATTGGACGCAGTAGAAAAAGGAAAGGCTATTTAAGAACTGGGAACTGAGTTCTCAGGCAAGAGTCAATATTAGGAAGAGGAATACATTGGTTGGCTTTTCACTTGCTGTAGCAAAATGGTTGGAGAAGAAGTTCCTCGGTATTGCATTAGTTGAACTAGATTGATCTTTGGGAAAAGCAGATAGTAGGTTACGGAGGATGCGGAATTCTTTAGGCATGGCGTCTGTGTTGCTCCCTGTGCTTGAGTGATTGTACAAGAACGCAAGTTAAGGGAATCTTTCTAGATGAACTAGATCTAGGCTCTTAACTAGAATCTTTTAATGAACTTTCAAATCATTAACCAATGAAGGCTTTCTTGTACAGCTTTCTTGGCCTGCGCAGAACAAGGGCTGCCAAGCATTCTGCTGTCATGTATCTCAGACCCTCGCTATACTCTACCTATCATGGGCTCAGCCATATGGAAACCTTGGATTCTCTCACCTTGCTCCCCTTTTTCTTTTCCAACTGGTGACTTTGCTTACATTGTTCCTTCTTTCTGTGACTGTCCCTCTGACCTCATTTCACATATCCTTGGTATATTCTTGTTCAGGCTTTATGGTGGTTTGGATCTGGAATGTTCCATAAAAGCCTCGTGTATTTGGATGTTATCGGTAATCTATGGAACCGTGTGCTGTTTGGAGCTTGGGGCCTGCTGTGAAGGAGTGGATTATGGGTGTGGTAGGTTATAGGTGTGGTGGAGCAAGATAAGCGTGTGGCAGATTATGGATTACAGGCATGTGGTGGATTAGGGGCTTGAACATGGAAGGGGTGGAACGCTGAGGCTGGGCCCAAAAAGAGTGAATCAATGAGATAGGACCTAGAATAGACGCCACTTTCTCCCGTCCTTTGGGGACTTGGCTTCCTGTTTGCAATGCCATGAGGAGCATCCTCCATCTTTTCCTCTGCCATGTGCTTCCACTGTTGCTGACTACCCATGAGTGGCCTGTGACCTTCTGAAAAGGGTGAACTAAAATAATCTTTCTTTCCTGAATTTGCACATAATCATTATTTAGTCACGGCAATGAAAAGTAACTAGACAGGCTTCCAGCCTCATCTCACACATCATTTCTCTTTCATGGCAGATTCAGGCTCATTGCTTTCTGCGGTTACACAGTGACTCACATATGCTCTGAACCAGCCCTTACCGTAACTAAAAGTTGTGGTGTATACTTTACACTGAACACGGAGTTCCTCAACACAGGTAGACTCGCTCATTTTGCCAATCCCTAAAACTATACTTTAGACTTAATAAGTAATAATTCAATAAAAAGGTAAATGAGAAAGTGAATGTAACATGAGTAATGACTGACTGACTGAGTGAAATCAGGCTATAGAAAGCCTGATATGCCAAGTTGGAGGAATTAGAATTCATTGTGCAGCCACTGGGAAGAAAGGCAAAGTAGAACGCGAGTAAGATGTGCTGATCCCAATTGTATGGTAAAAAGCAGAGATGTGGAAGGGGAGTTAATAAGTGAGCAGAAGGAATTTCAGTGAGAAAAACAAAAATCTGCACACTCATTCTGTGATAAAAATGTTTCATCTCTGCATCTGGAAATGTGAGCAGATTTAAGTGACAGAAACGTTATATGCTTTTTTTTTTTGGTTGTTATTTGTTTTCTTCTTGGCAGACTTTCCAGCAACCTCAGGAACAGCAGCAGACAGCAAGAGCGGCCTTATGTTCAGGATTACCTGGTCAAATATGTCCTGATGGCGTATGGTGTGGTTTCAGATTGCTGCGTTTCTCCATCATTTTCAATATTATTTTTATTTAGGCTGTGTGGGATCCATGGGGCACAGCCACGGGAGCCCAAGTATGGAGGACGAACATGAAATCTGCATTGGGCAGTTGCTCACGGGGTGGCGCTTTTCTTTTGTGATTCTGTAGACAGACAACCTTTGAGTTGCTTCTGCTTCTCTTGTTTACTGGCGTTACAGAGACCCTGAGTTAGAACAGGTACACATTTAGCAGACTCTAAATTGCCTCAGTTCTACTTTGAGCTGGCCTTCAAAGTATTATTTATTGTAATACAATTATTAGAGCAAAGAATAAAGTCAGGGACTTTCATTATTAATTCCAAATTTTAGGAACCATGCTGGGAGTTTGGCAAAGGAATTCTGTCTGGGGGAAGCTTGGAGAGCTCTCAAGACAGCATTCCTAATATAGGACCTTAGTTCCTGCTGCAGCCTTGACTGGATATGGGATTCTTAATTCAGGTCCCAATTCTTTCAGAATGTTAAACTGTGCTGTTAAACAGCTGCTGTGCTTAACCACAGATGTGGTGAATTTTATGGATTTGATTCCTGTGTCTATGTTTGTGTGTATGCCAATAAACAAACATGCATATATTTAAAACCAATATTGACACAGTGTTAAGACTGAAATCTTCGCAGTCAAATCAGGAAATTCCAAAGTTATTTTCTTATTATCCTCTTGGTCCCCTGCACATCCTGTATATTGAACAACAACCATTTAACCTCAAATGTACTACTTCAGGCCTAAGCTGGCCAACGTGCAGCTACTTTATAAATTATCTAATGTTTGAGATGCTTTAATTTTGTATTTCAATTTCTTATCAACAAATTGGACTTGGTATGTACTGGTGGAAGAGTAACAAGACAAGGAGACTCAAGAAAGGTATTTCAATTTATAAGTCAAAAGTAGACATGTCTAATTTTAGTCTCCAGTTGGGAATCATTATCCAAAAGGAAGCTAAAATAGGAGAGGAAATGTTCCTCATCTTAGGATTAGCATTCATTGTTTAAACCTTCCACATGCAAAAATAGGAAACCATTTTTCTTCAAAATTGGCTTCTATTGCTTTTCTTAATGAGGACAACAATCTTGCCAAATTTGAAGTTCACAGCTTCAGTCATTTCTGAATTGCAGAAGCACGGATAAAACATTTTTAATATCTTTTGTGATGAAAAAATTCATTTCCTTATCTAGGTGTATGGGTAATATCTTTAGATATGTTGTGTCCAACTTTAGATTTGAATGATTTATCCAGTGTCTGAAGTGCTGAGTAACTAACACAAATAACTGATTCCTGTTCCCTGACTGTGTGCTGTCTTCCGGCCCCCTTTCCACCTGGTCCCCTTTGTGGCTTTTGTCTCATGGAGTAGGTTGTCAACAGGTGGTGCTTGGCTAGGTGGCATGGCCTGATTAGTTACCTGGTGCTGAGCACGATGCCCCCCCTACACATGCTTTAATCTCGCCGCTTATTATGTTTCTGCGTTCTTTCCCCCCGCTTCCAAAGTCTTCTGAGAGTTGCCAGATAATAAGAGACAAATTGTGCAAATTAAATGTCAGGAAGTGGTGCATTAGTAAGTGAGCTCTTTGCCATCAATGGTACAGCCGATTCCCTTCTCTCTAAGCCAAATACTTCTCCAAATTGGAGTAGGCTTCATGAATTTCTGTCTTTTTTTAAAAGTTAAAGTATGACAGCTGCTTATTTTCATTTTTGTTCATCTGGTGAAACCAGAAGGGGCCCAAAGAAGTCATTAATGTCCACTGTGTGAGGGCTCTAGGAAATGCGTTGAGTGTAGAATGCATGAACAGTATTGTTCACCATATGTAGGCTAGAAACATCCTTATGTTCAGGGTCTATGAGTAAGGGAGGGAGTGTGTTATAATTAACTGTATAGTACATATGGTGGACTAGAAAGTTTACTCCTTAGAGACTAGTTGAGTTATAAAATCAAACAAACAATGAAAACAGAGTCAATTAACAATGGCTCCATAAAATGTTGTCATATCGCTCCTGTGGCTCATGGAGAAGCCCAGGACTCATGAAGCGCTGGAATATCCTGACACTGGTCCTTCTCTTCTGAACAGAGAAGAGCAGGCTCAAATGAAGATAAGATAGCCAGTTCACAAAAAGAGGGAAGGGTCTGCCCAGTGGTTAATGTTACAGTGGACAGTGAGTAACTTAAACCAATTCATTTGGCTGTCCTCAAGTCTAGACAACTTCTTATGCTCTGTGTTATGGCAATCACCAAGGTGGAAGTTGGATTATACCAGATCTGCCAACCTAAGAAGAGACCAGATTTGAAAGGCTGCATAGTAGAAGAGTCTTTGCTCATGTTCTACAGCACTTGCTGTCTTCTAGACACTTCTTGAGACAATTTTAATAACCTTTTGAGAGCCTGACGTTTGTTAACAGGTGAATCTGTGAAGTGCAGATTGCCTTTGGCAACAAGCATGATACAGTGCATGCATGTCTGATCAAATCGAGAGCTTTCTCAAAAGTCTTCCATGGCTCCTGTAGCTCTCAGGATAAAGTTAAGACTTCTAAAAGAGCTTAGATGACCCTTGTTTCTGCAGACTTCTTGCATTTTTCACCTCATCTTTACGCGGTCTAGCTGCTTCATGTTCACAGTGATAGTCCTACTGACGTCTTTTGTCCCAGAAGTTCATGAAAACCTTCTTTAACTTGTCCCATCATTTTCTGCCTTCCTGCCTCTACTTGGCTGAGTGTACCTGCTGCAACCTCAAATAATTTTGAGTAGTCTTTTGCCAGATTTGCCATACTTCTTGCATTTATTTAGTTGTCAGTCTTTCCTGCTAAACTTCAATAACCTACGTGAGCCCAGGGCCCACTGCATAACATGTCTTATTTTCTGCAGAACTCATCACCCACCACTGTGCTTGTTACAGAGTGGACATCAGTGAACTTTTTTTTTTAGTATTTGAATAGCTCATTTATATTATAAACATTACAGTTAAATAAATACTTGAGTGTATTATTCCAATACTTCTTTATTTTTAAAAATATAGTTAACTCCAAAAGTTTTTAAATATATATTTTACCTTAACTTATACCGTGTTCTGATCATTGTTCCGTCCTCTTAAATATTTCAAGAGGTCCAGTGCACTCAACACTTTAAAGTTATGACTTTAAAAGTTATGAAATGGAAGTCCCTTGAAGTCCAAGAAAACACCTAAGCCCTGGGTTTGCTTTGCAGGTACTATTACCTTCTAGAAAAGCTCTTGGGACATTTGCCTCTTTAACATCTGAGCTAAGATGATGGACAGAAGGCAGCAAAGCTAAGTTCCTGGGGATACTGCATGGGCAGTGGCCTAATACCAGAATGTGGTGTGGCAATATGGTGTGGGTAGTCATGGGACATTACATTTGTGTGTGTGTGTTTATGGGAAATATCAGATATTCCTGTGTGTTTGTGGAGCACACTGTTCATTCAGTGCTAAAATTTGGATCTGGAATGTCCCCCAAAAGGCTCATGTATTTGGATATTGTGGATTATGGGCCAGTGGTGAATTTTGGATGTGTGGTAGATTACAGGCATGTGTTGGCTTATAAGTGTGTGGTGGATTACAGGGCACAAGAGGTGGATCTGGAGGATCACTGAGGCTTGTCCCAGATGGAGTGGATCACGGGGACACACCCTGGCAGGATGTACATGAGCTCTGTCCCGTCTTCCCCTTGGCTCTCATCTCCATGCTCTGAACAGCTAAGTCTCTGCCAAGTACTTCCACAATTACCAGCTACCCATGGATGAAATGGAACCTCCTGAAACTGTGAACTATATTAAATCTTTCCTCTCTTAGACTGTGGGATGTTGTTATCAACCAACATCAAAGAAAAAGTAACTAAGACAAAAATTGGTACCACAGAAGTGGGGTCATTACTGTGGATTTATCTGACCATGTGCCTTAGAAGTCTTTGTAACTGATTTGTGAGAGGAATTTGGAAAGATTTGAAGATGGAAGCTAGAGGAGTCTTAGAATGCTGTGAGTCAATCACAGTGGGATATCTTGGTCAGTTTAGAAGAACAGAACGCAGAGAGAATTGCAGACTGGAAAGGCCAGATTCAAGAAGTTTCAGATGGAAAGCAGGCACTTCATTGGCTATTTGTCTAAAAGCCATATGTGCTATGCTGTAGCAGAAAGTATAATGGCATTTTGACCCTGTTCTAAGACTTTGCCTGAAGCTAAGATTAAGGGCAGTGAAGTACTTAACCTGGTAGAGGAAATTTCAAGGCAGCCTGATGTTCAGAGTTTCACATGAGCACAGCTGCAGCTTTTAGCCAGCTCTACACTGAGAAAGTAACAAAGAAAACAGATGTGAAAAGGTTGCAGTCTGGAATTAAAAAAAATCGTGGTTGTTAAAGAGATTAACATTGAAGAGAATTCAGGTACTTGGAATCAGGACTATAAAAAACCAGGCCTTAAGGGTGTCTCAAGAATCAACAAAATTACAATCTTTACCTATTCAAAGGTGGAAAGACAAGAGCTTTTCCTCTGAGAAGAGTACCCCACGGCCAGCTGTAAGGCCAGAGAGGAACGTATTTGCTAGAGTTCCGCTGCCTGGAGTTCGGCCATTCGGGCACTTGGAGGCTGCTGCATCAGAAGGCCAGGAGGTCCCAACTACTGCTTTAGCCAGTGGCAGAACACACTGTCATCCATGCAGAGCTGGCTTTACAGACATGCAGAGCACAAGAGTTGCAAGGCCACGGAGGCTTCCACTCAAGACTTAGAGGCAAGGCATTGTGCCCTTGGGATGGCAATGCACAAAGTTGTGAAGGAGAAGCCTAAGGTACAGTGAGGACCATAGAAATTTGGAGATGTCAAAAATGTGGCTAAGAAAAGTCACAGTCTATGAGCAGAGTCAGCCCAAAGGAGTATCCATGTAAGTTGAGGCTGAAGACGATACCCCAGTGGCAAGCCCACCGAACCCCTTTGGAGCTCACCTCTTTCCACAGTTTACTCCAAGTGCTAGACACAGAAATACAGGACTTAACAACATTACAGGATTAAACCCTTGCTCTGCTGGGCTTAGAACTTGTTCTGGACAGATTTCTTTCTATCCTCCCATCCCTCCCTTTTGGAATGGGAATATTTACCCTGTGCCTTTGCACACTGGAAGTGTTTAACTATTCTTTGATTTTTCACAGGAACTTACAGGTAGTACTTTGCCTTGAGTCTCAGAGGAGACTTTGGACTTGTAATTTTTACAGTGCTGGAACTGTTATGACTTTGGCAATTCTTAGAAAAGAACTAAATGCCTTTTGAGTAAGGAGGTGAACATGAGTCTTTTAGGGGACAGGAAGGAATGTTATTGTTGGATCTGGAATATCCTCCCCCCCCCCCCATGCCTCATATATTTGAACGTGTGGATTATGGGCAAGTTGTAGATTTTGGGCGTGTGATGGATTACACGTGTGTGTGTTATAGGAGTGTGGTGGATTATTGGGCATGTGACCTGGAAGGTGTGGATCACTGAGGCTTAATCTAAAGGAGTGGAGTACTGAGGCTTAGTCCTGAAAAGGCAGGTGGATCACTGGGACA
This sequence comes from Ctenodactylus gundi, assembly GCA_004027205.1. Lineage (NCBI taxonomy): Eukaryota > Metazoa > Chordata > Mammalia > Rodentia > Ctenodactylidae > Ctenodactylus > Ctenodactylus gundi. The sequence continues at coordinate 1,496,389 of PVKB01000010.1, read as the reverse complement.
TGGCCTGGAAGAGCATGCTAGCTTTGCTCTTTTTCCTTTATTTGGCTTCTGTATGTCATGCGTGAACAGCTAAGACTCCACCATGTACTTCTGCCATTACCAGCCACCTGTGAATGGACTATGATCTTCTGAAACTGAGAACTAAGATTAATATTGTCTCCCTTAAGCATGGACGCTGGGTATTGAGTAACAGCAATGAAAATTTAACTAAGACACTCAGTTACAACCAAATTGGAGCTTGCGCTGTCCTCTGACTGTGTTACTTGCTTTTAAAGTCTGAGCTTCTGAGCCACGTTTGTCTAGTCCCCGACCTTGCTCCTCACCCCGGTTGCTCCAGTTTGTCCTCCTGTGCTGGATGTGCAGACTTTCTAGGTTTTGCAGGTGAAGAATATCCAAGGAGAAAAAAATGGACAGAGGCACATGTAAGGCCCAGGGTACGTCTACCCCATATTTAGAGTCTCACTTTCAGTGACTAGTGAGGGTGATACTTCTGGAGTGTATGAACCAGCTGGTATTAGCAAACGTGTGAAGATCTGCTGATGGAGGAGGGGGCAGAGAAGGTTTGTGGGTGTGTTTCGAAGTCTGTTGGAGGCAACTGGTTTAATTTCCTTTGTTCATCTGTTTCAGTGCTTGCAGCAATTTGAGAGGGTCGTTTTCTCTTCCCTCCTGCACATTTGGTAAAGTCCTCTGATACTGTGTCATGCACAAGGCTGTCAGCAATATGAAATGTACGTGTTCCCCTTACATTGGGAAATCCTTTCTTAAAAGTCAGTGCAGGATGCAGAGTCTAGTTTCACATGGGGCTCATGTTTAAAAGAGAAAGAGATGGAAAAAATAATAAAAAAGACAGAAGGGGAAAATATATATAGAGAGAAAGAGATAGAGAGGGACAGAGAGAGAGAGAGAGAGAGGATACAAGCTGGGCCTGGTCGTTCACACCTATAATCTTAGTACTGTGGTTGGTCGAGGCAAGAGAATTGCAAGTCTGAATGTAGCTCAGTGCAAAGACACTGGATTAAATCCTCAGTATATTAAAAAAAAGTCAGATAGAGTTAGAGACAGGGATAGACAGACAGAGATACCCAGAAAGAAGAAAGACACACCGAGAAACACAGAAAGCCAAAGCTAGAAAAGATGAGAGAAGAGATAGAGGGACAGATGTAGGGAGAGATGGACACAGACACACCCACGAGAGACAAAGTGAAGATGTACAGAGAGAATTGGAAGGAGTGAGAAATGTGGGAAAGAAAGAAGAATGGGGGAAAGTGGACGAGGAGAGGGGGAGGCAGAGAGAGCCTGGGTACTGGAGAAGAGGAAGGAAGGAAAAAGCAAGAGAACTAGGAAGGCAGGAAGTACCGCACCAAGACTGAATCTTTTTCTTTGGGTACCCTGTATTTGGGTTCTAGGGATCACTTCTGCATGTACTAGTTTTTACTAACAAACCAATCTCCAGAGTAACTAATATGCATCAAGCAATGAGTGAAAAGAAAGAGCTATGGAAACTGAAAAAATCCATATAAAAGTTTATCATTTTTGGCAACAATTTTTTTCTATGAAAAGTTATCTGTGGAATTTTATATATTAAACCCAAAGTGTTATCAATGGAGATAATTCCCTCTGGAAGAATTTTAAGTTTTCTCTCCAAGAATTCTGTCCACGTTGGGTCTGGTTCATGTAGACATTCTGTGGACACCAGGAGGTGCCAAAGTTGAGGGTATGTCCTGGTCCAGGTGGTTTGCTCACAGTGCAGAGAAACCCACTGAAGGTACAGGAGAGCCAAACATCAATAGCAACACTGGGCCAAATGCCCCAGTACCACAGGCACAGCTCCCACGGGGCCCGTGCTGCTTAGGCTGATATTCGGGGTAGGAATCCTCCCCTTCCTGGCTCTGAAAAGTTTAATGATGGCTTTATTGTATTACTTGACATGTTCTGTTTATGAATTTGTCCCCTTCCTACCTTCCTAGGTGCTCTGGGCTGTGCCTCTTTCCTCGTCTTTCCATTTCTCAAAGTTCTCAGTGTTGTATGCGTCATATAGAGATTCTTCATAAGTAAACCGGAATATGGAAGAAGAAAACCTCCTTTTCTGCTTCTCTTTGTTGCTGAATTGAGACGTGAACTAGCTGAACATATATGAGATTCCTGAAAGTATGGTAGGTCCCTTTTGCCACACAGGTCAGCTGGGCTTGAAATTCTATTAGTCCTTCTTCCTTCCTTCCTTCATTCCTTCCCTCCCTCCCTCCCTCCTTTCTTTCTTTCTTTCTTTCTTTCTTTCTTTCTTTCTTTCTTTCTTTCTTTCTCTCTCTTTTTTGAGATAAGGCCTTGCTCTATAGTCCAGGCCAGTCCTGAACTCACTATGTAGTCCAGGCTGGCCTTGAACTCAAAGCAATCCTCCTGGCTCAGCCTCCTGAGTGCTGGGTTACAGGCCTGCACCACTATGGTCTTTGTTTCTTAGTGTGGGAAACTCTCAAGTGTAAACTATTAAACAGTGCTGTATCACAGACAGAGGTTGTGTCTACCATTCTCTACTCAATGCACATCATTTTTGACCCAATTAAATCCTTTCTACTTGTGTATATTTGCTAGTTGGCATCATAAGCCAAAAACGAAGTCAACTGGATAAAACCACGCCAAGCTCCTCTGTTCATATCCGGATATACCTGTGGCCATCTTCAAGAGAAAAGTTCTCAAATCTGTAGGTAATTTTTAAAAATGTAAAGTCCAGCCAGAAATGATAGATTAGATTGCCTCATTGAGCTCAACAACTGTCTGAAACTCTAACTTTTCTTTAATTCTAATGGGCAAACAGGCTTTAGAAATCTTGATTCCCCCTTATATAGTAAAGAGTATTTTATACTGATATCTTGTTGAGTAGAAGATTCAGCATTTCTTATACGTACCAACAAAGGGTGTATTCATTTAATGACGTTAGGTGGAAACTATGCATTTAAATAAGGTAGGGGGAGAAATAACACTTTTTAGTACTACTTGAAAGTACAATATACCAAAAAAGAATCTCAATTATTTATTTATTTATTTATTTATTTATTTATTTATCATTTGTCATGGAACTGGGAATTGAATCCAAGGCCCTTGCACTGAGGTATGACCCTGCTCCTTTATTTATTTATTTATTTATTTATTTATTTATTTTGAGATGGGTCTCTCTGAGTTGCTAAATTGCCCAGGTTGGGCTGAAATTTGCAATCCTCCCGCCTCAGTCTCCTCAGGCGCTGGGAAGGGAGGTGAGTGTTGTTTCCTCCACTCATTTTCTTCTTCAGAAGGTCATGAAGCGATTCCTGTGGTCTTCTTTCTCATCCTTTGTACCGACATTGTTAGGTGAAAATTTTCTACTCCATCATAACCAAACAGAAGCAGAGACAAGATTTTAGAAACCATGTGTTAATTCACTGACAATTAGACTTCATCACATGTGCTACACTACAGGCGCCGTGCAGTCTTGTAGCAAAAACGTGGCTTTTAGTTGTAGCTCTCACACAAGCTCGTGGTGGAACTTAAATAAATTTCCTACCTCTTCGATTTTCACTTCTCTGAATTTGCTTTGGACTTAACGATCTCCACGTGCCCTCTGATTGTACCTTTATGCAATTCCAGATTGGGTTGTTAGCACTAGTAACAAGATTATTTCCATTTCCACACAGACTTCCTGGTTTAGTACAGCTATTGTCACTTTACAAATGAAGGCAAGTATTTGTAAGGAAAGTACTAACCAAATAATAAATCCTTTTTCTTCTTGGCTTCCTCTGTTTCTTATTTCTTCCCTTTATTGCTCTTCAAAAATGTATTAAACAGAGTCAGGAGGAATGCATGAACCACGTGCTTTCAAGTCACTTCAATTTTTATTTTATAAGAAGAAAAGAGATGTGAAGAAGAAAATGTGTAGTCATGGCGTAGCAGGATGAAAAGGCCTGATCTCTCTTATGGGGGAAAACAGCTTTAGCTCCTGAGGCTTTAATAAAGACTTTGGGAAGAAAATATCCCCAAAGGAAGTTTCTCTCCTTCAAAATCTCTAGAATAGTGTTAACTGTTGTTGTCTTTTTTCTCCTTTTCCTATGCTATCTCGCAATTGATTCAGGGAACAACGTCCTGCACCCAGAGTGCACAATAAACATCCCCAGGAGAGGCGGGAGGATGGGCAGAAGGAGGAAAAAGATGAAGGAAAATCAATTGCTTGGTGCTGGCAACTTCTTGTAATAACAGTATTCTGTCACATTGCATTAGCAGCACTTTGCAATTGTATGTGTTTTTGCTAACAGGCTGTAAAAGTGTAATCATATGAGCGCTGAATACATTGTATTAGTGGGAATGAGTCAAGAGGATGTGTGCTTTATTATGCCAGGATGGTGCATAATGTGCTGCTTACTGAAGTGAGACTTATTTTGGTGAAAGACTATTTATTATTTATTTGTTTGTTTGTTGTGGCATTGATGCCTCCCAGGGAAAGCTGGTGTCCCTGTCGGGGGTGGGTGATTGCACTTCTAGTTTTCATTTTCTCTACATATATACATCTGAGAAGCATGACCCTGAAAGTAGGGTTTAAAAAAAAAATCACAAGGAGTACCATGTTCCCAAGCATCTGAGAAAGCAATAGCTCTGCTTGGGTTTCCAAACAGCAATTGTCAAGCTAATGTGATTGTTGCTGCAAAAGATCTTCTGCAAAGAAATTTGAAAGAACAAAGAGAAAATTTCAGAGTTCGGTGGGAATGACTACGGCATAAAAAGGGAAATCTCAAAGGATGTGTCGAGTAAAAGGTGTTAGAGAGCATGAAAGGTGGCATCCAGGATCCTTGAGATGGATTTCTTAGCTTTCAGGAATTTTGCCTGGCTTTAACTTTCAGTATTTCTGCTCCCTCTTTGAATGTCTTGGTAGTGTGTCTGGATGGAGCCTCTCTAACTACCCACCTCTGGGCTCTGGTAACCTAGACTGTTCCATACTTGTTAGACATGAGCTATACCTTGAATTGTCTGTGTGTCGGAGTTTATATGCATGAGCATTGCATCCTCCTCTAGGGTGTCAGTCTTTGAACTCTCTCTCCTCCATGCTTGTCACACTTTTCCCGGTGTTCAGTTGGCCTTTCTTGCTTGACTGACCTCAACTCCAATGGATATCTGGATCGCTACTTGTATCTGTTTGAGTTCTCATAGCATAGTACCACAAATGGGGTGGCTTAAAAAACAAAAATCTGAACTCCAGCCTGGAGGTCGGAAGTCTGAGGTCAAGGTGTCCGTAGACTTGGGTCCCCCTGAGCTTTTCCAACACTCCCGGATGGCAATCGTTGATGTGCCTAGTTTTGCGTGCACATCTCTCTGATCTCTGTCTTCACATTTACATGATACCTGTGTGTGTCTGTGTTCAAATTTTCTTTTCTTTTCTTTTCTTTTTTTACAAGGACACGAGTCATCTTAGGCAAGGAACCCTCAGTAATTTTATATGACCTCAGGTTAATTATTTGTATTTGCAGTGACCCTATTCCCAAGTGAGATCACGTTGCTAAGATCCTTTTTGGTAGTACTTGCACATATGAAGCCTAAAGGGAGCTAAGCCAACATATAATAATAGAACATATTTTGAGATAAGTAAGAATTTCCCATCTAATTCTGACCATCTCCACCAAGTGACAGTAGCCTGCAGATGTCAGGAGTAACATTCAACACTGCCACTTGCTACATGACAAATATCATTGCATATGCTTTAGAAGTATTGCCTTATTCAATGCTTATGTATCATTATAAAGTACGTGCTATCATTGTCCTTATTTTACTGGTGAGAAAAGAGATCCATTGCCCTAAATGATACAACAGATTCGGATTTCAAACCTGTAAATTTGACTCATGAATTTCTGCATTTAACTTTGCAGTTAAATGTTTTATTATTCTTCCTCACTATAATTTGAATGGCTTCTTACACTGAGTTTTTCTCTTTATATGATTACGTATATAAATATTTCCTGACTAGGGTGCTTAGCACAACCAAAGATCATAATAAAATATTTTAAGACTGGGTAAACTGATGCAAAAGAAAGTCAATGACTCGTGCAAATTAAGTGCCTAGAAGAGAGATTGCTGCACTCATACAGAGTAGGGCCGGAGAGCCACACAGTCATAATGAACACTATGAACGACATGTGCTCTGGGAACTCAGAGGAGAGAGTGAAATTGTGAGTTGGAATCTTGTGGGCAGACATTGAGCTAGAAATTAAGTAGAAAAAGGGTCATAATCAGGAAGGATAGGGAAAATAAAGATAGATGAAAAAGAAGAGAAGAAAAATTGTAATTTAAAACATGATACCTAAAAAATAGCTTCAGGGAAAAGAATTACCCAAGCACACAACATCTTTTCTCTTTCAGGAAATTCACTTAAAATAAAAAATTCCTGAAGGTCTTAAAGACACAAGAAGGCTGTGAATTGGAGCCTGGGCCAATGCTTATTACCTGTAAGTTACTTCATCTTCAACAAAGCAGCATTCTTAAGTGGTCAGCCATCTCTAAACTGAAAATACTGGCAAGTGGTTTGCATTCCCACCTAACCCATTAGATGGGTGGCTTGACAGAGAGCTGGAGTGTACATCCTACATCGAAGATACTCCAAGACCACATAAAAACCTCCATCTCCAGACTATACTGTGCCTGATGTCCCCTCCGAGTGTGTACTTCTTTCTCCCCAATAATGAACCTCTTTCTTTTTCTCGCTGATACATTTTGAAAAATCATTTTTCTGTGTCAGAAGTCAGCAAACTTGCAACCTCCTCTGTGGATGGAGTGAGTTGGGGTTCTTACCTCCTCTTTGGGGGGATCCTCTAGCCCCGTTCACTGACAAAACTTGAATTTGATAGACTGTATTTTTCACACCTGAGTTTTTCCCCAGAGGATTCTGAACTAGGTAATTTTAAATCAATATTAATAAGGTAAAACACTTTAAAATGAGTATTTTGACAGTCCCTTCAGCTTTTTATGATGCTTGTGTGTTGGCTTGCCTGAAGTGAAAATTTTCTTAGGTTTGTGGGTGATTAGGTTAGCATTCTATAGGTGCTTGGTGCTCAGAGCCGACAGTAGCTGCTGGCTCTCTGCCCAGGTTCCTTGATGTGATATATATGTGCACAAAATACTCAAGTTCGGTGTAAACATTATGTGTCACATATATACATATTAATAAAATGGGGGAAAAACAAAGCCAAGTTTCTCACTCCACCAGCCAGTCACAATCATGGGTCCATTCTTTCCATACAGCGGAGGCAGAAAAGGTGCTGGGAGTGTGGCTAGGTCTTGCTGCTCAGTGACAAACCTTCAGACCGTGATAGAAATAAGCTGCTTCTGTAATGAGCCTGTCTTGCTGTCATTATTTATGCTGCCCTCTAAAAAGAACAATGGTATTTTAATAATGTACATAGCATTTAATTACAATTCAGTTATCTGATGTAAATAATTTCCTTGCCCTTTCCTATAACAAATCCCTGGTGTGAAATATCTTACTAATAAGGGATGACAGGTGGTCGCTACTCCGCGCTTCACCGTCTTTCGCTAACACTTGCTGTGATAAGCTAAATAATCCATCCTTCAACGCGAGAAACTCTCTAGGTGGCTCTCCAGGGAAATGCAGGCACTGAGTTCGCGAGGACCAGACAAATGGTGACATCTTTCGTGTGAAGGCAGGGGCTGGTAATGATGACTGATTTGAAGGACTCGACTGCCATTTGCTAATTGCAGAAGATAGTAAGCTCAGGTTAGTGCGTAGTACGGACGAGGTCAAGGTTTAGATGACACTGGGTAGGCTTCATCTTAATTTTGTCTTGATCCTGAACCATCATTTCTTTCAATGAATAATAATCAAGAAGGCAAATAAAAACGAAAGGTTGCTTTGATCTGACACCTGTTACAAAAAAGTAGCTGGAGAGAAATAGCCACTAAGAGTTGACTAAAAAGGTGCTGATGATTGCAAAGGAAAGATGCTGTATTGCGGGGAATATCTTTCAACAAAATATTGCGCAAAAGGATGTAGGTCAGCAGCTTTCTGGGCAGCAAGACTTAGGACTGTCACTGAATTTTTTGGGTAAGCAACATCAGTTCCATATTTCCTTGACTCTACTTAGGCATAGGACCCCCAGAGCGGGTTCCAGTTGCATATTCATTGGAAGTATGAAGTCTTGTTTGAGGTTGAAAGGACAAAAACAACCACAGGCATCTCAGGAGGACCTCAAACACGTGTGTCACTGTGCAGGGCTGGAGTTCTTCAAACAAACTTTGAACTTCTTGGAGTGTAAGGTTGATCTAAAGCTTAATTATAAGACAACAATATCACTAAAAGTTTAAGAGAACATTAGACCGAAAAATGGGTGTGCATCTCAGGAACCTTGAAGGCTGATCAGTATTTCCATGTTTCTGCCTTTGGAGAAAGACCTCTGAAGCTCCAGGTCCAGGTCCTCCAGGTCCAACTACTCAAACCCAGAATTAGAGGATTTCCTTTCCAAATACGCACTCAGCTCTAAATTTAGATTAAACTGTAATACATAAAATACATTGGAGGTAAATTTTTCATTTTTTCAGGAACAAACATTTCGCTAATATTTTCTAGTCATCACCCTACACGTTTTTGCATTTCCACTCCCTCGGCTCATGTTCCCTGCCCTTCGCTACTGGATTTTTAGCTTCTGCTTAAAGCATGCTTATTTGTTTCTGAATGCTTGGCCTCTTGAGGAGCAGCACGAAGAAAATCCTCACTCATTCCCTAGATGCTTTGCCCTTGCTTGAAGGGCTTATGCTAGTCTATGTTCCTTTTATTTATTTTTATGCCGACTGTTTCCTGATTCATCTTGGCACACAGCACACCTTCTTGCATATTTTAAATGTTCCATAAAATTTTTGAATGGATAAGTGATTATGGGATAAAGACTAATTTGGATCTGCAAGAAGCCCAAACTTCAGGAATTTATTTCAAATTACAGAGAGCCTTTGAGTCTACTTTAATGATGACATTTACTTAAGCCCTTAAAAATATTTATTCTCTAAAGTAGGTTAAACATTCTCATGCAAATCTCTTCTTTTCAAATATGTTTCATTAACTCAATAAACACTTTCTTTACAGACAGTGTAAAATAGTTCAGATCAGTTATTGTCCAGATAATAATAGAACATTAAAGAGTGGGTCTTAATTTTGTCCAGTATATCCTAAAGTCATTTAGATTTTGCTTTCAAATTAAATATTTAATACAAGGATTTCTCTCTACTCACACTGCCACTGCCTTAGTTTAGCAGGTGATTCAGTGGCTTCCTCACCCACCTTTTGCTGAGCATTGTCATTTGTCTTCCAATAACTCAAATCATTCTCCCATTCTCTTCATAAGCTTCAGAGAAATTTCTTTTCAGTGCTTGAGGTTTTATTTATTTATTTATTTATTTATTTTTTGAGGCGAGGTCTCCTTCTGTAGCCCAAGCTGGTCCTGAACTCACTATGTAGTCCAGGTTGGCCTTGCACTCATAGCAATCCTCCTGCCTCAGCTTCCTGAGTGCTGGGATTACAGATGTGTACCACCATGGCCTGCTTTATGGGATGCTGGAGAATTGAACTCAAGGCCTTTTGCTTGCTAGGCAAGTGCTTTAACCACTGTGCCATTTCTCCAGTCTAGTTACTTGAGCTCTTAAAGTAATACAAAACAAAAAAATGAATAAACATTGATCAATGCTCAAAATCTTGGGGTCCCTGGTGGCACCTTCCACTTCATTGCCTTCTTCTATGTTATATCAAGATTCTTTGCTTAATATCAGACTCCTGAACCAGATTGGCAGTTCCATGAAGGAAGCCTGTGTACTATTCTCAGGACAGTATAAGCAGTATCAAGAAAATGACAGAGTGAAGAGGAGTGGTTTAATTAGTTTTCCATTGATAGGACACAAATGGCTCTTTGTTTTTCTCCCTTCGGAGAGACTTAGTGACCCCAGTTCCCCCTTTTATGAGCAACGTCGAGGAGCTGGGAAGCTGCATTATTCACCATTTTCTCTGCTTAAGTCTGTAGTTCTTTAGACTCTTTTTCTCCGGGTCATTCTGAAATACTTTCGAGTCACTTTGCTCCTGTCTTTTATGTGCACTCTAGCTTGTAGTTTTCTCCTTCAGGGTGGTCTCAGAGCTGATTGTGATCCTTTGCAGACACCGGAAGGACCAGGGTCTTCATTGGATGCTTTATTTCTACAATACTCATAGATCCATTGTCCTAGGTTGCCTCTGGCAGTCCTTCACCTGGCTACTGACTTGTGGGCACATTACATATGCCATATCAAGGAAATTCTTAAATATATTTATTCAGAATGCTCCTGGGGTGGTCGACGATGTTTCAGAATTATTTGCAGGACTTACAGTTGTTACTATTTTACCATAGGAATTTGTAAGTCTCCTACCTATTTACAATTATTGTCATTTTTGGAATTACATTACCTGCAAAGTTTATATCTTCATTTATTTACCTTCTTTTTTCCTGAACATACCTTATATACCAAACACAGTACTGTATACCAACCATGGTACTTTCATGAAACATACATTCTAGTCTCTAAAGAGAATGCTGAATGGCTTAGCAATGAGAACACAACAACATGGCAGTCATTTGGAACAGTTTCTAAGTATATCTATCAATTAATTAAGCTGTGTTTTCTAGATATGTTTCTTTCAACCAATTAATAACCCATATCTAATACATTGTCATCTGGTTCATTATGCAGTACATTATCCAATTTATAAGAATATGATTAGGGACTCATTTTAGGCACTATTGGGTTGCAAGTAATACAAACTTACTGAAAGTAGCTTAAGTAAAAATAGAATTATAAGAACACCAGAGGCCCTTACATAATTCACTTGTAGGAACTACTGTTAGAACCCACGGAATTTCTCCATTTTTCTCTCTTTGGTCTACAGATACTCTCAGATTGCCTCTAGTCTTCTCATCGCATGTTAAACACTTCAGTGAAAGTCTTGCTTTCACTTCCCTTTAACTGACTTTCTATGGTGCCAAGTCTGGCAGTAGCACTTCTCCATGAAGTTATTGTTCCAGAACTCATAATCACCTGCCTGGTATTTCATTTTTGTTTTTCACTTTTCTTATCTTTCCTTTCATCCCCCCCCCCCGCCCCCCATAAAATCCTGGAAGAAAATAAGTGATTGGTCATAGGCCTAAGAGCAGGTTGATTTTTTTCCTTTGCTGAGCTGTTCTGTCAACTGTGAGTGAAAAAGGAGAAAAAACAAAAAGAATGGAGTCAGTAGTAGTGACGCTGTGGTTCTGCTCGTAAACCCAGGAAGGGACATGTGGCAGCACGCACGCGAGCACGCCACTCTGATATGAGGATCACCGTAATTTCTCCGAAAACTAGGCAGATTCTGTAACTCAAATCCTTTGATGGACTAACTTAATAACATTGACAAAGGAAGCGAGAGTTACCTGGAAGCCCTTATTCAGAGGGAGCTTACATCTTAGATTATGTCATATTTCCTTAGACATCACAAGCCACCCATTATCAATCCATTCTATATTCTTCTCCAAGATAATTGTTGTGGGTTGGATCTGGAGTGTCCCTCAAAGCCTCAGGTGCTGGGACGTGTTGGGATATCTATGGAGCCACGTGCTGCTGGAAGGTGGATTTCTGGGGCTGAACCTGGAAGGAGCTAATCACTGGGACAGGGTCTGGAAGGGTACAGACTAGTCCGGCCCTTCCTCCCTCACCTGGCTTCCTTTGCGATGCTGTGAGGTGCTGCCTCCTCCATGTGCTTCCACTATTGTGACTGATCATGCACGGACTGTGACCTTCTGAACCTGGGAACTAAAACATTTTCTTCCTCATTTGTGCATGTTGAGTATTTTGTTACAGCAATGAAAAAGTAACTAAGACAATCAACTTCAAGAGCATAGTTCTGTACTGTATAGAAACAAAACTAAGATTTCTATTTTCGCATCTCTGATGATTGTGATTCCTCAGTGATACAGCAATCTCAATTTTAAGTATTTTTAGTACATAGATGGGTGGCTATGGAAATGTGCTGTACGGATAGATCCCCCTTTAAAGGAGGGCTTGCTGCCCTCTCACTGAGAGTGCTGTCTGCACATAACCTTCAACCCCTGCAATGATTACCTTGGCTTCTGCTAGCTGACTTGCCTGAGCTCATGCCCTTCCTGAATGGCTGTTGAGTGCTGCCAAGTCTGTATCATGCCTGACTCCTCTTGCACCTAATGCTGGATCCTTCTGAAAAAGCTGGTGCCAAGGACACACTCCAAGAAGCACTCCACAAACTGAGCTGTTCTGCTGAGAACCCAACCTAGGACAATGGATCATATTACTCTTGTATATTTTTGCTGGTTCACCTATTACCAGTCTGGCATTTCTTGAATTTCTGTCGTATGGTTTATGTTCTTTCCTGCAAGTCCATTGTATCCTCTAAACCTGCCCCTCAGGTGTCCTCACGACACCCTCATTCTAGTCTCTGGGACTGTCTGTGGCCATCCTATGTAAAATTGTGTGCTTTCCAGTTTCTGCACTCCCTATCCTGCTAACCTGCTTTAGTTTTGCATCATGGCAATAATCACCGGTGAATATCTTATATATTTTGCTTATTTAAAAATTATTTCCTCTGTTAGAATGTAATCTCTATGAGGCAGAATGCTTCTCTTTTGTTCATTGTTATTAACCAGTACAGAGAATAGTACCTGGCACTGCTGATGTTTATTAAATTGAATAAAATTAACAGAGACCTTCCATAACAGGGAGGTCAGCATATTTTGTATCTTCAGGGTCTTGGCAAGAAAGATGACAACATTCAAACTGGGCATTGGAGGGGGGCTTTATGAAGGAAGATATACAGTGGCATGGGAAGGTTTTAACAAGCCAAAGGGAGATAACGCAGTACCCTGGAGCTTGCCACCGCAGCGAGCTGTTACCACCCTTAGAACCGAGGGACAGGAGGTGGAACAGTCGTGGGCAACTCAGAAGCAGCAGCTGTAATATGGAAGCTTTCTACTATGACCTGTGACCTTTGGTACAGGGATGCACCCAAGTTGTAGGTCTTGGCAGGGATAGAGCTTAGAAAATGAATCCTTTTACCTCACTCTCCTCCCACTTTCTCTCGTCCCAGAATCTCCCATTGGCCTAATGGGAGCCTCTTACACGATTCTCCAGGGTCAGCTACCCAAGGCACACACAGGGTGCAAAGTGTAGAGAGGCCAACAAGGAATGCTTCAATTCCACCTTAAAGCGAATGTCATTTTGTTACAAAGCTGCCTCAGGATCCTAGGGAGACCTATCAGCAGTAATAGAAGGTGCTGTGGTGTGAATGTGAAGGAGATAACCCCAGGGAGGCGATGTGGTTGCTGAGCAGTGGCGGATGCAGGGAGGAGAGCGGTCTTCTCTTCTCAAGAAAGAGTCTGGGTGTGGAGGCCGAGGCCGGGGCGTTACAAGTGTGAGTCCAGCCCCAGTAATTCAGCAACTTAGAGAGACCTTGTGCCATATTTTTAAAAAAAATGTCTAGGGATATAGCTCAGAGTGAAGGTTCTAGGTTCAATTTCTAGTACAAAAGAGAAGGAGAAAGAAAAATAAAAGAAAAAAGAAAAATATTAACAGGAAAGAGTGAGAACTTGACCTGGCAGGAAGCTCATTCAGAAGGAAAGCTTTGCTGCAAGCCGGATCCTGATGGTTTCCATGTGTGCTGCTGCGGAAGTCCTGTGGACAGTAGCGATGAGAGAAGGCCTCCTACCCTGGCAGGAGGAGGTCTAGAGACCCGGCAGCACGAAGCGTTAGAAATAAAGAAAGCAGAAACTGGCAGATATCGAGAACATTGTTTGTGGCACTTCTTCGTCTCTGAGAAGATTAGAACTGGGATGTGGATGTGGACATCACGACATCCAGAGCAGGATAAGACACCGTTTCAGCTCTCTAATTCCCAGACTGCACATGGCTTCTGAGGAATTTCCTCTGCATTAGTATTCAATTCACTCTGAGAAGACTCCGAGACTGTGGGGGAATGCCAAGGGGGTTCAGCACCTGGAGTTGTGGCTGTTGTTGACGGCCGAAGCTGCACCGCGGATGCCAATCTGGTGCCCTGATTCCCCGCCCGCTGGGAGTGCCCTGTGGTGTCATCACCCTCCCTTCACCCCAGCCACCTGCCAGTTGGCATCCGGGAGTCCAGTGGAGTCCACGTGGTCCACCTTCCTTCTGGGTGAGAGAAGAGGGACACAAAAAGCCCTGGGAACCACCCCTAGTGCCAGCCTCGGAAACAGAACTGGCAGGTAGAAATAAGCTGCAAAGGAATGCAAATGTGGGTGTTAGGGACAGAGCGTGGAGGGCTGGGCAGAAGGCACCCTGCACTTCCGCCTGGTTGAGGAGTCACCGTTCTCTCTGAACCTGGGGCAGAATGGCAGGCGCAGTGATTGACGTGTCACCCTCAAGCCTAACACGGAGGTGGGAGCTGGAGTGCAGCGAGGCAATATTTTATAACCGAGAACTGCATCGCCCCTTCAACAGTTGTAAGGCCATGAGAACGTGAGCTCCGTGTGAGGAAAACAAAAGACAGAGGAAGCAATGCTCTGAGAAAGAAGTTTGTTAAGTCATGGCTGTTGTCACCAAGGTGGTAGCCAAGGAGGGAGAGGGCTGGGATTGACGGCCATGCCACAAAGGCATTGCAAGCTGCAGTGAGGTCCTCTAGTGGGGAAAACTTGGAGAAAGAAGACAATGGCTCTGCAGTGGTAGGACAAAATCCACCCTGCGTAGCGTGGGAGGGTCACAGACATTTCCACGGCTGCTTTACTCTGTCTCAGCAGGGGACTCCAAGTCAGACTGGTAGAAGTGAATGACTTTCATCCGGAATCTCAACCCTGAGATTCCACACTCAACAATTTTCCTCACGTGGACATTGGCATTGGGATGCTCAGAAAACACTCGAACTCATCCAAAATGGAAATGGAAGTTCTCATCCACATAAGTGCTTCGTCCTCGATTCCGCCAAGTGCACTAAGTTCCCTTGGTTTCTCAGACCGGAACCTCGACTGCTGCATTGCTGCCTTCTTTCCCTACCTCCCCCAGTCCAACACCACGGACACTTGACTTGAACACGCTCTCCTTCAACTCTGTTGCTGTGCCATTAATTGTGTCTTCATCCTTCATCATCTGAGTCACAGCATTCTCCTTCTGGCGCCTTGTTCTTTATGACCCCAATTTCTTTGCAGGAGCAAGAGTGATCTTTCCTTTTCCTTCTGTTCTATCATCCTAGAATGGATATTGGGATGATGTGGTTGTAAAGTGAGAAAGAGGATTTCGGAGTGCTGTTTAAATTGACTGAAGGTTAGCCATTCATTCAATTGATATTTATTATCTTTCAAGAGAATTGTGAGGATAAAATAAAGTAATAGATGTGATACGTTTAGAAAATTGCATGGTCAATTATAAATGCTCAAAAATATTACTAGCTGCTAGTAACACGTAGCATTTCATTGAATATTCTATAAAATACTACTGTTGGTACAGTGGAGGCTGCAGAAATGTACATATATAACATTTGTATATACTCAAAGATCTTAGAATTCTGAGTCTTCCTGATCGTGACCCTTACTCCCGCTTGTGTTCCTGATGGATTTGCCTTAGTTAAAGACATTCACACTCCAGTGGTTAAGTAGATTCTATATACCAGAGAAGGTAACTTTTGGCTGCTCCTTTCAAAGAATGAATATGAGGATCAGAAAAGAAATGATATTTACTTGAATACCTGGGTAACTGCAGGATCCTGAGTAGATGTGGACTGTGGATTCCATCTAGCTAAGTGGCCCAAGAGAGTGGAGGACAGTCACTGCTGGTAGCTCTCTAGCATCTCACCATCCAGCCAGAAGTTGATGTGTGATCTTTGTGTGTTTCAAAATTGCCTCTCCTTAATGGTGTTCACTTAATTAGTACTTTCTTAGTGGCAGAACCTGGTTCTATTTCTATTGTAGAGCAAAGCTGATTGGTATTCATGGAGCTCAAGGAGTGGCTAAGTCTTCCAGTCTCCAAACCTCTGGTTTCCTTCTAGCCTAGCTGGTTTCAGATGCCTTGTAAATATAGGAAAGTGAATGTCTTTCTTAAAGTACTTTAAAAGTATCCTTGTGATGTGATTTTAAATTATGAAAATGACATAGTACATAATTCTACTCTGCCTACTTGACCCAACAACAATAAAAAAGAAGAAAAAGAGCTAGTTTGTTATAAATGAACATGTTTTATTTAAGTGCCAAAGCTTTTAAAATCTAATCCTAGAAAGCCAGCCTATGCTTGGTGACACAGGCTGTCACACAGCATATTCAGGCAGGCCTGCTTTGAATTGATCATGGACTCCACACATGTGTGGAAGGTAGTTTTGGCGTGTGTCACTTGGAAAGGACAAAATAATGACTGGAACTTGGACTCATCTGATAATTATCTATTCTTTGGCTTTGGTGCATGCTCTTTAGACCTGATCTGTCTTCCTTTTTTCTAGCTCTAAAGCTCAAGCAAGTTTTCCATTTGGATTTTTCCCCTATTTAAATCTGATATTTGCTCCCTGCCTGAGAAATTGTATGCCAACTTCCTGCCAGGAGCACCTTTCCACAGATGGGAAAAAAATAGCGGAGGATTAAATTGGAGTCTGCAATAACCTTCCTTCCAGTGCCAAGGCAGTCCTGAGAGGTTCAGATAATAATATCTCACGTTTTACAATTAGATCTTGAGCCCACTGAGCGAGGAGTGATTCCAACTTTGGTACTTTTCTCAGGGCTGCTGATATTTAAGGAGTGGGATATGGCTAGCTAGTGATAATATCTATTATTAATTAGATTATTCTGTATTAGGAAACATTGGGATTTTTCTTATAACTTTATTCTTGGGACATACATAGGTGATCTGTTCAATTTGCCTTGTAATTATACAGCACACACACTCTCTCTGAGTGTGTTTGTGTGTGTGTGTGTGTGTGTGTGTGCTCGTGCGCGCGCACATGTGTGTATTGCTAGGGAGTGAATCCAGGGTCTTGTGCTCGCTAGAGCCAAGATCTTCACCACTGAGTTATATTTCCAACTTCCAATATATTTTTGTTATTTGAATTTTATAAAGCACAAGGTGACAATGATTATGCTCCAGGGTGCTTCTTTCCTAGACTATACATGGTTTGAACCTATGAGTAAGCAGATAGAATAGAGAAATCTCTGATATTTTTTTGGATACTGTCCTGAAAATGGGCTTCCATGAAAAGTGAGTGAAGAGTATCTGCTGAAGATAGAGAGGATAACTTAATGGAGGCTGAATTAGGCAGGATTTTCTAGAGAAATAAAACCAACTGGAAGTAGGTTTACTTATTTATTTACTTGTAAAATTGGCTCGTAATTATGAAAACCAAGAAATCCCATAGCCTACCATTTATAAGCTGGAAAGCCAGGAAAGACATTGGTGAATGCACTCCAAGTCTGAGGACCCAAGAACATGGAGTCCCAGGGCTTGAAGGGAGGAGGACGGGAGTCCTAGCTGAAGAAGAAAGTGAATTCATCTTTTCTCTGCCTTTCTGTTCTGTTTGGGCTCTGGATATGTACATGGAGCCCACAAAAGTTGGTAACACGGAAGTTCTTCACTCAGTCCACCAGTTGCAATGCCAGTCTCTCCCAGGACAGCTTCATAAGCACTCTGAGAAATAACATTTTAGCGATGTCTGGACATACCTTAGCTCAGCGAAGTTGATACATATTCAGCTATCTCAGAGGCTTGAGCAGTCTCCAGTTCACCTGAGAACCTGAAGCAAGAGAGAGCAAAGACATAGAAAGGCCTCTGCTGGAGATCATCTGGAATGACCTCACTCTCCTGAAACCCACTCCTTTGCTCCTTCCTTCAGTATGCAACTACTGAACTCTCTTCACGCACCAGGTGCTGGGCTGAGAGCGGAGATGCACCTGTGAACACCAACAATTCCCCTTGTTTTTCTCATGGACATTATACCTGATGGAGAAACATGAATAACGTACAAGAGGCAGATACATAAATTATATTATTTCAATATAATCTTATGAAGAAAACTTTTTAAAAGACAGGCTAATAATAGTTTAAAATGAGAGAAAAATATGGTTGTGAAAGAGGGTAAATTAGGAGTTCCATTTGCTGATAATCAAATGTTAACTTCGAGCAAATACTTATGAATTGAAGGCTCTAGTGAAAAGAAACCATTCAAGATAAAAATAATAAGCTCAATGAATAGAAGCATTAATGAAGAAATAATGACTTTTTCCTAGGGTACTATGTACTGCTCTTGTACTATTTTTTCAAATCAATATCACATGAAATGACAATGATCTGAATACATAGGTTATCATTTAGAAGAAAATAAAATGACCATGATAAAGCAGCCTTTGAAATTTCATTATTTATCTTCCATTTTTTTCTATTCATACAAAGATAAGTTTTTGCAATAAAACTTTGTAACAGATTTTTAAAAAACTAAACCTGTCTCAGCTGCATCTTTTAGTGTTAGCACATAGCTATATCCTTGTGTAGTCATCGGGGACAGTATTCCATAGAGAAAGTGTGCCAGCGCTTATGAAACTGAATCATTGTGTTTGAACATTTAAATTGCTTATGCTTATGTACAATTCTTGAAGAATATCATCATAGCTCTAACTTTGTACACTTTAAAATAATTTCTTTGGGAAAAAAATCCTGAATGGAACTGCTACGTTAAAAAAACTTCAATATTAAATGAATTTGAATTAAACTTCACAAATTCTTACAAGTGAGGCTTTATAAATTTATTCCTGAGTTTGATGTTGGATTTTCTCTACATGTTAACGTTTTTTTGGATTCATAAGAAAGGCATGAATAAGTGAAAAATGGTGAACTGTTGGTTTGACTTGCATTTTATCTTATTACTGCTGACATTTATAATATTTGAAATTTTTGTAATCATTTATGTTTCTTTTTTAAATTTAGCTCATTTAAAAATTGAAGTGTTCCTCTTCACTTCTTTCTTTTTTACAAAATTTCTTTTGTGGTAGGAGTGATTGAGCCCAGGGCTTATGTACTCAGCTACACTCCAAACCCTTTTGTGTTTTGAGACAAGGTGTTGCTAGATCAGCAGGTGCCCAGACTGAGACTGAGCCAGAGGTGCTCCTACCGTCACCTCTCAGAGTGCTGTGACCGCAGAAGCTCATCCCTGGGCCCGGTAAGACTTCTTTATTTACCCAGTCATTTAGATGCCCATTCTGTGGCAGCTGTATAGACGGAATGACCTAACAGAAAACATTTGTCCTCTCCTTTAAAAAAAATTCTTTTCTAGTTTATTTTTGGTTTTTAATTTTTTTTGGCTGTAGACTTTTTTGGCAGTCACAATTATCATTTTCCTTCATGATTTCATCTTGTAGTGTCATGTCTAGGAAGCCTTTCAGATTATAAGAACTAGTCATCCTGTTTTCTTCAGCTATTAATTGAATAATTTATCTTTCCCCCACAGATTTGAAATGTCATCTTTATCATTCACTGAATTCTTAAATATACATAGGCTGCTTTTGGATTTTCTACTTGATTTCCCTGATGTGTCTGTACTGGCATCAGTGTCAAATCCCAACGCATCACTCTCCTGTTTCAAAACATTTTTGCGTGTTTATGTACCAGAATTTTATTAAGCTTCAAAAAGGAATTTCATTGGTTTTTCAGAACTGAGTTACATATATAGATCAAATAGCAGAACATCTGGATAATATTAGGAATTTTTACTGCAGGAACACAATTTCTCTGTATTTAAATACTCAATTCTCTCTGTGTGTGAGATCCTCATGAAAAGCTCCTGTGGATTGCGTATCTAGTTTGTTCCTAGTTGTTTCATGCGTCTGGTTACTGCCGTGATCATTTGGTCATTATTTTCTAATTGTTCAGAGTTGGTTAGTAGGAAAAGTGATGATTTACATGTTACTTTATTACCAGCATCCTGACTATTTGTTTTATTTCCATTTTATTGATATGTATAAGTGCAATTCATACTCTTTACATTGATCTTGAGTATTTTTGCAGATACATATCGTGGCAAAACTACAAATTCTTCCCTTCTCCTTTTTTGGCCCTCCAATCCCCTCCCACTTGCTTTCAATTCCTGTTATTTCCCCCAATTATTTCTAAGAAGTACCTGTGATCTTGGTTTCTCATATCAGAGATAGCACTTGATATTTAACCTTCTCCTTCTGACTCACTTCATCTGAGCATGATGGTCTCAAGTTGCCTCCATTTCCCTACAAAAGCATTCAACCTATCTGTCTTTACAGATGAGTATTCCACAGTGTATAAACACCACAATTTATGTATATGTTGGGCTGCTGATGGGTATTTTGGTGTCTTCCACATTTTTAGCTATTGCTAGTTGTGCTGCTATGGGCATGAGTATGCATTTATCTCTGTTATATGTTGTTTTTGACTCTTTTGGGAAAATGCCCAAAACAAGTCTTGCTGGATTGAAGGGGATATTTATTTCCAGTCTTTTGAGAAACTTCCATGCTGCTTTTCTTAGCATTTGTACCAGTTTACTCTCTCACCAGTAGTGCAGGAGAGTTCCTTTTTTTCTTCCACACTCTCACCAGCACTAATTGCTGTTTGTGTTCTCAATATACGCCAGTCTCTCTGGAGTTAGATGGTATCTTAGTGATGTATTGATTTGCATTTCTGGAAGGGCTACAGATGTTGAACATCTCTTCATATATTTATTGGCCATTTGCACTTCTTCATTTGAAAACTGCCTATTCATTTCTTTTGCCCATTTTTCAATCAGATCTTTTGACTTTGAGGGGCTTCCTTTTCTTCGGTACCCTGTAAATTCTGGTTATGTGCCTCCTACCTGAGCTATTGGTAGTGAATATTTTTTCTATTCTGTTGATTCTCTTTTTACATTGTTGACAATTTTTTTTTTTTTTGCCATGCAGAAACCTTTTAATTTGGTATAATTCCATTTGTTAATTCTGGAGGTTATTTCTTTCACTTTTGGTGTCTTGTTAAGAAAATACTTGTTTACAATTATATTTTTTAGATGTTTGCATAATTTGTCTACCAGAAGATTCAGTGCATCAGTTTTAACGTCTAAGTCTTTGATTTAATTTTGGTATGCAGTGACAGGCTGTGTGTCTAGATTCATTCTTCTGCATGTGGATGTCGAATTTTACTAGTGCCATTTGTTGAAGAGACTGTTCCAGTTTATGCTTTTGGCTCCTCTATCAAACATCAGGTAGCTGAGGGTATTAGAATTTGACTCTGCATCTTCAGTTCTGTTCCACTGGTCACTGTGTGGTTTTTTTTTTTTTTTGGTGCCAATACCATCTAGTTTTTATAACTACTGCTTTGTAGTATAACTTGTTGTCTAGAGTCATAATGCCTCCTGTCTTTGTGTTGTCACTCAGGATAACTTTGGCTGTTCTAGGTTTCCTTCGGTTCCATATGAATTTAAGGATTGTTTTTTCAAATTCTGTGAAACAATGTTGTCGGTATTTTGATAAGAACTGTACTGACCCTTTATATCAGTTTTGGCAGTGGGGTCATTATAATGATATTAATTCTGCCTATTCAGGAACAGGGGATGATTTTTCATTTTCTGATGTCGTCTACAACTTCTTTCTTCAGTGTAAGGTAGTTTTCTTTATAAACGTCCTTTACTTCCTTGGTTAGGTTCACTCCTGGGCTACTGAGAATGGAATTGTTCTTCTGAGGTCTTTTTCAGTAAGTTCATTACTGGTGCAGAGGAAGGCTACTGATTTTTTAGTAGTGATTTTGTAGTCTGCAATTTGGCTGAATTTGTTTGTAATTTCCAAGAGTTTCATAGTGGAACTTTTGGGATCTTATATGTAGATAATCATGTCATCTGCAAATAAAGATGGTTTGACTTCCCCTTCTCGGATACATATTCCCTTTATTTCACTTTCTTGCCTGATTGCTATGGCAAGTGTTTCAAAGATATGTAGTATGGGATTGGTGAGAATGGACAGCCTTGTTGTGTTCCTGATTTAAGAGAAAATACTTTCAATTTCTCTCCATTTACTATGATATTTGAGGTAGGTTTGGCATATATGGCTTCTATCAGTTTGTGGTAAGGCCTTTCTATACCTATTTTTCTCAGAATTTTTATCATAGAAGGATCTTGAATTTTATCAAAAGCTTTTTTGCATCAATTCAGATGGTCGTGTGGTTTTTGTTTTTGTTGATGTGACATATTACATTGATTTACATATGTTGAATCATCCCTGTATCCCAGGAATGAAGGCTACCTCATTATGGTGTAGGATCTTTCTGATTACTTGCTGGATTCTATTTGCCAGATCTCATTGAGAATTTTTGCATCTATATTTATTAAGGATATTGGTGTATAATTTTCCTTCCTGGTTTAGTCTTTGTTTGGCTTTGGGACTAAGTGATGCTAGCCTCCAGAAATGAGATTGGCAATACTCCTGCACTTTCAACTTCATGGAACAGTTTGAAAAACGTTGAAGTTATTTCTTTCCTGAAGTACTGAAAAAATTCTACTGTGAATCTGTTTGCTACTGGACTTTTCTTTGTAGGTAGAGACTTTACTGCCACTTCAATTTCTGTGTGTGCAAGGGGGCTATTCAAGGTTTTCATGTATTCTTCACTCAATTTTGGTATTTTGTATGTGCCTCAGAAGTCATCCATTTCTTCCCAGTTCTCTAACTTGTTGGAATATAGATATTTGAAATAATTTTTATAATATCCTGAATTTCTGCAGAGTCTTTGTCTCTCCTAATCTGTTTTTTTAAAGTCTGATTGAAGTCTGATGAATCTGAGTATAATATAGCTACCCTTGCTTGTTTCCTGGGTGCTGTTGCATGAAATATTAAATCCTATCCTTTTGTTTTCAGTCTATGAGTTTACTTATGGGTAAAGTGTGCCTCTTGAAAGCATTAAATTGTGGGGTTTTGCTTTTTGATCCAGTCAATCAGCCTGTGTTTTTGGTAGGTGAAACCTTAATCTCTTCCACTCTTTAGTGCAAAGGAAACAAAACACAAAACTATATATGGTTTACAGCCAGAATATTTGTTAGCATATCTTGGGCATGGAGGTCTTCAGCAATATTAATATCCAAACTTTCAATAACAGTTTACATTACATTTATAATACTATCCAATGTTAATATTTCCCTGGCAGATCCTAGTAGCTAAATTTACACTATAACCACTCTACCCACAAGATTAATAGTGCAATATACTCTTTTTTAGATATCTAACTTAATCTATTATTGACTTATAAAGTGTGCTATTGATGTCAGTAATATAACCCAGACAATGAGAGAGCTTTAGATATACAATGGGAAGCAGAAGAGTTTCCTATGATGCGGGTATGGAGGCACATGCTTGTAATCTCAGCACATGGGAAGATGAGGCAGGAGGATTGCTATGTGCTTGAGGCAAGGCTGATCTACATAGTGAGTTCAGGACCAGCCTGAACTACAGAGTGAGACCCTGTCTCAAAAAAAGTCATGACTATCAGACTCTAGAAACTACCAGAAAAGACACAAAAGCAATGAATGGAAGTATATGTGAGAATATTGAAATGAAATACAGGAAATCAGGCAGCACAGAAAGTCTTTATAAACAAAACATGACAGACCTTAGATGCAGATGAGAACCGAGATAGAAAAGAAGGAAACAAAGAAGGGAAAGAAGCAAAACATTTTGAATGAAAGACATTGAATTATTTATGAAATGCGAGGAATAACAAAGGAAAACAATTATTGGTTCGGCCGACAATGATCCAAACCTGACTGTGAGTTCAGTTTATGTACTTTCCACAGCTGGCTCTCAAATTTGTCTGTACGTAGAAGTCCTCTGGTATTTTTTTCAAATTGCTGGTGTGGAATGCACTTCCAGAGACTGTAATTTAAATGGTCTAGTATGAGACCAAATGACAAATTTTAAGTTCCCTTGTGTGGTTCTAACCTACAGCAAACTTTGAGGCCCTGGAAGTTACTTCTTGTGTCCAAAGAACAGCATTTTTTTCTTTTCAATGAAAGTCAAATGACAAATGTCTTAGCTTTCACTGGCCTTATGGTCTCTGTCTCAAGTACCCAGCTCTGTGTGTAGCACTAAGGCAGCTATGAACAACACGTAGGTAAATGAGCATAGCTGTGTTCTAATAAGACTTTATTTGTAGACACTGGAATTTGAATTTCATAAGATTTTCACATGTCACAAAATATTAGTATTATTATTTTGACTTTTTCCCAACAAGTTTAATATATTTTTAAAAATTCATAGGTTCAGGGCTATACAAAAACAGGCAGCTGGCCAAATTTTGCTGAAATTTGCAGAACCTTGATTTAACTGATACAACCATGATGGCAGATGCAGCTACTCTTTTCAGTTTTATGGTTGAGGGAAGTGACGTAAGATCAGATGTCTTGTGGTGGTGGAGTCAGGACCTGACCATGAAGTTAAGTTCTCTTTTAAAAAGTGTCAACACTTATCCAAAAATCATGCTTCTGGTTATTTTTAGGTGAACTACACCAACCTTTATCTTTTAAAAGTGAATTGCCAATGAATTCAAATCAAAGCAAAACATGGTTTAATTAAAATGTATTTTTTAGCCGTTGTTCCACACCGTGCTTTGCACATTGCTGAAGAGATCTGGCCTGCTATACGTCCATTGAGGGATTTACCCAATGTAGTTGAAGTTACAGCTATTCCTTGTTCTTAATGTACTACCAAATCAAGCAAATAGTGTTAAAATATTATGGCCAATTATGCATATAAATCTTGAAGAGTTAATGAACATATTCCCTGGATTGGACACTTATCTTACTCTTTAAGATAAAATACCACATCTGTATAATGCATTGCTAAGCTTTCTTCTGAGTGCGTACTGTGCCTAGAATCCCATTTTCCATTAAATAATAATCATTGTAATTAATAGACTGGTTATTTTATCTTCCTAATCTAGTTACAGTCATTTATCAAAGGAATATAAATGAATACTAGGACAATGGGACATCCTCCTTCTTAAAAGAAAGCAAATAATATAAACTGTAATAATTATGTAGGAACATATAACATACACACTGCTTGTGATTCACAGGGAGAACGATAGTACTTAAAATATTTGTTTGGTATGTAGGGTATTTGATTTAATTATACTCCTTTCAGAGAGTGGTTAGAGATAAGTTGAAGGGTGAATGCGATGTGCACATCGAGCCATGACGACTGTCTTTAGATTCAGTATTAACTCTACATCCTGCATTCCTCAGATGTGCAAAACACAATTCACCTGGTGGTAGTGAGGACAATACAAAACTTGGATGCTCTTGGGAGGGTTTGAAAAATTTTTTTGTCTTGCATTAAACCTTAAAACTCCACAAAGAAATTGTCACTGTCATCTGCTCCGCTCAGGTTTTCTGGTATTTCGTGAATACAGGCAAGAAAAAAGAGGGGGTGGGGGAGCCAGGCCCAGCGGCACAGGCCTGTAATTCCAGTACTCAGAGGCTGAGGCAGACTGATGGCAAGCTTGAGCCTAGCTAGAGTGAATTTTGTAGCTTAGAGAGACCCTGCTTAAAATCAAAATAAAATCGGCTAGGGAGGCAGCTTAGTGTGAAGACCCTGGGCTCATTTCATTTCTTAGTATCAAAAGAGGGAGAGAGAGAGAGAGAGAGAGAGAGAGAGAGAGAGAGAGAGAGAGAGAGGAGGGCAAGAGAGACAAAGAGAGGAAGAAAAGGAAGACAGACTAGGGAGAGAAGGGGAGAGATGAGAGGGAGAGAAAGATAAAAGAAATGAGGAAATAAAGGGAGAGAGAGGGAGAGAGAGAGAGAGAGAGAGAGAGAGCGAGAGCACCAAGTTCAAGTTGTGCTGCTGCTGCCTGTCTTCAGGGGGTCATCCACTTGATCCTCACTGCCAAGGTGCTGCTATTGCCTGTTCTCAGTCCTCTTCTGCCTACCCCACAGGACTCTCTAAGGCTTAGACAAGATACACTGAACTGTATTAAGTCAGCACTGATGGAGGCAGAATGCAGGGAGGGTGGACTTTAATAGAATGAATGTAAAAATGAGCTTTGAAGCCAACCAGACTTGAAGTTAAATTTCACATACATACCCTTCCCAACTGTTCACTTTGAGAACGATACTAAAGGCTAGATGTTTCAATTCATCATTAATAAAAAATGTGTCAGTAAAAGGTTTGCTATGAGTATTACATCTGGAAATGCACCAACACTTTAGTGTACTAACTGGACTTCTGAAAAGAAAGAATTCACCTTTGCTGAGTTTTTCTCATCTACTCTGCAGCTACCTACTTTTTTGAAATCTCATTTGGGATGAGGAGAAAAGAGAAAAGGGTAAAAAGGGAGAGACAAAGGAAAACAAAGTATGATGGTGTTGGTCCCATCCTAGTCTCATCAGTGGCATTTCTTTTTCATGACAAAGGCCATTTTTTGCAGGCACTGTCTTCATGATCCTGTGTGGTTGCTACTTATATGTTATGATAACTTTCTTGGCCATTGTTAAACTCTGGAACTATTAGTTTTGTAATGATAGGCAATAAGTGACCATAAACTTTGCACTTAAGACAATGCCTGTTCGTTAGCTTGTAGTTTCAGAAGCAGGAAGCTCAGGTGTGACACACTGGCTTCTCTGCTCAGGATACTGGTCATATTGAGTTCTCATTTGGAAGTTTGAGGGAACACTCTCTTGTAAACTCTTCTCAGTCAAAGTAGGTTTCTTCATACGTTGGAGTTCTAAGTCAGTATTTCTGAAAATGACCTCAGTCAGAGACAGAGTCTCTACAGATATAAATAAGTTAAAAATTTTATTAAGTGGGCTCTAATTTACCTTATTTAACTGGAAAATTATGATCCAGAGACACATGCTTAGAGAGATGTTATGAAAAGACACAAGCAAAAGATATAAGCTCTCTGTGAGGCAAGGAGAGAGGTTTGGTGCTAGCGCTGTAGACATCTCCATCATTCTTCCCAGAATGATGACACAATGAACTTCTCTACTGGTTAAGCCACCCAACCCTCAGCACGCTGACAAAGCAGCCCTAGGAAGCTAATATGGAATCTTATTCTAGTTGTTGATAGAATCTAGTTTCTTCCAGTTACAGGAGTGCAGGTCTTACTTCCCTCTCTGCCTGCAAACGAGGGTCTCCTTCGAGGCACACAGTTGCCACACTCCTTGCATGTGGCTCTCTTCACCTTTGAGGCAGAAACAAAGCGTTGAATCTGTCTTGTGCTTCAAATCTTCGGCTTCAGAGAACGGACTGTGTTTCTGATCACTGCATCCTTCCACTCCTAGCCCAGCTCTCACACTCAGTAGATCTTCACGGCGTAAGAGAGTGCGTGCTAAAAATAAACCTCCTCTTTCACCTCATTCTTTCAATTTCTTGCAGTGATAGAGACATCTCTTACCTTGGAATATGGGGCAATTGTGAATGGACTTTACTTTCAAGCTAGAGTGGGGATTTCTGAGTGATAGCTTACTGAGGGTCAAATGACCTCTGCTTTCCATTGTGAACCTGCTGCCTGAAATTGTAGTGTTAAGATGATGAAGGTGTCCAGGCTACTGTTTTACAGGCTACCGTAACTGTCCCTGACAACATATGCCGCTTCCGGAGACCTTGAAGATACGGAGTAAAGGAAACATTTCCAGTAAGGGCAGAGGTTGCACCTGGAAAGCTTGCCTAGTTTAAGTTTGGCCCAGAAAGCATTGGAGGAGACGAGTGTCGCATAGAAAGGAACGCTGCTGGCCACAGGCTCCCGCTGCTCTCTGGCTCTGCTTAAGCACCAGATGCACACTAGCTGGTTAGTGGAGATCCAGTAACGGGTTAAACCATGATGAGCGAGCAGCTTGTGCTGACGTGTTCTCCTCGCCACGTGGTTCTTCTTCGGCGGAGATATGGGGAACGGGGGAAATGAAGACCACGAGGAAGGTTCCTCTTCCTTGAAGCATCAAAACAGCTCCTTAATGGCCACTTATGTCTGGGTCCCAAGTTTTTAGCTCAAAATGATAATGAAAAGACACCTCAAACCTACAGGGAAAACCCTTTCACAGAGAGCAGCTTTGAGGCAAGCCTCTGGAGTCACCAGGCTGAAAAGAACCTGATTAATGACAGCACCTGAGATAAGTGGCACTTTAACCAACCTTAACTGTTGATGTATGATGACATAATGTCCCCTCCAATTAATGACAAGGATATAAAACACCTGTATTTAGCAGAGCAGATGCTGCTTTTATGGTTAGATGCTCACATGAAATTGACTTCTAGACGACCATCTATAACTTACTCCCTATTATTTGTTTCTGTATTTGTTTCATTATGTATGTTATGGGTGGGAGAGGAAATTTAACCTCAGATTCTGCACCTGTGCTATAAAAAGGTATAAGCTGTACTGTAATTTCACCTAAAGACAACTTGCTTCCAATGATTGAATGGGGTGGCAGTGATAATTTGCCTCATTGACTAAGGGCTTTTCATACTGAACGAACCCCAAGCTTTATAAAAATAAAGGTGAGCAATACCCTTAATAAATCAGCCAAATCTATTAATCAATCAATCAATATACAGAAAACATTTGTTTAACTCCTCTGTAAATGCAATATAAGTAGACTTTAGTATAAAATAGTTTTTGCATATTAAACATGCATCAAGCTATATTAAATGTTTTGGGCTTGACAAGAATTTCTTTTAGAAGTAGATTCTTCTCTTGGGCTTCTTTTTACTATTGAAAATTGCGTTACTATTATTTTTAAGTGTATCTGTGTATTACATAATTGTATGTACTTGTGAGGGTGGTATGGTAATTTGATAGTGTGTATAATGTATAATGATAAAAATAGAGTAGTTAGCACTTTCATTTCCTTAACCATTTATTTATTTATTTATTTATTTAGTTTGGAGCGTCTTAACTCTTCTAGTTCTTAATGCACTATAGAGTAAGTCACTCTTTCTGTAGTCACCCTACTGTGCTGCGAACTACTAGAGCTTATTCTCTGTTAACTGTATTTTGGTACCTATGTCTCATTTCCCTCATTCCTTGTCCCTCTCCACTTCCGGAGTAGTGAATACCCCTTAACTCCACTTTCATGACATCGATGATCACGGCCACATATGAGTGAAAACGTGTGATGTTTGTTTCTGTGCTTGGCTTGCTTCATTTAACATTATGCTGTCAAGAACTTCTTCATGAAATGTAATTTACCAGCAGAAGCAAGGTGTATACACATATATGCTATGTTTCAAGGAGAACTACTGGCACTGAACACTTGAGGAGCTCAGGCTGAGGAAAGCCCCTGAGATGGGGTGGACTGGGGAAGGATGCACAGAGAGGTGAAATGGGAGAAGGGGTTATGTAGGCAGGTAGAGGAGAAAAAGGGACAGGCCAGGTGAGAGATACTACAT
Source organism: Ctenodactylus gundi (assembly GCA_004027205.1). Lineage (NCBI taxonomy): Eukaryota > Metazoa > Chordata > Mammalia > Rodentia > Ctenodactylidae > Ctenodactylus > Ctenodactylus gundi. The sequence continues at coordinate 1,466,987 of PVKB01000010.1, read as the reverse complement.
TTGAAGCAGAGACATAAGACTGTATGTGTTCAAAGCAAAACCTTAGATCCAGATAGCAAAGACTGAGTGAAGATCATAATGGAAGTGATGACTGAATTTCATTTCTCATAAATTATCTAGAAACCTGAGGGTAGGTAAAAATATGGGCAATTTTCTATTTTTATCTCAATTAGAAGCATTTATATTACTATTAATAGTATTCTGTATTATAGAATACAGAATACAATTATTCTGTATGGTATTGCTGTGTTCTGTTTTCAAAGTAGTAGAATTTGGAAATAGATATTTAAAAGATGCTGTGGGCTCGGACTTCTCATCTTGTTGTCTATGGGAAAAAATACAAGGATAATAATGAGAACTGGAGAAATAACCTCATGAGGTTCGCTATGAATCCTCAGTGCAAACTTTTGTAGACAATCATTGTGATCTTTAATACATGGGTCAACCTGGGCATGACATCATTCACCCGTGACTGTAGCACTCTGGGAGACTGGGGCAAGAGGACGGAAAGTTTGAGCCCAGCCTGGACAATTTAGCAACTTGGCAAAACCTTGACTTAAAACAAAGGCTATAAAGGCCTGGGGATATAACTCAGTGCAGAAGCCTTGGATTCTTCTTCTTCTTCTTCTTCTTCTTGTAGAAGAAAAGGGGGTGGGGTTAACAGGAGAAAGAACATAATAAAAATAAGTTTAATTTCCCGGGGACTGGAAAATTCAGGCCCCTCTACTTTTTACTACCCAAGGAAAAGAGTTTTGCTAGATTGGCCGAATTTTAGAACATTTAATTTTTAACCTTCACTACACTGAGTTAGGTTTCTAACAGGCCTGAGGATGGGATCTTATTCATCTTTCTTGAGTTCCTGAAGCCAAAGAGGACACTGGGTTTGAGGGTACTGTCCAGGAAGTGAGGCCCAGCAGCATTCCTTCTTCTGTGTCTTCCCCATCGGGCCACCCCTCCACTGTGGGCAGCTTCTTCTCTCCTTCCCTTGCCAAAGCAGGTGGCCTTCGCCAGTTCTGCTTTCACTGTGGGGCAAACGCTCTGTCTCACTTACTTTGGTTTCTTGCTAGCAGGTGTAGCCGTTCTCACTGGCAGGGTCGTCTCTGGGATGGAGGCAGGCGGAACAGGCAACTTGGGCTAGCAACATGAACTCAAATTTCTCGTGATGAATGTGGAAATAAAGTAAAAATCTTACAAATGCGGGACTTTATTGGGCTTCTTGTTTGATTCCTGGCACCTGGTCCTGGCACATTGGTATACTACTCATAGAAGAAAAAATAAAGTGGCATTTTTCTTTGCTTTCTTCATGCTCACACATTTTCTTAAGGACTGGGTGGTTGATGAAGAGAAACTCTAGGTACTTGGATTTCGTGCACCAGACTTCTCTGTTGTTACCTGTGAGTACTTGTATTCAGCCATTGACAGCCTGTTTTTATATCCCCAACAGTAGCCATTAATATTTTACAGCTATCTTTTTTTTTTTCTTTTCCTGGAGGAGCCATTTGGGAGGTCAGCGAAGCACCTTAAGTTTCTGCTTCCTGCTACCTGAAACTTCCAGCCTGAGAAGCAAACCAGTGAGGTCATGTGGACTTGTTCTCCCTCCGTCTGCGTGAAAGGAAGAGGCTCCCTTCCTTGTCTTCAAGGTGACTGTTGTTCATCCCACACCCTCCTGTCCTTGGCACCAGACTCATGTTGCCCCATGGTTTCTCTCCCTCTCTCCTTATTCTCTCTTTTTCTTTTTTTTGTCTGATATTTTCTACTTCTTGCTGTCATTCATCTCTCAAAATCAACAGGTTACATTTTTTTTCAAACTATAAATATGGGTTTCTAATCCTAAGAAAAATTTTCTTCCTGTCTATCTTAGTTACTTTTTCATTGCCAAGACAGAGTACCTGACAACCACAACATAACGGAAGAGAGATTTATTTTGCTCATAGTTTCAGAAAGTCTCAGTTCATTTATGGGCAGCTGGTGGTGGCAGAAACACATGGCAGGGCCAGAGCCAAAGAAAGAGCACCTCAAGACATGAAAGAACAGAACCAAGTCTGGGAGGAAGGGAGAAAGCAGCACCCCTTCAGGTCAAGCCCTATGTATTGATCCCTTCTAGCCAGGCTCCACCTCCCAACAGTACACATTATCTATAAGTACATGAGGCTTTTGGGGACACTCTAGATCCAAAACACAACATCCTGACCCTAGCCCCCGAAATATTCAAGTCTACTTCCTTAAGAAAAATGCATTCAATCTTTCTTCAAGAGTTGCCAAAGTATTAACATTTCCAGCACTATTACAAAGTCCAAGTCCAAACTCTCTCTGAGATGCAAGACAAACTCTTAGCAGTGAGCTCCTGTGAAAATCCACGAGTTAGGAACTTTCGACATGCAATGGCACAGGGTAAACATTCCCATTCCTAAAGTTATGTGTAGGAGGATAAAAGGCAACTGGACCAATACAAGTTCTAAACCCAGCCCCAGCAGCTTAAGAGTTAAATCCTGTAGCTCCAGGCCCAGAACTTGGGGTAAACTGTGGAGAGGAAAGAACTCCAAAGGGCTCAGGTGGCCCCACCCCTATTGAGATTGGCATCTCTGCTGGCTGCAACCTTCAACCTCTCTCTGGTTGGTTGGTACCACCCACAGCCTATCTCGACCCTAAGAGATTGATTCATTATCATGGCTTCTTTAAATTTTGAGGGTCTCCATTGTATTGTAGGTGTTTGCTTTACAACTTCACACACTGCTCTCCCAGGAGCACACTGTGTGACCTCCAAATCCTTCCTCTGAAATCTGGGTGGAGGCCTCCATGAACCCACAGCTCTTGCACTCTGAAAGCCTGTAAAACCAACACCATGTGGACACTTCCAGGGTCTGCAACTGGCTTGAGCAGTAGCCTGGCCCCCTTGGACAATCATTGCTGAGGTCTCCAAGTTTTCAGATGGTTGAATTTCAGGTGGCTGGACTTCGGAAGACATTTTCTCTTTGACCCTGGGGTATACTTTCCAGAGCAAAGTCTTTTGCCTTTCTATCCCTGGTTGGTAGAGTATGGGTCTTGTTAACTTTTGAGGTGCTTTCCCAGAATCTTTTTTATAGTCCTGAGCATAAGTGCTGGGCTTCCTTTTAATGTTAATCTCTTTAACTTCCCTGTACTCTCTGGTTTCAGCATTGCAGGCCACTTTAGCCTGATATGGCAAAATTTTTATATCATTTTTCTCTGCCACTTTTCCCTGTCCTTCACCAAAGAGTTGCCTACAAGTTTCAAACAGCAGCCATGCAACAGCCTGGACATTTGGGTGCCTTGAGATTTCCTCCACCAAATTAAGTAGGGCACCACTCTTAATTTTAGTCTTAGGTAAAGTCTCTGGACAAGGGTGAGATTCTTACAAACTTTTTGCCAGAGCATAGCTCACATTATTTTTGGACCATTTGCCAATACAGTCCTTCTTTCCATTTGAAACTTACCGAGTCTGGCCTGTCCAATTCATATTTCTAACGCATTCTGGTCTTCTGAACTCAGACCAGAATCTCCCATCATGTTCAACTCAGAGGACATCCAGGGTTCTCCAACCTGCATTGTCAAACTTTTCCAAGATCCTCCCATAGGCCAGTTCCAAAGGAAACCAAACCACATGGTCAGGTAAAGTCACATCAATGAACTTACTTCTCTAGAATCAGTTTCTGTTTTGGTTACTTTTTCATCACTGTGACTCAATAAATTCTCTACATGCACAAATTAGGGGAGGGAGTTTATTTTGGCTCACAGTTTTAGAAGATCTCAGTTCATTTACTGGCAATGTACAGTGGTAGAAACATATGGCAGGGCCAGAGCTGTAGAGAGCTCCTCAAGACAGAAAAAAAGTCTAAACTGGGAGGAGTGGTGGAAACTTTAAGATCAAGACCCAAGGACCTGCCCCTTCCATCCAGGTCCCTCCTCCCAACAGTACACAGTATCCACAAGTACATGATGGTTTTGGGGGGACACTCTAGATCCAAATCACAACACTGTCTGTCATTGACTCTTTGCTCTTCTTTATAGTCCAGCTTCTTGGGGAACACATGTGCACATACAAATATACATACACATACATGCCCTCACAGCCTTGACTTTCTGACTCTTATTGCATGGCTCCTGATGCTTTCTTTGGTGACTGGAACAGGGCTAAGCTTCCATGTCCTGTTATCTCACGTGGGTTAGGAGCCCTTTGTGCTGTCACAAGTCCTTAGCTATCTACACAGGTGGGTGACACGCAGCCGCCACGTGGATTTCTAGGAATTGGTGCAAAGCTTTATGACCTAATTGTCTATTAATGTGATATTGGAAGAATTGAGATCACATAGTTTTTGTTGTTTGTTTTAATAGTTATGTTTTCATGGACAGGTCCTTCTTTTGGGAAGAAGGAAAAAATCATAGGTCCATACCCTTACATAAGTTTAACAGGAATTTAAGACGAGAATAATTTAAAAGGATGGGTAGGCAATAATAGATTCTTTGTTCCCCCTTGGTAATCTAAGAATCACAACTAGACTCATGCTGTATAGAGCCAGAAGGAACGCTGGGTCTACCCAGCTGTATGAGACAAGTAAGGCCTTGAGTTTGGGATGTGAGCAGAGGAAGGAAAGATTAGTGTGACGGTAAAGACCATGTGCCTTGGCATTCTTGGGTTTAAATCCCAACTCTGGCATGTATGAGCCAGTATGTTTCTTTAGGCCCCAATTTTTCTCATCTCTAAAAGGTTTTTTATGCAGATTAAGTGATTAATATCTACTAAGCTTTTGGAACAGTGCCTGGCCGATAATAAACAGTATGTAAGTGTTGTTTCCAACTATTAGTTAAACTGTCATTTTCAGATTAACTACTGCATTCCAGAAACTATACTGGACACTGGGATTATTAAATAATTAAGTCATAGAAATAATGTGCATGAATTATTAGAAAATGTAGTGTGGATACCATGTATGGCATGAAGTTTTTTTCGCGGCCAGTGTCCAATTCCTTATAGCCTTGATAAAGGTGATCATGCCTCCCTGGGCCCCAAGAATTACAATAAGAAAATGCGTCTGGGTGGCCATGAGCAGGTATTCTTGTTCACACACTTAGAGAGACATCACGCTAAGACATCAGTCCTGAACGTACTTTTAAAAGAAATAGAGAATATGTGTCTCGCCCAGCAGAAATAAAACCTCTTTCCCTGAAAGCGTAAGATTCTTTTTCTTTGTCATTCATGTGTAATGGCTTTTAAAAATGAGTTTATTGTTCCTTAGAGAAGAACATTATTTTTCGTGACCAAAAAGAGGTGCCATCCTCATATGAGCCAAGCATTTAGTTTGGTTTAATTGGAAGTGAGATGTACCGCTTTTGGGATATAGTGTTTGTTTGGGTACTTATTTATTTTCTTATTGATTTTTAATGGCAGGGATTTATGAAAGTTGTCTCCTAAGCAGAAAATAAACAAATGCCCACTCTCCGACGTTTGTGCTCATAACAGAATTTCTGGTCTGTGCATTGGGTCCTGAGAGATTAAAGACAGCTGGTGCACATCGCAGCAGCCGGGAAGAAGTGCTTGTCTTCCTGGGTAAGTGTGCTGAGGGAAATCTAAACAAAGCTAACTGGTCATAGGCAGTAATTAAGGAGCATGCCGGTAGCTGTGGGCTACTCCAAACGAAACACTGTCTCTTCTCCATTCTGTTGACATAGAGATACAAACAAGTCTTCAGAAAGACTGAAAAGAGAAGTGTGGGCATTGTGAGCTTGTCTTCCTGGTAAATTTGCCAAAATCAGATAACGCTGAGAAGGAACTAGATCAAAAACCACCAGGAGACGTTGTTAAATGTGAGCTGATTCTTTTTTTAACTGAGAAAAAGCAAGTTGTGGTGCTCTAATCCCTCAAATCTTCAATCCTCTGCCATCCACATTTTATAGTGGCCGGAAAGAAAACAGTTCCACTGAGAGTAGCTTGCCACAGCTGAGGTACAGTTTCAAGAATCATTGCTATAAAGAAGAGTGTAGTGAAAGGAGATCTTTGTAGACTATTTCAAAAAATTGTAAGAGAAATTAAAGAAAATTATTAATTAAAAGTTATTTTAAAGATGCTATATATTTGCATACCATGGCAGGTAAATTTGTCATTTCAGGAAGCCGATGCATGTTCTTGAAGGCTGAGGTGAGTGCGTATCTCTCTATTCCCCTCTGGCCACTTGGGTGAGGGCTTTGTGGCCTTTTTATAGTTGTCCATTTGACAAGAAATAAGGATCAGGAAGAGGCTGGTGAACCTGGGGGCAGATCAGATGAAGTAAAGTGGAGGAAAAGGGAATGAAGAAGCTTGCTTTAACCCCCACCCTATGCCCCCCCAGGTCTTGATGTCTGGATCATGTGGGAATAGGTATCTTGTACTTAGTAGTTTTTCTTCCAATAATGAAATCGGAGCTTGATTTTGTAGCAATGGTCAGAAGAACAGGGCCCATCGAAGCCCTTATCTACTCATCTACTTCACAGTAGACCTTTTCCTCATCGAAATCTTTACGACTCCCAAAGCTCCTCACATGGAATGAAAAAATAATAATTTCAATGAACACAGTTTGATTATCTCTGAGACCCCAGTACCCAGTGCTTTACAAGTATTACCTTATCCAGTTTCCACATGATATTATTCCCAGGATGTAGGTGAGGTCGTGGAAACACTAAGAGGTTCAAACCCAGGCCAAAGGACAGAGCTGGAATTCAAGGTGTATGGCTTTGAAGAAGACCAAGGATAGAATTTTCCAGGGGCTCCTAGGGAACCTGGAGATCTGCATGGCAGATCCAGGGAAGCCGGTGCTGCCTGCCACCTTGCTGTGTGTGGTAGGGAAGGAACCCTGGTTCCATCGGGGGGTGCGGTGACGCTCAAGCCTGTGCCTGTCTAGGAGTGCTCAGGGAGCATGTTTATATGCTTTAGACTGAATTCATCCTATGCCGCATTTATGTTCACACCCAGGAAGGCAAAGGGAAGTATGTGTAGAAGGCGGGAGGTAAGGGCTCTATTTGACATGTATTAAGCTATATTACATCTGGAAATGCAGTGTTTTCAAATGACAGAAAATCCAAGTAACAAAACAAGTTAGGATTTTATTTTTCATAAAGCTATATAAAATCTGGAAGCCCGGGGCTGGCAGAGCTACTTCCGGAGGTCACTGTCGGCTCAGGTTCCTCCTCTGTGCTGCTCTGCTCTCTTCAGGGGGTGGTTTCTATTTGATGACCAGACCACTACTTGGATTCCAGCCCTCAAATCCAGAGTTCATTTTCCGGAAGACAGAGTAAATGGGAGTCACCGGAGGCACATCTACTTCTGTGCCATTGGACAGAACTTCAGCTTTGAATATATTATGTTACTATTGTGATAAAGTAATCTCCTTGAAAGCGTAGATGTTAAAGAACAGAAACACGCTAAGGCACTCTCTTCCAGTATCATTTTGTAATTTTCAACTTATTTCTTGAATAAAGAGCATTCTCACTTTAAGTCTAGGATTTTATTATCATGCAGTGCTGTAGTTTAAATCTTGAATGTTCTCTAAAGGCCTATCCATAGAAGGCTCATCCAAAACCTATGTGTTATTGGGAGGTGTGAGATATTTAAGAGATGATGCTTAGTGAGGGTAATTAGATCACTGGGGATGTGACCTTGGGGGAATATTGGGACCCTGGACACTTCTAGGCTCTTTCATTCATTTCCTGACCAAAGTACAGTGATCGGCTTCTTTACTGTGTTCCTGACATACTGTACTGCCTCTACAGGTTCAGAGTAACAGGAAGGCCATTAACATGTGCACTAGCATACAAATGGATGAAGAACTATTTCAGAGTTTTCTCATAAAATTTAAAGCAAAGAAGACCAAGGTTTTGTTTTGGATTTTTTGATTAAATCTTTATTCACTCAGTTGAACAAAAACAGGCTAACTAAAGGTAAGATGCTGATTATTGGATACATTGCCTTATTCAAACTTTGGGATTATGACTGGAAAAACACACACATGTAGAGAAAAAACATACTCTATGTTAAGCAGCAAAACCTACAACTTAATGGAGGATATAGTTACATTTGTTCATACAGAGCCTTGAAAATTATTTAAGCTTAGGTATATCAAGTTAGTTGTTCAAGAGGCAAGGTTTTTAACAGTTAGGGTTTTATTTTTCTAATTGCAAGTAACCGACACTGACTTGAGACATCACAAACAGGAAAATTTAAAACAAATATTCAAATATTATAGAAAACTTATTGAATCTGAGAAAAAGTCCAAATTAAGAATAGTTATATCTACAGAAACACCCTAACAATTCATGACATCAAAAAAGATATTTGTAAAGGACTATATTCGTCTCTTGAGAGCCCCTGTAGTGAACTGGTTTCAACTATTTTCTAAATATAGGGCCTAGCATGCGCAAAACCAACTCCATTGCTAGAAACACACACACACACACACACACACACACACACACACACACACACACACACACACACCATGAAGTCTGATTGGCTATATTCGAATCTAGTGCCCCCCCCCCCCATGCACCATGAAGTCTAATTGGCTATACTTGAGTCTAGTGCCTACACACACACACACACACACACACACACACACACACTGTAAATTGGGGAATTTCATATCTGCTCAGTAGAGTCAGTGATGTAATTGTGTGTGAGGCTTGGCAAGCCATTGTCTCCTCGCTGCACTCTGACTTTTTCCCTTCCGTCATCCTCTTGCTCACTCAGCTCCACATGCACTTCCTCTGATGCTCGTCACACAGACCGGGCACACCTGAAATCTGGAGAGCAGTGACCCAAGGAAGGAAACAGAGGTCCAAAGAGACCTCACTCCCTGGTGCCTGTCTTCCCTGGGGATGGAGATAATCAGCTCTTGGGAAGTTTTTTTTGCAGATACGGTTGTGTTCATTTCCTTTTACTGCTTTAAAAATGTAGTGATTTAAAATACTAGGGACTTACTTTGTTTTCCATAGTTCGGAAGTCAGGTATTGGCAAGCCTGTACTCTTTCCTGGTGTCTCTAGAGGAGACAGCCCTCCTTGTCTTCTTCCGTGCCTAGAGATCAGCAATGAGTACAATGAGTCAATGAGTACAGTGGGCCCACCTGGGCAATCTGGGGCAATCTTCCTACCTAAAGGCCCACTGGTCAGCAATCTTCATCCTGTCTATTACCTACATTCCTCATTGTATGCAACCTAAACAGGCATGGCTCCTTGAGATTAGGACACAGATGTGTTGGGAGATGGAGCATTATCCTGTTTCTCACAATTTCTACTTTTTCTTAGACTCAGTAAACTTTACAGTATTTTTCCAGCAGATTATTTTATTTTTCTTATTTGTGTTAACTCGTTTGGTATTGCTTACTCCTGCCTACATTGTTTTCCCTCTAGGATATGGAAGCTCATGCTCAGTCTCCCTGTGTCTGCCTATTGCCTTCTTTTCAATGGCATCTTCGGATCCACCCTTGACACAACTCAGGACCCCCTAAACGCTTCTTTCTAGTCAATTATTTCCATGTCTTTTGTCACTTTCTATCTTAACATAATACTTTCCTTACTTAAAATTTTGAGTTTCCATCCTTTAGAGCAGTGTGCCTTGCATAACAGGCACATAATAAGTCAGTTGTTGGTGAATAAACTAAAAAATTGTCATTATGGCTCAGTAAAAAGTGACTGAAATGATTGATGGGCAACATGTAGGATACTGCTGGCAAGTGGAAAATGCTCATGTCATGGTGGTCCTTGTTTTATTTCCCAACAGTCTCTGGCGTCTAGATTTCTTAATGCCAGATCTCTCACTTCAAGTTTGAGGACACCACAAATGTTGTTAACAAGCCTCAAGAAAAGTAAATTTAAGCAAATAAACTTTAATTATTTCAAAGCCACAAGAATCTTTCAAACAAGGCTGAATTACCATATTAGCTTTGTCTTTCTGGAATGGACAATTTATGAACTTACACAGCAATAACTCAGTTTCCTTCCCTTTAGGGTAAGGAGTCCCGGCTTATGAATGTCAGAGTGCTCATCCGTGTCCTCAAGATCCCTGGCCACTGCTGCAGCTGTCACAGAACACAGTGTGGCGGTGAGGACTGTGGTCTGAAAGCTGCTAGGTGAGAAAAGGGTCCAAGAAAGGCCAGGCGGCCAGTGCAGCTTCAAGTCTGTGTGAGGTTAGGGGCTTTTTCAAATCAGCCTCTAATGTACCACTTCCCTGAATCTACAGAAAATACGAAGTTTTTCTTCAGCCTGCAGATCAGAGAACCTCAGGTTTATATTCTAGGTACGGAAGATTTCCTTAAAGCAGTCCAGCAGCTGCAGTGCTCAGAAGGGAAAGAGGAAGACGATACATTTTGTTGCTTCGGTTCTGTGGCGGCAGGTGCACACCGAGGGGCATGGCCTCCAGAAGGAACCGGGGCTTGGCTGGAGAACTGTCAATTAATCATCCGGGAGAATGCCCCTGACAGCAGGGAGAAAACTCCCATTCATTTCCCCGGGACTGTGCTGCAGCCACTAGACGCAGCGTTGCTACAAATGAGAATATTCATCTGCTGCTTGGCACCAGGGGATCGTTTGTTTGTTTCTGCGCGTTCTAGAACAAGCCCTCCATTGCACCACACAGGCAATGCTAGGCCCTAGGAACGCGCTGGGGCGGGCCCATCTGGTTCTGGCTCTTGGTGGGTTCGTTTAGCTCCTGCGAATCTTACCTCACACGGCCCCACCGAGACCCTCTTCCTCCTCCAACCGCTCTTTTGAATTTCTTTCCCTCATACCCTCTTTCGTGAATGAACATGTATTCCAGTTACGGTGATAGCAGTATATACCTAGTTTAAAAATCCCCCACGTTCCCCTCTGTCATGCCTATAAACTACAGCAGATCACTCACTCTTCAGGGTCTTGGTTCCCTATCTTTAAAATGGGAGTTCTGTCCAGGGGCTTAAGTCACTGGGAGGAAGGGGGAACGTAAGCTCTGAAAGCTCTCATGGCTCACTTCAGGCTCGGTCATCGCACAATAAAAGCAACTGAATGCTAAATTCCTGTCCTCAGGGTTGTCCGAAGCTCAGCTAGAGGCTCTGGCGCTTGGATGTCATTGCGGATCACTCAGGCGCCCAGGAATACAAGCTGGGGCTGGGGCAGAATCCTGTCAGAATTGGAGGAGTTGGAGGGAACTCTATACAAACGCTAACTAAATATCCCACCCCATAGTTTATTTTTTCAGTTACATTTACGTTTTTCTTCCAACCCTATTACAATTTCCCCAAGGGCAGGAAGATGGCTACTGTGGGATTTATATCCTTCCCAACGTCTTTGACCAGTTAAATCTTCCATCAATTTCTTGGCTCCTTGAAAACACTGTTACAAATAACACAGGATAAGACAGACTTCTTTCTTTGGACTGCTCCGTGCTTACCCTGTGTGCATTTCATTGTGTGTTTATTAAGAAATTAATTATCAGGCACTCCTTGTTCTTTAGGACTTTAGCAGGGACGAACTGTGCTTATAATAAAGGAAAAAGTAGCCCGAGCATTGTGGCAACAAGTGCGTTATCCCAGCTAGTTGGTATACTGCGGCAGAAAGAGTTCAAGTTCAAATCCAGCTTGGTCAACTTAGAAGAATCTGTCTAAAAATAAATAAATAAATAAATAAGACTGGTTTACTCTTCAGTTCAAAAATAAATTAAAAAGGAAGAAATGTATTTTTATGTTTACAAAATTTGGACTCCAGCATTTATTTATTTCTCATATGGGGAATAAGTATCCCTGTAGTTCTTAAAGATTTCCACATTCTTAATTTATTTAAAAAAATTTTCTCGGAGGAAGTGAGATTGTACACTGATGCTATCAAGAAACACGCTTTCTTTTTGGATGCCTGGCGTGGTTTGCTAGGAAAACGAGTTCAGCTTTCTGCCCTCATTCAGGGTTGACACCAAGCGGACTACTGTGTTGTACTTTTCGCATGGACTGCATATTTACATTGCTGAGAAGCAGTTCCTCAGCACTTCTAATTAGCTCTTTGCCACGCCCTCTGATCTTCTCATAAGCTTCGGAAGTACTAGGGGTTGACCTTGACGTTATTCAGTTTCAGTGATAAATCCTCATCTTCAGTGAAGGCTTTCTCCACGTTGGCTGTCCGAAGAGTCACATGGAGAACACTGACAGACTGTCAGGACTTTACCCCAGATCCAGGAAGTCCCCATCCCCACGTGGTGGAGGTTTCCACTATCCTGACACTGCCTGAGCGCTTCTACCAGCCTCCTCGCCAGGGCACAGACAACTGTTGTATGTGCTGGTGCAATTTGTCACTGACATTTTAATCAAAACAGGCTACTACATGCTCTGAGTTTTATGAGTAAACATGTGATTGTAATTTCTCCTGAGCTGGGAAGCTCATTGATCCATTTTTGCCTGTGGGCCCTGTCTGTGGCACCAAAGAATGATTTTGGAAGAACACTTTGTTCTTTGAAGGATCCTGAAAAGTCCTAAAAATGCTACAAAAAATTCTGACTTTTTAAAAAGCAACTCCTTGTCCTCTTTTCTTCTTTTTTGAAAATTGTTTGCTACTTTTGTTAAACACTTTATTCTTTTTCATAAGATTTGAAATTATTTTGTATGGTTTTAAAAAACATCCTGGATTTTTCAGGGAATTGTTATTAAAGTATAGATTAATCTGAAGAATTAAAATATCTATTATGTATAAACATAGGAAAGTAAGTTATTGTTGCACTCGATAAACATTTGGATTTATTCACATAACTTAATGTTCTCTTGGTTCTCCAGTTTTATTCTTTCTGTTACAGAACATTTTCAAGTAGTTTTTTCAACGAACGTAGGAACATGGTCTTTATGTGCTCAAAAATATCTTTGTTTCACACTCTCCCATAGATAAATTTGAATTTGTTTTTTCTATAATTCTAAATTGACAAATTATTTTTCTAGTACTTTTTGAAATTATAAATCCGTTGCGTTCTGGCATCCATTGCTGCTGTGATGAACTTTGTTGGCCTATTGTAAATAAAACCCATTTCTTGCCTGTCAAGTTTAAATTTTTGTATTGATGTTCTCATATCTCTGAAACTATAATTAGGTTTGTCTGTTTGGGTTTGTGTCTGTGCCTCTGTTATTCTCTGTCCCTGTTTTTCTCTCTCTCTTTCTCTCTCATCAAATCCTTTTTTTATATACCCAAAGCCTTTGGGAATTCTCAGCTCAAAAACATTTATCACCATTATCTCTTTAAATACTGATTTTATCCTATTTCTTCTATCCCCTACTTGTGAAGAATTTCTATTTAGATATAGTGAATAACATTTTAGCTAGGACTTTATGTATCTTAAATTCTATTTCTTTTTTTTAAATGCTTTATTTCCCTAGGCTAAATTCTGTATCAATCCCTTAGTTTTATTTTCCATTTCTCTTTGTGGCTTAATTTCTCATTTATTTCATCTACTGAGTTTTATATTCCAATGACTATATTTTTCATGTTCAAGTTTTCTTATCGGTTTATTTATTTAAAACCTCCATCTGTTTTTCACTCATGTCAATGTATTTTATTTCATAATTTCTTCTTTCTGGTGAATTTTATTCCTTCCATTATATCATCATGTGTTTTAAGTATATTATTATAAAGATAATTGCACTGCTATTTGTCTTTATTTTTCGGTGATTTCTGTTGCTAAATTCCCTCATTATATTAGTTTTCTTTATGTTTCTTAACTATAGTGTGCAAGCTCATCTAAAAAGAAGCTAATGCTAACTACCCCTGTCTCGGCTTCTCTTCCTCTTCCTTTTTGTCTCCTGTTTCCTCTTCCTTATTATTTTTTCTTCTATGCTTTCTATTATTCATTTTTTCTACCATTTTATAGCTACATCCCTGAAGAACCACCACCTTCCTACTCCAGAGGCCATCTTAGTGTGGGGTTCCTACCCTACACCGATACCACACATGCACTTTCTAAGCCAGCGGGCAGCATGGCCCACATCCTACTTCCTGTCTCTCTGTCCTCCTGCTGGCCCAGAGAGCAGCACAACAGAGCCCCTGGGCTCTGCAGCTACTTTTAGAAGTGTGACCACTGGAGGCTGAGCCCTCCCACAGCCCACTGTTGTGGGTCACTCACCTGGCTTTGCCCACCAGCAAATTTATTTCCTTCCATTTCCTTAAGAGTCAACTTCCTGGACAGCTCTATTTCTGTTTTGAGTAGATTTTCTATTGTTTCCCTATCTGTTACTATCTTAAGTACAATGATTTCGTTTTTAATATATGAAGGATTCATCTTGTTTTTGAGGATGTCTGTCTCTTCGGTTTAGTATTTCCCTCAACTTCTTATCTGGAAAAGCTAAAATGCATTAAAAAATGTGAAGAATAGGCAATGTCAACATCGTAGTCACCTAGTTTTATCAGTTATTAATACATTGCCAAATTGGCTTTCTTCTTTTTTTTTTCCTGGACCATTTGAGAGTTAATTGTGGACACAATTGTTCTGAGACTTTGCCTGTAAATACTTTAGTCATATATCTTCTGGGAATGAGACTGCTCTTCTGTATAAACTTAATATGATAATCATACTCAGACAATTTGTTATCTAGCATACATTCCATGTACAGGTTTTCCCCTAAGCATCTACTATAAATATGTTTTTGATCAAGAATCATTCTGTGGATTATGCATTGCTTTCATTTTCATATCTTCTGATTTTCTTGTCCAGGATCAGATAACTCATAACAATAACATGATTTGAGTACAACACAATTGGATTGCAGAGAATTTTCAGTTTGAATTTGTTTGATTATTTTATTCTAAATGCATCGGGGTAAGCATTTTGTGTCATAGTAAAACACAGGTGATACCATATACCTCTTATGACATCGGGGACATCTCATAGTTTGTTGCTATGGTTTTTAAATAAATATTTTACTAGTTTATGTCTCTATATATGGTGTTGGGTAGGGAATTCCACATGAACTCCCTGCATGATGGTGAAAAGAGCCCTGAATAGGCCTTTACTGTTGCATTAGGCATGCATGGATGAATTTGCAATGCTGGAATAGCCAGTGAAGCCATTCTGAGAATCTCATGCCATTGTTACACTCTTGAATCCGGTGACAGCGATAAGAAATCAAACGTTGGTCATGTTTTTATTTTCCTATGCAAGGATATTCTTTGTTCACTCTGGGTTACTCCAGGATGCGTTCTTTTACAGGGTGTTGTGAAACGGACCCACCATTTGTCTAGGAGGGCACAATAATGTATTATTCTGGCCAGTGCTCAGTGGCCTCTTTTCTTTTCTCTTTTTAATACCCTGTGAATAATTTTGAAAAGTCTTTACCTCTGCCTTCCATATGACAATGACCAATCAAGATAATCCTTGCCTCTGCTTCTTGGTCATTCCCCATCCCCTGCCACATCCCAGTAATGTGCCCACTCTCCTCCTCGGTCTCTTACTCCATTTGATCTGGCACAAACATGTTTTCTTGCTCTTTTCCTGACTTTTTCCATACTTCATCGGCAAACTTCAACTGTCATTAAACTTAATTACCAACCGGCTCTGTTCTTACACCGGAGTGCCCCAAACACACTGTTGGAGGAAACGAAAACACACGTGCTGACGGTTTGTATTTAGATCTCCATCCTTCTCCTCCAGTGGGCATCTAACCAGCATTCCAACGGCACTTTCTAGTGTGTCTACTGTGGCATTCTCCAAAGCAATTTTTTTCATTCTCTCTCTGCAGACGACCCTACCTCCTATTCCTGTCCATCAGCTTGGGACCTCACCACTTAGTTTACTTAGAAATTAAATGAAGCAGCAATGACATGTCCACCACCCTATTTGCGTCCATACCAGCAGGCGCCCCCTCAGCCTTTCCTACCGCACCAGCAGGCGGAGCTGTGCGTCCGCACTCCAAGGCTCCTGCCGCGCTCTCCGATGCGCTCTCCGCCCACCGCGTCTTCTCGGTGGCCCTTGTCTCTTCCTTTATCTTTTTCTCCTCTTCACTCCCTTCGCCTCTGTGCTGCACAAACAGCTCTTGTCAACACCTCTAGTAATCTTAATATGGTGGAACCCATTGTCAGTTTTCATCCTCACTTTAATCAGTGTCTGGACCACTGCTGGCACATTTCTTCCTCTTGGAAACATTTTTTTCCCTCTTGGTGACACTGTGCATGCTGATTTTTGGACTAACTCTCTGTCTCCTGCTTCTCTGCCTGACTCCTTGTCCTTTGTAGAGTTCAGATTATTGGAATACGCCAGAATCAGTGAATCAGTCCTGTGTTCTTTTCTCTTCTCAGTAATTTCTCTCCATCTTTGGTGCCTTATTACCATATTGTGTAACACACGCACACCCATACATATACTTTAAATACCGTATTTGCATCGGTTGTGTCTACACACATACATACCCATTTCTGAATTTTCTGATTTCCAGCATGGATTATCCAAGTGACTACTTGATGTCTTCTCAGCTTTTGGACCGCAAGAGATGAATTTTTGTTCTTTATAAATGATCTAGTTTAAGGGATTTTGTTATGGCGATAGGAACGGACAAGCCTCTAGCTGGAATGACTTTTACCCTAATGACTAAATGAAGGGAAAATTTAACAGATCCTGATTTCTGGGTACTTGGCACATGCCAAGCCCAAGCAAGTAGAAATCCCTTTTTCTTTACTGTCTTCTTTACTCGTAACAATAGTCAGATACTCACTGCATAATCAGGGGCAATCTTACTGTACACATTCTATAGATGCAGTGATTAAGGCTCAGAAAGGTTAAAGGCTAACCTAAGGCACCGTAACTAAGGATGTATCACAGTCACTGCAACTTGCTGCCTTCTGCTACAAAAGCAAACCAGAATCCCCCATTTCTCTACGACTCATAGGTTTAGGCAAACACGTTTCAGCTGTCTTCGTAGTAAGATACTGCTTCAAACCTGACTTGTGGGGCTACAGTTGAGAAGCGGAGAAAGGCTCAAGGGGTGCGAAGATGAGGCTCTGGTGGTATCCCTGCACCGAGGTCTCCCATGCCGACCACGGTGTTTACTGGTGCTTTTGGTTCTAATTATATCTCTGAGTACTCCAAAGCTATTTTTATGCAAAGGGAAAGAGACAAGTAATCAAGATACGCATTTAGTTTCTGTGTTATATTTTTTCCTGCATTTTGGATTGCACTACATTTTAAATTGCATCTCTTTTGCTTAACAATAAATGAAAAATGTGTTAATTCTTATTTTTCTGGCATACAGTCATAGCAGCTTTTCACACAGGTTAAATAAAATTCTAAGTATGATATTTCAGCAGCAAAGTCAGCAAGGCCAGAAATGGTACCTTTTGGTACCCACCTCAACTCTGCATCTCAAGAGGCCAGATTTACCAGGACTTTGTAGGGCAAAGATTAATAGAATGAATCACCTCATTTACCCCGAAGGTTTGACCCCGTGTGTGATTTGTGCCTGCAAAGCTGCTTTAATGATGAACAATCTCTTTTATTAATGTAGCTAAAAATGGAACCTGTGTTAAGATCTTACATAATCCGAAATGACACATGGCAACAGAGGGTCACCTTTCCAGTAAGCTTTCGGAAATAAGTTGGCATCTAGTAAAGAATTGTAAGCTTTGGGAATATTTACCCCACTATATGCACTATGCCTTAATCTCTGTTAGATTTTTCAGTTAATAGCATAAGAAAACCACAAACACCAACTGTAACTAGCTAATACCAAGTAAATATTTTTAACATGAAGGTTAAGCATTATTAGTATTATAAATAATAACAATCTATAAGATATTTTCCATGTTGAAAACATGTATATTAAATCATACTACATATGAATATTTTTAAAAATGTTATGCTGTGGAATGTTATTGTTTTAGGTTCTTTAATGGGAGAATTATGAAAAATTATTTGTGTATCAAAATATTATCAGCTTGTATAAAACTCTGGAGAAAATATACATTCATGAATTTGTATGAATGTCATTTCAGTTATACCTTTGCTCATTTAGGAGCTAAGTTGCCTTTTGGTTTCGAAATCTCTAATGTGTTGTTTCACTTGTCTGTATTCCCATGACATTTTAGAAAAGATATTTTTAAAGACAAGTCTTGTCAAACAGTTTATTTTGAATTACTTGGAACTTGGCTACGATGCAGTTGCTTGATTGAATCTGATGGATGATTTTCAATATAATTAATTGCTAAATTAAAACTAAATGTTACACACAAATTTATATGTGTAGGCCAGAGGTTGCATGTCCAGTCAATGGACATCGTTGGCTTGTTTAGCACTATGCTATTATTTTAAAAATTATTTGTTGTTATTTTTTACTATTATTAATATTTTGTGCTGAGATCCAACCTAATGCTTTCAGACTAAGCCACATCCTTGACTTATTTTTATTTTTAATTTTTGCCTTTAAAGCAGAGTGTCACTAAATTGCTCAGCTAGGTCACCCCCCTCAGCCTCCCAGAGTGCTGGGATTGTTGGCCTGAATCATTAGACCTGGCTTATTTATTAACTTTTAAAACCCAAGAGATTTCCATTTTGACAATGCTAATGTCTTGACTTCTTAGGAAAAAACTCGGGACCTATATTCCTGGAATATGTAAGGGTTGAGTATCAAGTTTCTGCTTTGGTGGAAAACAGGTCTTAATTCGTCTTTGTCCTTACCTAATCTGTTCACTAAGACACGTTCTGTTTCTGGGCCGCATGAAAACTCAGTTTGAAATTCTTGGTGTAGACACAGGCACACAGCTTGAGAATCTTCCAAGAGTCTTGAGTCTTGCAATGAAAGGCTCTGTCACAGCTAGGAGGTGTGCATACATGTGCTCATGTGATGACAAACGGCCTAATTCTCTCCCGCCCTTCTCTTTCTCTCTGATGAAGCTAGACCTGTACCTGAGCAGGACCTTTCCAATTGTATGTCACTGAGTTGGTAAAAACATGGAAATGTCTTTATGATGACTCCCAAGTTCACAATTATTTTCTGAATGTCATTTTGTACATAGGCACTTATCAAGAGCCTGGAAATTCACCAGTGTGTCAAACAAACCCAGATCTTGTCCTGAATCCTAGAATCCTCCATGATTTACAATAATGAGGTTGTCTTCCTCAATGTTCTCAAATCATCTCCAGACATCCCCCTCCCCCCCAAGATCAGGACAATCTCATTTGATCATTAAAGGTTGAGTTGTATCTGCGGATTGGGAAAGAGATATTATTTTCTTTCCCAGATCTAAATGATTGAGACTAGATTTCAAAATAATTCCCCATCCATATGTGGTCTCACAGGTAGAGAGGACCACCATTGCAGAACCAGTGATACAGAAGGAAACATAGAAATCACCTGGCTGAGAATTTGTTGCTCACCAATCTTGACTTTCTAGTTCATATGGGAAAAAATGAGGCTCAACTAGGCCAAAGCTCACAGTTGTGGGACACAGGGAAACACCTAGTTTCTGATTAGTTTTGATTTTCCCTGAGATCACCTGTTTCTCTGGTCATTGACTCCAGTCCCATGAGTGACTTCACCAAGCCATGTGAGAAGGTTATACCATGAGTATCGGAGTTTTTAACCACTTCAGGCCTGAAGTTTCTGAAATGATTTTTAAAAAGTTCCTTCTTTTGGAAGAAAGTAAAGATTTTGATTCTTAAAAAATTAGTTAATTTTTAAACTATCAAATTTATAGTTAGTAACAATACCACCTGAGTTAAAAAGTTAATAAGAAATAAACATCAAAGATCATTATCTTTAAATATAGAGTAAGACATAATCATGTGGAAAAGAAGATGCTCATTAATAACATTAATTAAATAAAATAAAATTAGATATTTATCTGTGAAGAAGTTTCACTGAAACCAAGACCTCAAGTATTTGAGAGAGGAACTTTACAGACAGAGAGAACAGCTTGTGCCGAGTCCAAGGATGAGGATAAGCTTGAGGTGGGTAGTAAGTAAATTAGTCAACAGAAGAGCCCAGAGAAGAGCCCCAGCTGAAGGGAGGTCTCAGGAGGCAGAGTGCAGTGGCCATCTACGCTGGAGTGAGCTCTTTGGCGATGTCACTATTTTTGAGTCACCCATGGTCCTGTAATTAACCCATCATGCATACTCCTGTAAGTAACACCAATAAACTCATTAGTTCACCAACGTGGACTTTGGTTTAGTCGTTATTTGGTATGCCAGCTGTGCCTGGTTTAGGATGAAGAGATGTTCATTTATGTCTCCCCAGAAAAATTTTATGCAATATATGTCTTGGGACAGGATAAGTGCATTGGAGTGTTGGTCAGACAGTGTCTGTACTTGACAAGAGGCACAACAAGTGGACTTTCAATTAATTTGAATTCAAAGATGGTGCCTTTTTCTTGCATCCTCACATGGTAGAAAGACAGAGGAGCCTGTTCCCTCAGGCTTCTTTCTAAGGACAATATTGTTGCACTGGTGATCAATTTTCAGTGTGGGTCTTGGAGGGACACATCCTTTCAACTCATAGTAATACCCTACTTTCTAGTGTGAATTATATTTCTTGGTGTTTTTTTTCTCATAGTGCATTAATATCTGCTGATTTATTTTTAATATTTGGAGAACAGAATACTACATTTTGATTAATCAACTTCTCTGTTTTCTCCTTTTAAAGTTTATCAATGGAGGCTGGAGGAATCGCTCAGCAGTTAAAGCACTTGTTTAGCAGAAGCGCTAAGTCAAGTGCTACGCACCTGAGTTTGATTCCCCAGCACCATGTAAACCGTGTTTGGTGGTGCATGGCTGTAATCTCAGCACTCAGAGGCTGAGACAGGAGGATTGCCCTGAGTCTAAAACCAGCCTGGACTCCATAGTGAGTTCAGAGCCAGTCAGGGCTACAAAGTGAGATCCTGTCTCAAAATAAGTAAATGAATAGTTAAATAAATAAATAAGTTTACCGATGGAACTGAGTTTCAAGTCATGGAAGGAAGAGACCCTGGCCACACAAATTCCCCATAAATTATTACGTTTTAACATAAGTCCATTTCCCAACTACTCTCTCAATTATAAGGGAAAACAGAAGACATAATTATTAAAGAAATAGAATCTCAAGATAAGTGTTGATTCTTTGATTTTTATCACATTTTCTGGCCTGAGAAAGAGGTAGCCTAAGCTAAACTTGTCAGTGATTCGATTTACTGATTAACTTTTATCTAGAAGATAACATCTTCTAATACTGAATACATGATATTATCACCATTTTTGTGCCAAAATGCCACTTGGGTTCTTTGGAAGGATTTTTCATGCTTTGTTTAATTACTTCACTTATTCATCCCACAATACTTTCAACAGATACTTACTGAATGTAAACAGTGAGGTACGGTGACAATTTGAGGATATTAGATAGATATTAAAATGTTTTAGGAGTGGATATTAAGATGTGTCAGGCATGATGTATATATTAGGAGTCGGAATAGGTAAAAGTGTGAATAGGGAGAAAATGTTAAATACAATGGAGCAAGCAGGAGGCCTTCTCAGGCAGAGGTCACCCTTGCTCAAGGTGAAGGTTTGGGAGGGCTTCCCGCGGGGGCACCTGGTCACCTCTAGGAAGAGCAGTGTGACTTAGGCACAGTCAGGCACACAGGAGACTTTTCTCCAACATCTCAGATCCTTGGCTTTGCTTTTCTTTCTGTTCTTGTTATTTCATCTTATTGCCTTCAGCCGAAAAACATTTTAAAGAGTAGAAGAGCAATAAAGAAAAAGCTAAAATGTATTTATATTTATCAAGCAAAGAACAGCACACGAACGGCATGTCTAAAGCTTTCCAAAGTGAGTGATCTGACAGCCCACGTTAGAACATCTCGGTATTGCACTGCACCCAAAATGCTCAGCTGAGTAACAGTTCCTCTCTTGAAATGAGAAATGATTCTTTGCAAGGCATCTGACCTCTTCTAAAAGCGTCTAAATTTCTTAGCATGTTGGGTACGGGAGACTTCTTGGAAGAGGTAGCTCTCTCTACCACACCTAAAAATCCCACAATGAAATATACGTATATGGTGGAAACTTTGCCCAATGGCATTTTGTTTATTGCAATGAATTAGAAAAAAAATGTACATTTGTCTAGTGTCCAATGACAATATTTTGTGTGTGAGTGCCATATCTTCTGTTGGACTGAAGCATCTTTAAATGTGTATTCTCCCCCTTCACTCAGCACCTTGGGCCTTTGCCCCAACAGAATCAACACACAAAAATACTCATTTATTCTTGACTTTTACAAAAAGTACAAAGAGAATTATGAACATGCTCATGGTTTTGTTCATGTTCTCTATGTGTTTGCTTTTGCCTCATCCCAACATGGTCGCTGCCCTACTGAAGGAGTATTCAGTACACATCTGTGGATTGACTCGAGGTTCACAGAGGATTGAGCTTAGGCCAAAGCTACTCTGTGTAAAACCAGACATCTCTCTTCTTTTTGTGAACTCCCTCCAGAAACAACATTGTTACCAAAAAAAAAAAAAAAAAGGTTATGCAACTTAATCAAATTTCTGACACTTCAGTTCAAGTCAACAACTTCTGGACATAAGCCCTATTAATCAGTTTGAGGTAAGGGGGGCAGATGGACAAGTCTTGAGCCTTCTAAAGTCACCTAATGAAACTGATTGGAATGGTTTTGGTATTTGGCTCTCAAGTTGCTCTAGACAAAATGACATGATCCAGGCTGATTTTAGGGAGAAGAATGTGCTCTGTTTATTCAGGTGGGACCCTTGCCTTTTGTGACATACAGATCACACATACTCCAGACTTTAAAATTGTAAAAGATACTTGGGCTTGCTTAAAGCCCAGTGGTTACTTTTGTACCTAAAGCTATCCATTGACTCTCCGGGAAGACCTTGGCTGACTTTCTAAGCCTCCCAGAGGCCATCTGCTGCCTTTCTCAAAGAACCTGCTTCCAGCAGCCTGTCCTGGGAGACTGGGCAGCCCGTGAACTCCCTTCCGGTCTACATCACCTTACATAATGAAAAAAGCCCAGCCGCGGATGGGTAGAGATTTTTTTTCTCATCTGAATTTTAGGAGCATTTCATTAACCTATTCTAGAAGGAAGTTTGTTTATGCCTTTTTCCCTGTGAGGGAAAATTTTCACTCAAAAGACTCCTCCCAGAGAAGTAGGCATTGGCTTGACACCATATACTCAGTAGAACTGACAAGCATAGAGGGTCTTAAGACCGCATGTGTACTCAGAGCCTGCCAGTTCTGTGACTCATGGCATGGCAGAGGCTGAGTTGGCAGCGAGGTCCTGTCCTTACCAAATGTCTCCTGCCTGCGCAATTTAATTATCTACCCACTTCTGATAGAAAGTAGTCTCTGGAAGCACCCACAGTCACTTTCCCATCAGCTGCCTTCTCTGTTTGTGATGTCCATGGTTGCAATTGCATAAGATGCATCTTAATGGCACATATGGTGTGAATTTAAGCAAGGTGTTACAGCTTTATGAAAGAACCTTACTCTAACCCACTATTGTATCACATTGTTTCATACTTGCAAACATCTAAAAATTATTGTGTGCGTGCATATTTCGGTGTTATGAGATTGTATGCATGCCTCTGTGTGTGTGGTACTGGGGATTGAAGCAAGGACTCATTACATCTCCAGTTTATTTTTTCTCTTTTTTAAAAATTTGAGACATGGTCTCACTAAGTTACTAAGTTGCCCAGACCAGAATCAAAACTTTCAATCTTCATTCCTCAGCTACCCAGAGTGCTTGAAGTACTGGCCTGTGCCATTAGGTCCTGAACAAACGTTTTTACTGAACCTTCTTTTCTTTCTTGACTCTAACTTGATCTGACTCTAAACTTTGATCTGAATCCTGGAGTTAAACCCTCAAGTCCAGCCCTCTTCTGATGTAAACACTGATCATTTTGGCGAGATGTCTGGGCAGCCTTTGCCCGTTCCTGTCACCATGATTTTACTCATACTGGTCTCCTCACATAGAGCTTCCTCCTCCTTTTCTGCTTATCTAACCCTTACCCACACTTGAAGCTCCCTGTAATGTATGGTCCCAGTGGTCCATGATATTTCACCTCGTGGAATCAACTTTTCAGGTATGAAACAACAAAACACTAGACTGCAATTTGTGTCAGGGTGTCTTGGTTAACCATGAGAAAGAACCCAGATGAGGTCAGAGACCAGGTTGTCAAGCCAATAAAGAATAATTGTGGAGTTCAGCATCTATGCCTGTGGACCATCTTCAAATGTTTAGATGTTGGATCTCACAGATAACAAAAGCAGCAGAATTTGACATAGAATCCTAGAGCTAGAAAGTACTGCACAAAGCAGTGGACTACTCCCACCTGCTCAGAGGATCCTGAGGCATTCCTGTTAAGTAATACTTTCACCATTAATTCAAAACAACCCTCTAGCTTTGATTTTGAATCCCCTCCAATACATGCCTTGCAGAATAGCTTCAGAGAACTTTTCAAATATTGAACACATGTCATCTCACACACTTAAAACGACTCAGTATTCTTTGAGTAAAGATCAGCATCCTCAATATAGCCTGGTGGCATTAGGCGTTTGACTCCTCTTCCCCTTCACTGCCCTGTTCTTTAAATTCCAGCCACTCTGGCTTTTATGGTCTAGAACTGGCAACCTTTCCTCATTTTTTTCCTTTGGTTAAATGCCTACTTATTCTTTACTTCTCAGAATGCAGGTTCCACACCAAGGGCATCTCTCCTGTGTTACTCTCCTAATTAATAAAATTTTGCTTTTATGACACTTAATATAGAATGTTGCCTTTTATTTTTATAATAATTTGATTAAAATTTGTCTTTCCTACTAAATCACCTGGGTTCATAATGCATTAGCTTACCACTATTTCTTGGGACCTCACATGGTACCTGTCCCTAGTAGGTTCTCAATAAATCCACACAATGACAGAACTGAGTCTTTCATTAGTGAAAGAAGGAACACATCTTTTAAAGCACCAAATAGTATAATTCCGTTTTAGTTTAATGAGACTCAAACACAGGTAGTAGCTAAGGCCTGTGTATCACACTCTCTTAAATATACAGCTTCCAGAGAAATATCTTGATGGACACACATACACATTTATAAAAACTACTGATGAGAAGTAAAATATATGGTAATGCAGGCAAGAAATCTAACCCTCCCCCAAATCGATAGATATTTTACAAACATACAGAAAAATTGAAACTATCATTCAATGGACTCATGTATAGGCATCACTTAGGTAACACAATTAAGATTTTATGATACTTGTTTTATACCCTTTTATGTGTGTATGTTGCACTATTAGTTATATTCATCAGGAAGTATTACTTCAGAAAATACTTCCTGAAGATGGTGGCGGAAGGAATACTCAAACAACAAAAAGAAGGCCATGGGAGGTCAAAAATTCTGAAGACACATCTGGGGCAGAGGAAAACAGTAGCTCTGGAAGCCATCCCAGAAGCCTGGAGCCACTCGCATCCACACACAGGTGAAAGCCTGGAGTCTGGAACCTCTGATCGAGTTAAGTGTGAGTGCAGTAATAATGGGAATTGACAGCAGTTGGTAGCCCCAGCCTCCAAAAATGTAGTGCGCGCTGCATGCACATTGTGGGCTTCCCCTCCATAAGGCTTTCTGGAGCCTAGACCGGAAACAACACTTAGCAGCCATAATAGGCAGTGACGTAGGCAGGAACCATTTAAAAACAAAAGACCAAGCCTGAACTGTTTAGAGTTAAAGAAGGCTCAGATGAACAAGCCAGAGATTTTAGGGTCACTCTTAAGCAGCACCTGAGAAGAACAGGCACAGGAGATAATTAGGGAGAGGAGAAAAAGGCCCCCAACTCCCTGAACAGCTCTGGTGACAGTGGGAGCACATCTGAGGGTGCACACCCCGCCTTCAGGAGAGGGAAGCCAGAACAGGTGAGAGAGCTTTGCCGTGAGGGCTGGGTTTGGTCAGAACACCTCAGAAGCTGTCAGGCTGTCAGGTGTTCTCTCACTGCCGACTCCCCAGAACTCAGAGGAATTTTGACTCTCCCCAGTGCACCCTCATACCTATTCAAAGAAACTGCTCAGCTGGGCATTTAAAGTGAAGTCCCTCAAAAACAGAAGCATGTGAAAAAGACCAGGCAGCAGGACATCCCAGAAACTAAGGTCATGCGCCCTGAAATGATGAAACTTACAGGGAAGGAAGTCAAAAAGCAAACCAACAAGTCAAATAGCCGGTTCCAGAAAGATATTTTCATGGAAATGCAAGCAATGATCAGTGAGCTTAAAGAGAAAATTACTAAACAAATAGTGGTCCAAATGGACACAGAGCTTACTGGGCATATAGAAGCCACAAATAAAAGGTTGGCTGGGGTAAATAAGGAAATGCAAGATTTGAAGGAACATTTTGAAAGAGAAGTGGAAACTTTGAAAAGAAAGCTAGCTAAAATTCATGAGATGAAAAATCCATTTGAAAGCAAGGGAGGTCAACTTAAACATTGTGAGGACAGAATTTCAGAACTTGAAGACAAGGCTGAGGAAACAAAGGCTAGGAATGACTCCAAAATTAGAAATGAACAAAGTAGCTGGATACAAAAGATGATGGATGATTCAAAGAGAGTCAATCTCAGAATTATGGGTGTGGGAGAAAGAGCAGAAGACAATGTTGGAAGTATAAAGAATTTATTCACTAAAATCATGCAGGAAATTTCCCAAACTAGGAAAAGAAATTAATTTTCCGGTGCAAGAAACGTATAGAACACCAAATAATCTCAACCAGCGGTGAGACTCACTAGGACATATCATAATCAAAACCTCAGAAATTCAACATGAAGAGAAAATATTAAAAGCATCAAGAGAAAAACAGACATTATTCTACCAATGAAAACCCATTTAAATTACCATAGATTTCTCAATGCAAACTTTAAAGGCCACGAGAGACTAGAGAAACATCTTTCAAGCTTTAAAAGATGGCAAGTGTCAACCTGGGTTGTTGTATCCAACAAAATTATTCCTAAAAATTGAAAGGGAAATAAAATTTTTTTCATGACCAAGAATTCCTAAAGAAATTTGTCACCACTAGCCCAACACTGCAGAAAATACTTTAAGGAATCTTAGAGAGAGACAGAGAGCCAAGCAGCACTAAAGAACATGAAGGAAAGGAAACACCCAAAGAGAAAATGTAACAAAAAAATAGACATCAATCATTTGACAGGCATCCCATTGAAATAGTACCAGCTTTCTCATAAAATCTGTGGCACTTCTCCTTCCATAACTACTACTTTTAATAATATTTTAGTTTGCAAAACATAATTTTATTCAACATGGGGAATTGGTATAAAATCTTAATCTATGAAACTTTTTGATGTGTATGATGTGTATAGATATTTAGCTGGAGTTGAATGGCAGAAGAGAATGGTTTTGATTTAGAATATTTTTACATATACAAACAATAAGAGTCGGTAAATAAGTGGTTCTTGGGGTCTTTTTCCTGAAGCTGTCATTAAGCGGTAAAGATAAAAGATTATATAGCTTTAGCCTGTTGGCTAAGAACTTAATTAGCTATTAGTTCAACATGTGGATCTTGAATTTTACTTTTAAATTTCATGCTCTACAATTAAATTTGTAATAATAATCTTACCCATTTCTTCCTGATCCTTGTTGAGGAAGGACTCTTAAAAATTCTGAAATAAGTAAGTATGCCATTATATCTATTGATTTATATGTAATATACTTTTGTGATATAGAAGTAGGTTCATTTAACGTAGTGATTCATTATAAAGTTCATTTAATGTAGCAATTCACTTATTCAGTCCATGCTATAAATTGGGCCTATGAAAACTTCAAGTAATGATATGTCTTTTGAATGTACACACATTTATTTTTCAGTACTAGGCTAAGAAATTTGAAATTTAACTTCTATCTTTTTCTTTCTCATATTTTCTAGCCTTACGAATTCCATTCTTTTAGTTCTTTTCTTATATGGGCTGGTAGGTGAGGCCATGTTAAAGAATCCCAACAAAGATATAGTAAGACGTACATAGACACACACAAAAAGGACGTTTTGCAAATTTTCCCCATAAAAGGCACTGCTTGACCCAAAGAGGCATCAAGATATGGCCACTGCAGCCCATTTGAGGGGTGGGACGTTGAACCAAAGAGTGGTGATTTGAGAGGTAAACTAAGTCAGACACAGAAGATTAAATATGCTAAATATCACATAGTTTCTCTAATATGGGAAACCCAGAATACCGGCATTCTATAGAACCAAATGGGTGTGATAGTGGGAGTTAGGAGGGATGATAAGGGTGTAGGAGGGCCAAAAATGGGGAGCGGAAGGGGGTGTAATGTTAATGTGATCCGTATGTGCACAAAATACACAGGTTCATTGTAGCCCTTATGTATCACATATATGTATTAATAAAAATGGGGAAAAAGAGAATACTTCCTAAGCATAAGAAATGTGCCTATATCTCCATGGGACCTAAGATAATAAGTGATAACTACCTAAATTAATCTAATAGTTGATCCAAATTAACGTTTTCCAATTGTTCCCCATGTGTTGGTTACAGCCACTTGTGTCAAACGAGGATTCAAAGTTCACACATTGCTTATATTTTTGTGTTTAATTAGCATCTTTAATGTGCTACAGTTCTTTGCTTTTAAAAATTCTTTACATTGACTGTTTGTGACAATGATTGGTGCAGACTAAGCCCACACTTGCTTATTTTAATTGTTTCTTGTTGGAAGTATATGATGCACTCTGTCTTTTTCTTTCCTGAACACTGTGGGTTAGGGATGAAGGCTCAAGTAGAACTGGGTTAAACATTGTTGTGAAGGGGACTTTAATAATGTTGTTGGATACTGCAAATTGCACCCCTGAGCAATATCCAGAGAGTTCCACTATAAGACTGTTAGACCCTTGTTTTGTGAAGATTTTTTTCTTTGCAATTAATAGGTTGTTTTTGGAACGACACCCGACACGCCTTGGGAATCAGCTTTCCTGCCCACAACATTCTATCGAATGGTTTATCCAATCCCCATTGATGAGCCTTGTCTCATTCGATGCTTTCATGTGGAAGGGAAGGTGTGTAGATTATAAAATGATGATCTTAGATTTCTCTATCATTCCTTCTGTATTGACTATCTTTCATTCATAAGGAGGAACTTTGCTACATCAACTGTGGATAAATTAAAGTGCCTTTCTTAAAGATTTAAAACAGTTCCTTGTGAGAAACATTCCAAGTGGATAAATTGGTACATTTTTAACACAGCACTCCGAGCAGTTGTTTCAAGGAGTTCTCTCCCTGATGATCTGCAGCAGTGCATATGCCCAAGCCAATTATGGTGCATTGGTCAATGATCCGTAAATTTCAAACTCTAATTAAGTCTTGACATCTTAGGTTAAAAAAAACGCAAAAGGTCATTAAATACTACCACGTCTATAATACCTGGTTTAAAAATACTCTAATTATGTATTTAGTCAATTACTATTGTAGATAACCAAGTAAATCCTGTGCATTTTAAGAAGTCTCTCAACTCAGTATTTACATAAACAGACTGGAGTGGGCAGAATATCAAGTAATTAATATACATTTTTAAATGCCAAAAATATCCATGTTCAGAAAGTTAATTATGTATTTATGGGATGTGGATGGGTAGGCAACCGATACGCATTTTAAAAGTTCATTGTTTCATATCTTCGCAGAGGCTTACTATGGTTGTTGACAAACCACAATGGTAGACCCGTGTCACCTCTCCTTTTGCAGAGAGCGTGATTGGTCTCTTTTCATTCTGCCTATCATCTGATGAATTTCTCATTTGGGCTTCTCCTCCTTCCAAGAGCTGAAGAAAATAAATCTATGGCAGCCAATTGCACGCTAATGGGAGTGCTGTGCTCTCCGCTCCCTGAATTCAACCAGGAGTCGGGGCTGCCAGTCTCTCTTTGCATCTGGGAAGCTGGGGTTTGTAAGTGAGGCTGCGTGTGGAAATGAAAACGAGGCTGTCAGCTCAGAAGGGAATCCCCAGCCCGGGTTTTCTCACTTCTTAGATCCTCATCATTTATTGAAAACGGACTTCTTAGGAATGTACTGTTTATTTAGTTTCAGTTATCTCTACTGTCTTTTTTCTCCAGAGGCACAATACCTTTTGAAAAGTTTAAGGCAGTGAATCTGTGTGTACTGTTTTTTAAAATGAGATCGATTAGCATCAATTGCTGAAAACCCAAGTGAAATAAAAAGAAAAAATCATTTCTAGACCTTGTGTTTTGATAAACTGACAATAAAATAAATTTTTACTGAGAGATAATATTATTCACCACCAAGAAAATCTGATTTTTGGAACACGACTAAAAATAATTCTCTATAGGGGAGCTAGTGGACTTGAGGGACAGAATCGAAGCAGAAAACCACAGTGCTCTTTAGCAATAGTTATTGCCACATAACTTTTACACATAATGACTCCATTAGAATCAATTTAACTGACATTTATTGAACTGTACTGGTCATAAGAGGCTCGGCAATATTGCAAAAACAGACAACTCTAAAATTGCAGCGGTTCAATCCAGTAAAAGTTTATCTTGCCCACAACTGTCCTGCCATAACTCCACCAAGGGCCAGGGTGGTGATTCAGGGCAATTGGCCTCAAAGTGATGAATCAATGCTCTTGGCAGCTTCGGTCCTCTGTTCTGTGATCCCTATATGAGGCCTCCACATGCCATACAGGAGAGGATAGAAAGATTAAGATTTACACTAGGCTTTCACACTGTCAAGGCGGGAATTGCACACTACATTTCTGTGCATATTTCACTGGTGATTGTTAATCACATGACCTCTTCTAATTACAAGCAATCCAGTAAACATGGAAGGAGGAGTTACAAATAGGTTTTGGTGAACATAAAGCAATGTCTATGACATGCATACATTATGCTTAGTACTGTGATTATTAAATTAAGTGACTCCATTTCATCTTTAAGTGGCTCGTGTACAGGAGAAATAAGTAGGCACATGAATTACTGTAGATTAATAAGCACCATAATTCAAATGCAATGTTAAAAACGTCTGACTTCAAAAAAAGGAAAGTTCATATATAGATAGATAGAGAGTGAGAGAGAGAGAGAGTCAAAAGAAGTTTCTAGAGAGAAAAATTTACAGCAGAAATAAGAATTTGCTTAGAATTTAAGGTGAGTGAGAGCAGAGGAGGTAGAACAAGGAGCTGAGCTAATGTCACATTTTGCTGGAAGACAATGACTAAAAGAAAAGTGGCCAATAAAGAGCTTAAAATAAGGCAAAAGGGAAGTCTCATTGTCAAAAGAAATAGTGGGAATTTCTGAGAGCTGATTATGTTATGTGTCAGATTTTATCCTCAGTGGTTTACCTGTATTGTCTTTTTAAATCTTTTTAATAATTTATGGAGATTATCTTTCTCATTTTATAGATGAGGAAACAGAAATGAGGAGAAATGAAGTACTTGCTTAACATCTTGGCTAGAAAATGGAGAAGCTGGGTGGCTTTGTAGGAAATGGTTACAGGTAGATTTATAAAATTCTATGGAATCAGTTTTCATTGACCGGCTTGGAGACACCGTATGTCCCTGTGCATTACATATTAGAATCTCTTGCAAGAGTAACAAAGATATTATGTGGGCCCAAGTTTCATGGATATAAAGTCTAAGGGTGAGCAACTGAGGCACATGTCATGGTAATGAGCAGTTCCGGTTGAAAACATGCATCTTAGGCCTAGGTAATGCAACTGATGTGTGAAATAAAGGTTTATACCTACAGTAGCTTGAATAACCCAGCAGATAGAAGATCTTCTGTTGCTGCCACTCAGAGGGGCTAGCCAAGTCTTGTAGATATTAGTGCTGAAAAATTTATAAACATTCTACTTATGTTCTTTAATTATTTTCAGTGTGATGATTAGAGGTGACTCAGTACTTGAACTTATGACTTGATTTTTAGAAAATTAAATACCATTTATGTGTGAATGCAATGCTTTTTGCTAGGAATGAATTTGTTTATTGATGGAGCAAGCTGTAGCCAGTGGAAGAAAAAAGCGCTAAACTTAACTTTCACCTGCTGGCTTGCTTTCTTCTCTGCTTTCCAGGGTGTGCCTATATGTCCATTCTCATTCTCCTTCCAATTTGGCTCTGTGCCCTTTATTTCATCTCTCCTGCCTCCATTAATTTTGCCCAACCCACTCAGCTCTATGCAGACTCCTATTTTTCAACATGGAGAGGAAGAACTCATCTCAAAAGGCCAATGTGCTTTCTTATCCCATCAACACCCGCCAGCCTTGTTTTGTTGGTCTTGTGGTCACGACTCCAAGTCAGACTCAGCTCAGCCAAATTCCCATCTGGAAAAGTCTCTTGTTAATGGTCAGCACATTTGCAAATCCCATACACACAAAAAAAGCTTGAGGTCTGGGACAGCTGGAGGGGTTGCAGGTGCTGTGGACAAAAAGTTCTCAGAGCCTCTACTGGAGTGGGCTGGTAAACACAGACTATCCCAGGTTTTCCCCGTATTGAGTCTGTGTTGAAACTCATTTATCCTGCAAGACTATTCAAAAGTTAAGCTACTGAGCTTCTCTTCCTGGAATATCTTTACTATCCTCACAAATAACCTTATTTTCCTTTAGGCTTCCAAAAACTTCTCCACCTCCATTTTCTGGACTCCAGTGTAGTAAAAACTCAGGTTGGCCTTGCACCTGTAACTACAGAGTGGTGTTTCCTATGCACAGTGCCACATACAGTGATGTTGGTAATATGTTCCCCAGTGTCCCATTCTATAGGTGGGTAAAGATGGATGACACATGAGTGTATTTCCCTCATCATTGGTATTTTTGGGTAGTCTCTTCAGGTCTGGAGGCCATTTCTGCTGGTGTTGTGGTCTCAGATAGGGTCCTACCTCCAGAATAAATTGTACAGTACCAGCAATCTAGGTGAATTTATCTTCTTCTATCCTTCCAGGATGAAGCCAAACTATGTCCCAAAGGTGCCTCAAACCTTCTTTGTTCATTTTTATTCTTCTACCATTTAATACTTTTAGCACTTGCTCATTTCATGAACAATTACTTACCCTCATCAATCGGAGAGGACAGATCCAATCTTGTATTATCTCCACAGGATATATTGATGCCTTCTCTGAGAAGAATCAATCTTACCCTCATTCTTTTCCACTGAAAACATTTTATTCACCTCAAAATCACAACATCTATCACATTGGGTAATAACTAACTACATCTTTCTTTCCCCAACTATACTGTGAACTCCTTCATTCAGCGATCACGTGTGCTTCATCTTTGCAGCTATACCTACTCTAGAACTTTGGGCAGAGGTGGTCCTTAGTAAGTTTGTTGAGTTGGATACTGGAGAATCCTTTAAGTTAAAACCGTGTTTATATTATGTTACTTTGAAAATTATATGTGTGATTGACACAGTAAACAACCAATTCTTCTACTCATTAAAACAGATGCACAATGAATTTCATTTGTCAGTATTTTGCTGGTCTACAGTTGCTGCATACATTTGAAAATTATAAGCTTAGTTTCTTTAAAAGTTTCACATCAGTTGTAAATTGGTCACTCTCTTCATTAGTATGAATTGAAGAGATATTAAGATTTTTCAGTCGTGCTATTTCCAGATCTTTGACTAGCCAGGATGATTTCTTGAAAATTCAATCCTTATTGCTCTAGCTAATGAACTGTTTCACTGGCCAAAGTTTCTGAGGTAGATGACACATCTGTGCCATGACACTCTGCATATATTTTCTCAGTGTGTCATTTGAATAAGTCCTAATCCCCTCATGAAGGCAGATCACCGGCTCAGGGAAAGGCTGATTTGATCTCTGCCTTGACTGTCTGGCTTCCAAGACTTGCTGCACCTTGGCCCACTCTGATGTTTGAGAACATATTATGATATTCCTAGCCTAACGTAAAGGACTATATTTCAAATACCTGCTGGGAAGACTTTAAAGCCTCCTCTTGAGTTAAAGACCTGCAGTTGAAAATCTTCAATTTTGAGCATAGTTAGTATGTAGTCCAACCAAAGTGTCCTTCCAATGATAATTCTTGAGAAATATTGCTCCTTGAATAGATGTTTATTTTGACCTAATAGCTCATTTGAGAAAGATAGTGAAACAAAGGGGATATTTTAAATTAATAATTCAAGGTACTTGCACTACTTCCTTAAGTCCCAAAGAGTCACAGAATGTAACAGCATTGAAAGTCAACAGTGTACCAAAGCATGCCTGTATTTGCCATGATCATGCCACTGAGAATGCATCCACATCCCTCCTTCCAAACAATGTCAAATATTTTGTCAGAGAAGGCCAACGTGTGAAAACAAAGGTAATAGAATAATTCATGTATGGCCCTTTGTAAACTTTAAAAGAATAAGAGTGATGCGACTTTAACTCTGCAGCCCTCCATGTGAGGAGCAGTATAATTATTTTCTTTGTAAGTAAATGGGATTCAGTTCTGTGTCTATGGGCTATGGTCTGCCCTCTTCTGGTTACCGTTTGCTATTTTCCAAGGAAGAATATGAAAGAACCTTGAGTCAAATGTGAGTTCTAACTGTGGGAGTAATTGATTTGGTCTCCATGATTTTTACTTTTCAAACTCAGGTGAGCCTGAGCCTCTGAGACTTTGTAGTTAGGTAAGTCTTTCTTTGTTTCGTCTTAAATATTTCAGCCTCTGTCTGGCCATTAGCTTTAGGCAACCAGAGAAATGCTGATCTCTGCCTTGACATTCTAACTTCCAGGGCTTGACTCACCTTTGTCCACTGTGATACTTCCGAAAATACTGTGGCATTAACTCTCAGAGTGCTAATTTAGAACCTTGCTCCGCTTCTGAGTCTTTCTCAAACCTGAGCCACTTGTCGGTTTCTCTCCTGTTGTCTGGCAAAATGGCCTCCAGAGCAAGCACAGACGTGGTATGTAAGCTATGCCTGTGACGATCAGAGCCCCTGATGAGGTTGAAAAGTACAACACAAGAAACTGTGTTTAGCTATGGCGGCAAAGTAGGGAAGAGAAACATTTTGAGGAGAAGAATAAAGACATTACGAGTAAAAAGAAAATTGTTGGTGATAATGTTTGTGAAACTGTCCAGGAAATCTGGTATTTTCTGCCAAATCTCTTTACTTCACCTGCTCTGACTTGTTGAATTGTTATATCACAACAAGTAGTCTTTAGATAAAGAAAATTTGTAATTTCAATAAAACAGTGTAGTTTTTTGTTTTTATCTTAAGAAAACTGTATTTCTAAAATTTATATATAAGCTCTGTCTCCCTAAAAAGAACATTCTCAAAGAAAAGTAATTTTTTTAAAGACTCATGGTCATTATTTAAAATATTTCTTGATGTAGCCAAAGTTTACTTAAAAAAATGTCTTGATGTTCCCTGTAACCTTCACAGACTGAGTTTTTTATTGTGTAACAACTGTCCCCAGACCTATTTCTTAAAGCAACAATAATTTTATTATCTTTGTGATTTTGTAAGTTGACAGGACTCCATTGTGCTCCCTCCGTTCCATACGATGTGGGCCAGGGCCTTCTGTTGGCTTTTCCGCATAGTCGAGACCTTGTGCTGTTTTTACTGCAAACTCTGCTGAAGGAATGCATCAGAGGGTGTCTATTCAACTCCATATGACATCTCTCGGAGACTTTGGCTTCTCAAGACCCACGCTCCAGGAGAAAGCATTTCATTGTAAAACTGAAACTGCAAATCTTATGACCCAGCTCTCAACAAACACTGCGCCACCTCTGCCAAATTCTATTGGTCAAAACAAGTGCTCTAGAGAACCAACCCAAGATCAGTGTGATGAAGACGGCTCACTGGGACC
Source organism: Ctenodactylus gundi (assembly GCA_004027205.1). NCBI lineage: Eukaryota > Metazoa > Chordata > Mammalia > Rodentia > Ctenodactylidae > Ctenodactylus > Ctenodactylus gundi. Next base: position 1,431,228 of record PVKB01000010.1, on the reverse strand, counting down.
ATTTGGTGGACTAGCTAGTGAGCATATTCACCAAGTTTGCTTTTCTCAGCACAGCTCTGCTTCCTAGGGGGATGACTCTAGTGGCTGAGCATTTGGTTAGTCTTGCTGTTAGTCCCAGTTCTAATCCCGGTCTCTTGATTTTCTTTCTGTGACCCAGTCCTGCTTAGATATCAGGTTCACTTATTGGCCTCTACCCCATTGTTTCAGTGCCACTCGCTCCATGTGAGTCCTGTGCTGCCAAGTCTCTTCCATGCTAATTGCCTAAACCATCCTATGATACTTTTTCCTCTTTCCATGCAGCTTTCCCAGCTGACTCTCCATTCGGTCCTTCTTTTATTTACTGGAAAGTCTGATTTTTCCCTCTGGGATCTATTTACTTGTACTCCATCATCAGTCTGACTTGGCTGCCCAAGTTCCACTAACGCGGGAGTTTTGCTCAGAGGCTGAAGTTGCCTTCATCTCTCCTCTGCCTATGTGGCGTTGTCACTATGACAAATTCAGTGCGGATGCACATTAATTTTGAAGCGCTCTTTGAGTTACTGGCCAGGCCACAGCTGCTATTTATTTCACTATGGGGACCATCTCAGCATCCCCAGTTCCCCTCACCAGGAGCCAGTTGGCTATTCTGAGATAGTGACAGGTTTGTGCACTTCCCTCATGGCAGTATTCCCCCAGCACCTTATTTGTGTTGACTCTGGCATGTCAGCTTGTAAAACCAACAAACCTTTGTAATAAAATAGTCTTGCAAAGGCCAACCATTCATGTAACACGTGTCCCTCACAAACTTCTGAAGCACCCGTCATCTCAAAGAATGTCAGCATTCTGTTCTGTAGACTTCTGGGTCATGTGGATGCACCTAATTTTATTCTCTTCCAAAAGAAACAGAGCTTGGTTTGGCAGAAGGTGGATGTAGAATGTTTATGTAATGACATAGTTATTTTAAGATTCCTGACTAGGAAGCAGCTTGTTGCTGCTAAAAAGCTTAAAAGAACACCCCAACCTGCCAGGACCATTTATTAACAAAAATGTCATTTTCGCATGCATGGTGCCTGTGTGTGCACCTTCAATTACCAAAGTCACAATTTATTAATAGATTTGTTTAACTGAATTTCTGAATTGGCCCCAGTTGGAATAAGTATATTCTTCCTGCCTAACTTACCCTATTTCTAGCCAAAAGAAATCAGAATAATCAGTCAACCTTGATTTCTTATAATCCACTCAGATAGCAATGAACATTTGATGTTGTGCAAACTGGGTGTCCACTGACCAACACATGTTCTCTATGAGAGTGATTCTACATAGTGGGAAATTGTGTTTATTGATTTGGTTTGAATTCTGACCTGATTTATTGTAGTTTGTCTCTTATATGATCATGGTATTGCACACTAATAGCACAATATTTTTAGACTTTAGTATGTGTCAGATATTATCCCAGGCCTTTTGTGTGTATTATCTCATTTGATCCTTGCAACCTGCCTTAAGAGGTCAGCTAGGGACCATAATTCCCTTCTTTCATAGAGAAGAACACTGAGGCATGGGGGATTCAATAATAGCAAAGCCTGGTACTGATCATGCCTCTGCCTTACCAGATGTAATTCAGTCACTGTAAAAACTCAATACAAGCATCACAGATGTCTCATCACAAGGAATTTCATTCTTATTTTTAGTGGCTGTAGAGACGTGGATTTGGAGAATCAGGAATGGAATGGGCAGGGCAGGCAGAATACAACTGAAGTCTATGACTTCTTATAAACACATGCACCTGGCATGCATGCATGCATGCACACACATGTACATGTGTATAAGTATTGTAAATCGGCCAAAAAGTCCTGCCAAAATAGCCACATTTTTGAAGATCATAAATTTTTCTCTAAATAAAAGTCTTCCTCTTAATAAATCAAATGGAGAATTATAAAGGTTTTTATTAAAAAGTCTTTGTGAAACTATCAGACACGGGGATCTTAGGGTTGTGCTTCCATTAACCTGGCCTGCTAGTTGCTGTGGTCTCCTTTCTGACGTTTTTTTTTTTTTTGTGAATTTAAAACTACCAGGAAAACGGGGAACAGCATATCATTATTACCTGGTATGCTTATCTGAAGAAGGGTCTAGAACTTTGGTGGCTTTGAAGAACTTTAGATTTTTCTTCCACTTTGGGAAAAACTAAAAAAAAAAAAAAAACCTACTCCCATTGGTAACTCTTCGTTATATATGAGACAATTGCTATGTAGCTCTATTCATAAACGGAGACATCATGTTTAGCTGTGCCCTATTACATATGTTTTAACCAGATCCTTGGCCCATCCTTGCTATACCTGTATATATATCAAATCCCAGAGCTGTCCTCCTCCCAGTCTTAGACACTGCTCTCATGATGGCACAACGGCCTTGATGCCACAGCCCTGAAGGTCCTAAGGCGACATTGCCTTCTGGATAAACACGAGTCTCTTATCACTTCAAAAATTATTTATTTAAAAATGACGCACATAAATGCCATCATGATGGCGGCGGTGGTATCTGTTTAGGGAGAAGGGATTACCAAATGTGAACTCATCTTCTAAGTTCCTCTGTTTAGGATTCTTGGTAGAAGTTCAATTGCTTTGACTTCACAGAAGGGAAGGAGGCAATGTACCTATGCTACTTACTTTGGCAATATCGGATGTCAGTACTGTTGCTGAGCTTGGGACCCCAAATTCATTAACATTAAATTGTTAGTTCATGAAAGCCTTTGAGAATGAGTAAGTTCAAATCCAACTCCTTATAAGTGCTCAAAATAATAACGTTGTAAAATAGATAATAATCTCTAATTTTTATATGGGTTCCAATAAAAAAAAACCCTCTCCAAATCTTTCTCAAACTCTGCCTTCAATTGTTTGGCCCACATTTTGGAGTCCAGAATGAAAACACACGTGATGGAATCTACGAGCTGCTTGTGAGCAAGCCTTGCTCCTATTGGATTTGCGAGCAAGACAATGGCAGTTCTGTTATTCTTTTGAAATAAATACGTTCTATGAAATTAAGACCCGTGGAAGCGCTGTCAGCAATGGTGAAGCCCTGCCTTGCCTTGACAGCAGTTAGAGGTCAGTTCAAGGTTGAAGTGTGGTTCCCAGAGCACGTGTCTCTGGGCTGCAAGCCGGTCAATGAGGAAAGTACAAGATTCCATGCCTGATTTTGGGGCACGGGTGGACAACGTAAAAGCTGTGTGTCTTTATTAGCAGTCATTGTGAATCAGCTAAAAGAGAAGTCGGGAAATACTGTCATTATGCTCCGTTACCTGTCCTGAAGCAAGATGTGTGGTTCTGCCACTCACGTCGGGCTTGGGCAGAGACGCCAGGGATGGATAAAAATCATTACAAGAGGGTGTGGTCAGCTCTCCTGACTGGAAGCTTTATCGCTGTTCGTAGATTTGGGAAGGGTATTAATCAGGATGTTGGTGGTGAAAACTGCTGCTGTTTACCACAAATACCCTCTGTACGGGTCTTGGTTTCCTGTTACTGGGTTGTGTTCTATAATTCCATTTTATTGTTTTAATGGAGACAGGGTGAGGTCAGTCGATGTGTGACTGTGGCTCTCTCGTTAGTGGTCTCATTGTCATTCTCTTCCTGTTTCCCTAAAGAAGACAATCCAGCTAATGTCTGATTGGCTCATAGATTCCCAACTTTGATTGCTTATCCTGGACATGGACGGGAAGAGACAGTGCCACTGAGGGCTACCACTGCCTTCCTCACAGCGCTTTTCTTCCACCTGATGACACCCACAGGAGGGAGGGAGCATCTTGCATGAGGAGCTGTCTGAGAGGTCATAATGAAGTTCACAAAGGGCATCTTTTGCTCCTCTCCCTCTTTTTCTCCTCCCCGTCTTTTTTAAGAACCCCTGGCTTCTGAGCCCAAAGGTTTTTGTTGAACACAAGTTCCTCAAGAAAATCTGTGTCTTGTGGAGTAGGAAGAGAATTTGCTAAACTTTTACTCATGTCAAAATGTTAGTAACTTTTGTCCTTTTTCAGAATTACTTTAATTTTCCAGGTGAATTTCTGGACATAGTAATAATTATTACAAACTGTCATTCAATTAAAAGTAAAAGCTAGGCAGTATAAGGGAGAGGCACTCATCCAGGTCAGGCCTCACATGGGTTAGATGGCAGATTTGTTGTTGTTGTTTTAAGTAAAGTTAAATGTAGGATTGAAAAATTTTTAACTTTGTGTTTTCAGTATCCCTTTTTGTTACCTTCACGGTCATATCTTTGCTCTACCAAAACAGTAACAATAAAAACAAAAATCCAGCTGGAAAACAACTGTACAGACAGACCAATAAGGTAGGATGTGAGCTATTAAAGACAGATGCTGGGCTGGAAGAAAAACACAGTGGTTAGTGCACTTGCCCAGCAAGCATAAAGGTCCCGGGTTCGATTCCCAGAATCACATAAACCATGAGTGGTAGTGCAGATCTATAATCTCAGCACTTGGGAGGGTGAAGAAGGAGGACTGCTGTGAGTTTGAGGCCAGCGCAGGCTACATAGTGTGTTCAGGACCAGCCTGGACTACAGAACAAGAACCTGTTTCAATAAGTAAAGAAAGAAAGAGAGAGAGAAAGAAAGAAAGAAAGAAAGAGAGAGAGAGAGAGAGAGAAAGAAAGAAAATTTAAAAGCACGTGGAGAAGGCTGGGGAAATAGCACAATGGTTGGAGCACTAGCCTAGCAAATGCAAAAACCTGAGTTCAATTCCCCAGTACCACATAAGCCAAGCATGGTGGCTCACACCTGTAATTCCACACTTAGGAGTTTGAGGCAGGATTTCCATGAGTTTAAGGCCAGTCGGAGCTACATAGAGAGTACACAACCAGTCTGGACTACCGAGCCAGACTCTGCTTCAAAATAAATAAATAAATAAATAAATAAGGAATTTTTAAAAAGCACGAGGATGACTTTGGGGTGATCTTCCAGATGGTTTATGTCTGGAGCAGAAATAATTCAATTATTCAATTGATGATGAAGGACTTGTCCAAACGAGGAGAAAAATGTACAATGTGGGACTACTCCATACCCACGAGAGGAAAAGCCTTGCCAACGTATCCTTAAGAGACCTATCTTTCAGTGGTTTATTTCCCTTATGCCTTCTAAATATCTCCAAGAGACGTGAAAAAAACCCATGATCTATTTAAAAACGTGCAATTTTCACTCTCAAGGTGTCCCATATTAGCTCACACTTTGAGAAAAAACGAGCAAACCAGTAGGAGAGAAGACGACAGTGGGGATAAAGAATGTGGGTGCCAATGTCACTATTACACAGTCGGGTGAAAGTTTTAGCTCGTTCGCTTTTCTGCTCTATGCTGAGCTGCAATCTGTGAAAATTAGATACACAAAAATAACACACAATGTCTTTCATTCAATGATTCTACTGTATTTTATCTGGGATCTGTTAATATGTGAACTTTATGTTTTTTCAAAAAGATCACACTTAAAATAAATGTTTCTCTGTTATATGACACTTTTAACTTTTTGAAAAAATTCCCAGACTAGGTATTGCTGGATTGAAGGGGATATTCATTTTCAGCATTTTTACCATTGCCCGCCATGGTGGTTGTACCAGTTTACATTCCCACCATCAGGGTAAGAGGGTTCCTTTCCCCCCCACAGCCTCACCAGCGTTGATTGCTATTTGAGTTTTTGATATAAGCCGTTCTTAGGGTTTTTTTTTTTTTTTTTTTCTCTGATGGCTAAGGATGCTGAACACGTTTTCACGTATTTACTGGCTATTTGAACTTCCACATTTGAGAATTCACTATTCATTTTTGTTCCTATTTTTTTCTTTTTTTGGAGGGGGGATAAAGATTTATTTTAGCTTACAGTTTCAGAAAGTCAGTCCATGCATGGCTGGGTGGGTAGAAAATGGTGGCATCACATGGCGGGGGGAGAGTTAGAGGCAGAGTCAGAGTGGCTGTTCCACAGACTCATAACATGGCAGGGCAAATTCAGGTCTTGGAGGCAGTGTGGAGCCAGCACATGCCCCTCCAGATCAAGCCCTAAGCAACCTCCCCTTCCAACCAGGTCTCTCTCCTAAAAGTAAGCAGGGTCTCATTACTAATTTTTTAATTGGGTCTTTGATTTTTGAGGGGTCTGTTTTTCTTCAGTTCCTTGTATGTTCTAGTCATTAACCTCCTATCTGAGGGATAAGCGATGAATATTTTTTCCTCACTCTGTTGGTTCTCTATTTGCTCTGTTGATAGTTTCCTTTGCAATGTGCGAAGTTCTTAATATGAAATATCTCATTTGTTAATTCTGGGAGCTATTTCTTTTGCCTTGGGTGTCTTACTAAGAAAGTCCTTTCCTACACCTATAATCTTTCAGATTTTTGCCAACTTTGTCTTTCAGAAGCTTCAGTGTTTAAGTTTTAACATCTAGGTCTTCGATCTACTTTGATTTGATTTTGGTGCATGGTGGGAGGTAAGTGTCTAGATTCATTCTTCTGCATGTGTATGTCCAATTTTCCCAGCACCATTTGTTGAAGAGGCTATACTTTTTCTTGTGCATGTTTTTGCTTCATTGTCAAAGTTTAGTAGCTAAGAGTACTTGAGTTTGTCTCTGCATCCACAATTCTGTTCCACTGGTCAACTTATTTGTTTTTACACTAGCATTAAATAGTTTTCACAACTATTGCTTTGTAGTATAATTTGATGTTTGGAATCATAATGCCTCCTGCCTTTGTCTTGTCACTCAGGACTGCTTTGGCTATTCTAGATCTCCTTTGGTTCCATATGAATTTAAAAATTGATTTTCCAAGTTCTGTGAAAAAAATTGTTGGTATTTTGATAGTAATTGCTTTGAATTTGTACATTATGTTGGGTAGTATAGTCATTTAGACTATATTAATTCTGCCTATCCAAGAACAGGGGATATCTTTCCATTTTCTGATGTCCTCAGTTTCTTTCTTTAGTGTAAGATAGTTTCTTTTTAGAGGTCCCTCACTTACTTGGCTAAGTTTACTCCTAGGTATTTAATTTTTTTATGATAGGCTGTTGAGAATGGAATTATTTTCTGAGCTCTTTCTCAGTAAGTTTATCGTTAATATAGAGGAATGCTATTGTATTTTTAGTATTGATTTTGTATTCTGCAATTTGGCTGAATTTGTTTATTATTTCCAAGAGCTTTGCAATGGAGTTTTGGGATCTTCTATGAAGATAATCATCATCTGCAAGTAACGATAATTTGACTTACTCTCTTCTGATACTTATTCCCTTTTTTTCACATTCTTGCTTAATTTCTCTGGCAAGGGTTCAAGGACCATGTTGAATAGCAGTGGTGAAAGTGCACACCCTTGTTGTGTTTCAGATTTAAGGGGCAATGATTTCAATTTCTTCCTGTTTACTATGATATTTGCAATAGTTTTTGGGATATATGGCTTCCATCAGGTCTAGGTACGGTCCTTCTGTACCTATTTTCCTTAGTATTTTTTTCATGTATGAATGTTGGATTTTGTCAAAGGCCTTTTCTGCATCAATTGAGATGATCATGTGGTTTTGCTTTTGCTTTTGTTGACTTGATGTATTACATTTATTGATTTACATATGTTGAACCAGCCTTGCATGCAAAGAATGAAGCCCACTTGATCAACGTGTATGATTTTTTTGGAATACTTACTAGATTCTATTTGCCAGAATCTTATTGAGACTTTTTGCTTCTGTATTCATTTAGGAGATTGGTATGTAATTTTCTTTCCTGGTCAAGTATTATCTGGTTTTAAAAGCATCCTATAACAGAGATACATGTATACCCATGTTCATAGCAGCACAACTAACAATACCTAAAACACAGAAGACACCAAAATACCCATCAGCAGACCAATGGACACTTAAATTGTGGTATATATACACAATGAAATATTACTCATTAATGAAGGCAGATAGGTTCGAGTGTTTTATAGGTAAATGGATGCAGCTTGAGACTACCATGCTCAGTAAAATAAGTCAGATGCAGAAGAATTGAATGGTTTCTCTTTTATTAGAAACCCAGATTACAGTCATTTCACAGAACTGAATGGGAGGAATAATGGGAACTCGTGGGGAGGGTGAGGGAGTGGGAGGGTCAAAGAAGGAGAGGGGATGGATTTCTAATTTTGACACGATATATATATGCACAAAATACTCAAGTTCAATGCAAATATTAGGTAATATATATATATATATCACTAATATGGGGAAAATAGATGCTTCTCTTCTTCTGATTACAAAATAATTCATGATTCCTACAGAAAAATAATATAGAAAAACAATTACAGGTCTGGGAGAGTGTCTTGATGGTTTTAACTCTTGCTTGACATGGGGCAAAGCCTTGGGTTCAGTTTCTAAATACCACATAAAAAGTAGTTGGGTGTGGTGGTGCACTCAGGAGGTTGAAGTAGGAGGATTTTTGTGAATGAACAGGCCAACCTGGGCTGCATAGTGAGTTCAGGACCAGCCTGAATCATAGAGTGAAACCCTGTTTCAAAATAAAACAAAAAAATTTAAAATGACAATAATCTCACTCCCAAAAGGAAAGCATTGCTTATATTTTTGAAAGATATTAATCTAAATATTTTATGTGTACATAATCATAAAAACACACATTCATGTTTTACAAAATTGAATATACTACTTTTTTTCTGAAGCACTTTTTGTCCTTACATATTAGAATATATCTACATTATATATATCATTCACATATTATATTTAGCACTCTGAGAGTGATCCTTCACTGAGTGATTCCACACTGAGAGTGATCCTTCTAAAATATTAAATATAAGTCTATGAGGGATGTCCTTGTATACAATCTTAGAATGCCTACTCATTTATCAGGGTTTTGAAAAATTATATCCTGCACAAATTCTATTTTATCATTCTTTTTTAATTTATGCTGCATGGTTTTCTCACTAAACTGCCATTGCTGTTAACATGTTGAAGATATCAACACTATGTAATATCGGCTTTGAAAATCTCTCCACATTTTCATTCATCTTTTACATTTTAATTTTATAGATAACAAAGGGAAATCGTATCAAATTTAGAAAACTTTAGAAACAAATTCAGAAATGTTTGTGGAGTTTCTTCCACTTCTTTTCAAAATTTTCATCAGGATTAATAAAAGATTAATGAACTGCTTTCACCAAGATTAAGAAAATAAAATATTAATAAAATACATTTACCAAGGTTAGTAAAATACTCATACATGTTTTCTCATTTTGCAAGTCACACAAAGAATCATTGCCATTGTCTTTAAAAAGACAAGACGGACTTGTGCAGGCGAGGTAGAGGCACCTTTGTTCCATTGAGTCCCCCTCCTGCCAATCCCTGACCACAGAAGCACCTTCGGGTTTTGATTTTACTTTTTGCAACTGAATATCAGCTGGGATTTATTTTGTTGTGTGGTCTGAGGTGAAAATCTAACTGAGGATTTTTTTCCAGATACTGAGCCAATTTTCCAACATCATTGTTGAATAATTCATCTCTTCCTCTTAGGTTCATGAAGGCCCATATTTCTTGAGTTACAAAGACAGGAAACTCACAATGAGATTAGGCAACAAAAATAACCCTCTTTCAGGGCCTGCATACACCACTGGCCAAGCACGTGGTTGCTCGCACACCTACGCTCCTCTTGGAAGCCACGCAAGACGCTGTAGGGCAAGTGATTGGATTGTCCATTTCTAACAGAATGTTCTAATTTGCTGAACCACACAAGTCTTTAATTTTTCAGTTCAGTTCAGTTCAATTCAACTGACTTAATTTCAACCAGTGTTTATTAAATGCTTATTATATGCATTCACTGTAGTATGTGAATTCCAGTTGATCCAGTTTCGGATTTCAATCCAGTCTACGAGCAAGTAGAAAGTTCAGCAACTTGTCTAATACCTCAAGCAAAAAACCGAAGAAAATCTCCCAAACAATTCTGAAAGAAACAGGGCAGGCTTTGCTGACAATTTCGAGTGACTATTAACTATACTCAAAGTTCAAACAGCTACCTTTTTAAGTCCACAGGGTACTGTAATGTTCTCATCTCCAAAGCTGACAGTTACAAATTGTCCCAGCCAGTTGGATTCTGCTATGGGAGCAGGGAGAAGGCTCGGAAGCACACAGTTGAGCAAAATAAATAAATAAAAAAGCGTATGCTAGCTGAAGAGACACCTTCTTTCCTTGGTATGAAAACATAGGTAGACGAAGATGGCTGCCATTCTTGGATAGCTACCCACAGTGCACCACGGCGCGCTTATCACAGTCACCATACGAAGATCCAAAATAATCATGTCCACAAATATTCCATTGTCCTTGTATTTATTTTGCTTATCTTTTCTTTTTATAGTGTTAGCATTCATGTTTTTCATATTCTGATATAAAAACCACCTGATGAGATCGCATATTTTTTGGTTCCTATTAGAGAAAGCAAATTTATTCACCTGATCCCATGCAAGTATGACAGAAAATGCTGACAGGATAGAAATGTAACAAAGAAGCACTTCTCCTACTTGTAGTTACACTTCTATTTTCCTTTACGACTCCTGACATGTTGCGGTCACACAAGGCTGTTCAGGGCAGTGGGGAATGCTGCTTGCAAGCCACCCTCCTCTGAGGAGTCCAGCAGCACCTGCTCATCACCTCACACTATTGCGTTTGTCTCCTGCGCCTCTCGGTCTTGGAATCTCCCAAGGACATGATTTTCTGCAATCTACATTAAAATTGATACTTTTGTTTACTCAAAAGCATCCATGTTTTTACAGTTATGGAAGCATTTTCTTTCTTAGCATGGCATACTTTTACTTTCTAGTATTCAGCATAGTTATAGTTTTACATTCATTTGTGCTAAAAAGTTATTGAGCTGTAGAAAATTCAGTGTGTTTTTATACCAAGGTACACCCAAAACAACGCACATTATAGAAGCTCTCTGAGTATTTATTGACTGAATGTTGAATGAGTCAATTAGAGGAGAGGCAATTTGCTGGGTATGAAGGGAGATACAAAGCAGGCATGGCATTGTTTTTATTTTCAAAATATTAATAGAACTGGGAGCTATGGCAGATGTAACAGTAAATAAAAAGACAACCAACAGTGCAAGAAATGTCTTTCAAAAGGATGCACATGAAAGTTACCACAATCTATGTTCATACCAGCAATGATGTTTACCAAATGAATAATCCTATACATATCTCAGCCTCTCTTGCATATAGGGGGTCAAGTGGCAAGAGTGAGTTAATGAAATTTGAGTGGACTGAATCCAGTTGAAAGTTTTTAATAGCTAGCCTGGCTCTTTTGTGCAGCTCCTTCTCTGACTATGTGTTCCTAGTGGCACAGTCACAGAATGAAGTCATCCTGGATTGCTTGCGTCACTACTTGGAGGAGGGGTGCCCTACAAAACCTTTCAACCTACCTCATACGGAATTATGAGTCAGAGACAAACATTGGAGTTAAATCTCTGATTCATCTGTGCAGTGGCTGGAATGAAGTATCAGTACCGTATTAGCACAGGATCAGGAAGTTGAAAGAGTAGGAAAGCCTTCTGAATATGGTAGAGTAAACTTGGCTCTGAGATGTGTTTCAGATTAAAATGAAGGCTGGAAGTTTTTTCTGAAACACAAAAAATCATTCTAAAGTGACACATGAAATCTCAAGTCTCCCCAAATAGCTAAAACATTTTTTAAAAAATTAAGAGCAAAATTAGAAGTTTCATATTTCCTGATTTAAAAACTACTCACAAACCTATAGTAATCAAAACATTATGGCAATGTCATAAAGACTTGTAAATGTAGATTAATGAAATGAAATATGAAATGGACCAGAAATTAAAGCTTGCTTAAATGGTCAAATGATTTTCACTAAGAGGTCCAAGATCTTTTATAGAGAAATAATTATCTTCTCAAAAAATGAAACTGATAAAACAGAATATCAACATGTAAAAGATGAAATTGGAAGTAATATTACACAACACTTACAAGAAAACACAGAGAAAAATTGGTGGCATTATATTTAACTTAAAAATGACAGCAAAAACATAGATAATAAAAGATAAGTTAGACGACACTGAATTCTTTAAACTATGTATCAAAGCACTCCCACAACATAAAAAAAATAATTTAAAGGATGGGAGAAAATATTTGCAAGTCATACATCTGGTTAATGGAGTCCAAAATATATAATGAACTCCTGTAGTTCAATGACAGTAATGACGATAAAAACAACCCAACTTTAAAAATGAGCAAAGGACTTGAATAGACATTTCTCTATGGACAATATCCAAATGGCCAATAAAAACATAAAAAGATGTTTAGAATCATTAAATATTATTATAGAAATGCAAATTAAAACAAACAAGTTACCACCTCACACTATCAGGATGGCTACTAGTAAAAAAGAAAAAAAGAAGCAGAGTGACAAGTGTTGACAAGGATGATGAGAATTAAGGTCACCCTTTTTGGGGAGAGTGTGAGACTACCTTTTATTTTTTATTGATATGCGCATATGCAATACATAATGCTTACATTGAGCTTGAACATTTTGTGCACATATCTATCATGTCAAAATTACAAACCCTCCTCCTCTCCTTTACAGACCCTCCCACACCCTCTCTCTTCCCACTAATTCCCACTATTCCCCCATTTAGTTCTATGAAATAACTGTATTCTGGATTTCACGTATTAAAGAAGCCACACAATATTTAACCTTATGCGTCTGACTCACTTCACGGAGGGTGATGGTCTCAAGTTTCATTTATTTACCTATGAAAGCCTCAAACTTATCTGTCTTCATAGATAAGTAGTACTCCATTGTGTTCATATACCACAATTTATGTATCCATTGGTCTTTATGAACATTTTGGTGTCTTCCACATTTCAGCTATAGTTAGTTGTGCTTCTATGAACATGGATACATATGTATGTCTTTTATATGATGCTTTTAACTCTTTTGGAAAGATACCCAGAAAGAGGTATCAGTGGATCAAAGGGAATATTTATTTTCAGGCTTTTGAGGAATTTCCATATTGCCCTCCATTGTGGTTGTGCCCGTTTATAATCCCACCATCAGTGTAAGAAGTTTCCTTCAGCTATCTGATCTTTGATGAAGGAGCCAAAAGCATACACTGGAAGAAAGAACAGCCTCATCAAAAACTGATGCACAACAGAGATATATGTACACCCATGTTCACAGCAGCACAACTAACAATAGCTAGAACATGGAAGTCACCAAAACACCCATCAACAGACCAGTGGATACACAGACTGTGGTACTTATACACAATGGAATACTGCGCATCTGTAAGGTCCAACAGCGTGGAGGCTTTCACAGGCAAATGGAAGAAACTTGAGAACATCATGCTTAGTGAAGTGAGTCAGAAGCAGAAGGAGAAACATCAAATAGTCTCTCTGATATGAGAGACCCAGACCACAGCTATCTCATGGAACTTTAAACGAAAGACAAGGGGAAAGAGGGGTATGGGGGGCGGTGAAGGGAGGGAAGGGAGGGTCGGGGGAGGGACAAAAGAAGAGTGGGAAAGCCTTTGTCACTTTGACAAGGAAAGTATGTGCACAAAATGCTCAACTCCATTGTAAACCTTAAGTTCTGCACTTGTACATATCAATAAAATGGGGAGAAAAAAACGGATGCTGGGATAATTGGACATCCACATGCAGAAGAATGTATCTAGACACGCACATCTCACTGAGCACCAAAGTTAAATCAAAGTGGATCAAAGACATAGACATTAAAACTGCAACACTGAACCTTCTGGAAGACTAAGTTTGCAAAAATATAAAAGATACAGGTATAGACAAGGACTTTCTTAATAAGAAAACCAAGGCAAAAGAAATAGCCCCAGAATCAACAAGTGGGATTATTTAAAATTAAAAAGTTTCTGCATGGCAAAGGAAATTGATGAGCAACAGAGTGAAGAGATAATTGACAGAATGGGAAGCAATATTCTCCATCTATATACCTCAGATAGAAAGCTAATAACTAGAATATACAAGGAACTGAAAAAAGACCCAGACTCCTCAAAATCAAAGATCCAATTAAAAAATGAGCAACAGAAATGAATAGGCAGTTCTTCAATGAACTTCAAATGGACAGCAAATACATGAAATGAAGTTCAACATTCTTAACCATTAGAGAAATGCAAATTGAAATATCAGTAAGATACTATCTAAATCCAAAAAGAAGGGCGTACATCAGGAACTCAAACAGTAATCAGTGCTGGCGAGGCTGTGGGAAAAAAAAAGGAACCCTCTTAGATCCCTTTCATCAGTGGAGGGGTGTTGTGCAATTGTTATGGAAAAGTGTGTGGAATTTTCTCATAGGACTAAAGGTAGAATTACCATAGGATACCCCAATTCGGTTCCCATCGGCAGTGCCCATTGACTTGACTTTAATGGAAGCCAGTAAACAGGGAGCTTGGAAAAGTAACTTGTAGAAATTAGATTTCCAAAGAACAAACTAGGGTGAATAGCAGGAAACCGAGGTCCCAGAGGGATATGGCCAGTGTAAACATTAAACCTGAGTGTCATGTGTTTACTAATCAGGGTTACAGTAAATATACCACCTCCTTTACAGATGAGCAGCAGTCTGGGACGGAGGGATCGTTTGAAAGACTGTAGTAGATACTTAAGCTGAATGTTCTTTGACTCCAAATTTCTTCATACACACAGATCAATTGTTCTTTGGTGAAGTCTTTGAAATTTAGGGACCTGGAGGGTTTAGGGATGTCCAATAAATTAGGGTAAGAGAGGGACAGTTGAGGCAGTCCCTAGAGGAAATGGTCCTTTGATGTAAACACTATTTTAGAAGCAAGATGCTAGATTCAGTAGCACAGTCCAGTCAGTGTCTGTAAGAATAAACAGGTCCTGACAATCAGGGCCTCACTGCAACCGGCATTGAATTGTTTTCTGAGAAGACAGAGCAGGGAGGTACATCTTCCTGTTCTGTGTGAAAGCCTCTAAGTTTTCTGGTTGAATATGCTGAACCTCTTAAAAAATTCAGAATAAGTTTTCTCAGCTTTTACAAAGTGATTTCAGTCGCATGAACAGAAGAAAACATGCCAAATCATAACAGTGACATAAAAATGCTTTTAAAGTCAGCTGAAAATGTGGCTGTTTTCGTTTGGGAATGGGAAATTAAAGAATTAGACTCTTTATTTCAGAGAAAACAAAGGAAGAGAAAATAAAAAGTTAAACATTAAGAGAAAAATGTAGAAAGACACTCCTATACTGCAATGGTGACGACTGAAATCTGCTAGTATTTCTGCAGGAAGACGGACCCTCTGAATGCTACCGGCAAGTTTTGATCCGATGCATTTCTCACCTTGCCTTTTGACCTCCAACCCACAAGGGGCTTTAAGGTTTCTTTTTAAAATTTTATTTGTCCTTTGTTAATTTTAGAGTTCCATAGTCAAAGTAAATTTTTAAATTTGATGATAACATAAGTGCATGCCTGCTTGGGCTACAGAACAGAACAGGACTTGGGGACTCTTCTAGACATGCCATCCTGTCACTGTGCAGCCTCACCCTAGCGCTGCTTGAGCTCCGAGTGATGTCTGATTAAGTCACAGATCAACCGTAACTGGTGAGACATCAGGGAAGCCTTTCAGCCCTAGAACATCTTTAGGTCAAATGAGGCCTGGGGAGCTGCGGCTTAATTTGATCCATTGCAACAGGCAAGCAACAAAAGGCTCTTAAGTATTTGGTGGCACAGGTCCCACGGAAGTAATATTCAGCACTCTCGGTCAATCCAATATTTAATTATATCAGTTAAGCAGGGATCTAATCTAATACAGGCTTTGTGCAAATGCGCTTTCTCTGTTTAACTCTACATACCATGAACTTGATAGAAAATTTGAGTTTAATAATACTTGAGAGCTCTTTAATAGAAGCAGCAATTATTTCTTTACAGAGGTTTGTTTTTAAAAAATAGAAAATCGATTGTTGCTGGGGGTCTCATCGGGAGCTGAGCTGGGATCTGAACTTATACTCAGAAGAGGGTGTGAGAACGGCTGTTCTGCCAGTGAGGAGGAGACGAGGCTCGCAGGTGCACAGGTAATTAGCCTGTACCTGTCTTCACCATGCAGGGGCAGGGGTTCTATCCTTCCTGCTGCTTCCCCATCCTTGAGACTGCTGCCCTGGAGCTAGAATCTGGCTCTAACCTGATTTCCCTTGCAGGGGAAGAGGAACACAATTCCCTAAGGTCAGCTCTGTTTCTTGATTCCTTTCGGGTACGTTCCTGCTTCGTCCTTACCGCAAATCTGCAAGATACTTGATGAGGACTTGAAAGTATTTATTTAATTCTCGGAGAAGCAAAACCTTATCAGTATGTTGGAATACTGTCGCAAAACCTTGTTTTGAACGGGTGTGCTCTGTCAGACTGATTGGAGGTTCCTGGCTGGAATGTTTAATTATCACCTAATTAAGACAGGCTTCTGTTAGTCTCTTTCTGTATACACCTTGAGATTTGCCAGTGGTGGAGTAAGTCTTCCTTGAATGACAGATGTCAGTAGCTCAAAGGGAAATGACAAATAATGTGAAGCAAAGATAAAAGGTTTCACCTCAACACTGACCTGTGCCAGTTTTTCTCTTCTCCACTTCAGCTTTAAGGCAGATGCCATGATCACGGGGTGGACCGACTCGGCTGTTGGAAGGGTGTGCTGTGGGCATCCTGCAGTGACCTGTCAGGCTACTTACCATACTTTAGAGTTGAGCTGTCTAGATTGGCTGAGCCATTTCATTCAACCTACTATTTTTCATACCACCATTAGGTGATTTTTACTCAAAGCAAGTGACTACGTCAACTCAAGCCAAAGAGGAGATCCCCAAGTCTCATATCTAGAAGTCTGGTGTATGAGGTCAAAATCAAACGGTGTTTTCAGAAGTGCTAGGAAGCACAAACTTCCGAATTTAAATATCTTTTCTATTTTATCTATCGTGCTAAGTAGTCCAACCTGGTATTTTGAGAAAAACATCACTTTTTTTTTTTTTACATTAATCATGTACCCAGAGGTCCCTGTGAGAATGTGCATTGCTGACAGGAGAACTCAACTTGGAGTTGAAGACTGTAGGTTCCATCGCCCAACTGGTCCATTCAACCAGCCCTGTGGCTTCTTCCAGCTGTCAGAAAATCCACTTTGCCAACCTCTCTCTCTCTCTCTCTCTCTCTCTCTCTCTCTCTCTCTCTTTCTCTCTCTCTCTGTTCCCCAAATACACTCTCACCATTCCTTTTAATTCCTTGTGATTTGGCCTTGAGTTTTCTTTCATTTCTTCCTTTGCCTGGACGTGTCTCAAGAATAATTACTACGCTCTTTGCTTTAACGGAAGCCTGACTTTTCCTAGGGTCACAGGTTCCCCTGGGGCTCTAAAGAGCAGAGATTATTTATTCCCTACACTCCAAGTTCTCAGGGGAAGGAAGAGAATGGTAACACACTGCTAACCCCTGTGGCTCCTCTCATCTTGATGTTCTTCCTCCACAGCAAACATTCTCTGCTTGGAGACCCATGGCACTCATCCAGACTGTCTTCTCTTCTGTCTCTTGTCATCTCTGCTACTATTGAGTTCTTGCCATTCTATTTCCCAAGCCATAGATTTTGTGTCTGACCTGTGATTTTAATTTCCACAACCATCATAACTGGCGTCTTCAGTGTATACTCAGATAATCCATGGAATCCTTTGTTGAACTCACTTTTCCTCAGACTACTTAACCTTTACAATCTTTCCATTTCAGTGGTGTGATTTCTGATTACACTCAGAGCTGTTCCATCTCTGAATCCTCTGTATGGCTTTCCATCCTCCCAATGCAGGTGTTTAACACCTTAAACTTAGCACCTTCAGGGAGGCCTCCAGATGTTGGTCCTGTAAGTGTCACTCGCGTATCACTTGGGTATCCGGCTTTGATCTTAGTGGTCAGTCACTTCAATTGCTCATTGGCTGATGAGCAACTGGCTCTTTATTCTTTACCTACACCTATGTTTTAAGACAACTTCCTGGTTGTCTGACTATGGGTTTCATCGTCTCTTAGCAAAGCACTTTGGAGACACTGAAGGAAAAGAAAATATCGTGGCCAATTGATGCCCCAACGCTTGAAAAAGTGGCACTGTGATCATGGGTTAGTAGTGGTTTTTTGGGGGCTCTTTAGCAGAGGGTTCCAAAGGAATAGAGAGAAATGATTACAGAAAGGACTCTAGAGGTTCCTTCTCTGTACTAGAGTTATACTAACCCCTCAGAGAAATATTTTCTCCCTACTTTCGTTTCTTTGTTCTTTCCTTCCTTCTCTACCTCCTGCTCTTCTCATCTAGATCTCTTTCCTTTCTTTTTCTTATCCTTTTTTTCACTAACACTGTTACATCACCTACACCGTATGACCAAAAATATGGTTAAGTTCAAATTTTAATATTTTATGACAACAAAGACACGCTGTAGTTATTCCTCATCAAAATAGCCCCCTTCGCTTTGAACTCACCTACCCACAGTTCTTGCTAGTTTCTAAGCAGCACTGGAAGTCCTCTTACATGAATATTTTAGTCTCACTGGTATGGCTACAGTGATGTCCTGAATGCCTCCTAATCATTTACCTTTCATGGTCATTTTGACTTTGAGAAAGAGTCAAAGTCACACAGTACCAGATAGAGTATATAAGGTGGATGAGAACCCAGTGTAATGTTTTTATTTGACCGAAATTGCTGTAAATGTAAACTGTAAAATGCTTCAGAAAATGGCAAGAATGTCCGGGTGTATTTGAAGTGAGAGGGAGTAGTTTGAAGAATGTTAATGGCAATGTGTCTTTTCCTGTAATAAATTATTTTTAAAAATTTGAATGTTCACTGTATTTTTTATCATACCTCATATATTGTTTGTAGATCAAAACCGTGTGTCATAGGCCCAGAACGAGTAGAGTTTTCCCTCCTCTGTGCAGACACTAGCATCATTCAGACCTCTATGGGCAAACCAATTGCATAGCGCAAGGGAATATGACTTCCTTGGCTACCACTTTTAAGTTCCTAGAGGGCCGTGCCCAGGCACTATTTGTTTTTGTATCCTCAGAGATGCAAACATCTTACTTTTACTTTAATATATATAAGGCAACCTAAGGCCACATAGTCAGATGACAACAGACATAAGTGCATTTTCAAAGTCTGCTGAGGTCTTCAGCTGAAAATACCGTCAATAGTATTTCAATTTATTTGGTTTTTCATTGCCAGCATATTAATTAATTTTTGACAAACATGTAATGAACAATTTGTGGTTTGAGCAAGTACTTGAAGATCAGGGTGATTCTGAATCCTAGCGAAGATTTTGATACATAAAATAAAGGGAGAAATGCATAAATCAAACACTACAGTTTGAGACTCTATCAACTATCTTCCAGAAACTGAGTTAAGACAGAAAACTTCAGGAACAAATATATAGAAATGGACGTAAAATTAAATCTTGGTTGTCAGATCTGAGTCCAAGATCAGATCCCGCCTGACTGCACCAGATGTCAGGCCCAGGAGGGGACCAAGGTTCAAGGATGCAAGTTTGGATTCAACGAGCTTGGAGAGGAGTGCGAGGCAGTGTAGAAAGTCCAGTCACACTCTGCGTTTACTTTTCTCAACTGCACATGGGGGACAAGGGAAGCCATCTTTATTTTTGCTTCTGTGTTCCTCCGTTTTCTCTACTTGGTGCTCTTTTTTCCTCTTACTTGCTTATTTGAGTCTCTAATCAGCTATGCTGCTCAGTGTAATTGTTAGAAATTTTTGCACGATGGTGGCTTAGAGCCTTCCATTCAGAAGACGATGACATTATGGATTGCATCAATTACATTAGGTAACCAGGGAGGTTCTTACAAGTTGTCTGGAAGTGCTGAGTTAGTTAGCGGGCTGGGACTGTTACAGTGGACCGCAGAGTCGGATTACCACCAGGAGCTGCCCAGAACATCTCAGGTACGGCAGCTAATACGTTCAGGATCATAATTGCCCTCATTCAGGCTGTTTAAACACTGCTTCTTTTAGACAGCATGTTCTTTCATGTTAACGTTAATATTTTCCACACAATTAAGAAAACATGGATCATTCCACATGGAACATTTCAAAACATATACCATGGTTAAGGCCTCAAAAGAAGTCTAAATTGAAGAGAGTATTTAGAAAGAAACATATTCAGATAAATGCATAAAGAAACAAGAAAATTAAATGGGCTAAGTATTTAACTCAGGAAGTTAGGAAAAGAACAGTTGAATTTTGAATTATTGTGCGCTTTAAGATTTTTTTTGGTTTAAATAAAATGTATAACTTTCTGGAAACATTAAATATGCAAAAATTGTCACAGACAAATAGAAAATTCAATATATTAATATTTACTAAAAATGCATTTAAGAAATATTTAACTCTACTTTTCTCTAAAAATAAAAAAATCAGCTATTTACTCATTTTATGAATTTTTTAATTCTAAAAACAGGTGGATATAGGTCCATTATACTTAATGAAGAATTAATGAAAAATATCTCAGGGGCTGAAGGCATAACTCAGCAGTTAAGAGTTCTTGCCTGGCAAGTATGGGGCTCTGGGTTTGATTCCCTAGCACTACGTAGGCTAGGAATGGTGACACATTAACTGTAGAAAATAAATGAATTAATAGAAAATAAAGACGTGCACTACTAGGACTGGCTCAATTAAAAAAAAAATCTGTCCAGATAAGGTGCTGCAAGAATTAATTGTGTATCAAGTGGGACTTATTGCTAGAATGCAAGGGTGGTTCAGAATAGAAAAATCAATGAAAATGATATATGGTACTAACTGAATGAAGGTCAAAGATCATACAATCATCACAATTGATGCAGAAAAAGCATTTGACAAAATTCAACACCTCTTCATGATCTAACAGAGATAGCAAAAAACCTAACAAACTAAGAAGAAAATGAAGGCCCAAGATGAAAACTGCATAACTATGCTCACCGTACTTATCAGTGAAGACCAGTAATGTTTTCCTCCATTTGATTAATAAATAAGCAAACAATGAGGCAAGGATGCTTAGTCTTGCCTCTTATAGAACTAAAAATTGTAATTAGCTTGAACATCACATTATAATACATACATGAATTCTACACATAGCTCTTTATCCCAAAGTTATTTTGCTACAAGGCCCCACCGATGGAGTTGAGCTTTGAGACACTCTTTGTTACAATATCGTAGCAAGAATGCCCAGTAAACATCATAGAGGGATGGATGAGAAATGCAGGACAAATACGTTTCAAGGACTGAGTAGCATGGGTAGTTCTTAAAATCATAACACTGAGTGAAAAAAATAACAGAAAAAATGAAATAAAGGCAATACAGTATTTTTGTACTTAAAAATACAGGCACAAATATAAAAGTATATGCTATTCTGAAATTTATGTAAACAAAAGAATGGTTTTTTAACAAGTGTTAGAAGAAAGACAGTAGAAAAGGAGGATAAAGATGCAAACAAGAGAAATATCTTCTATAATTATTAATGCCCTGAACTGAAATCTTCTGAGAGAAATTCTTCTGAAACTCAACTGAAAACAAAATCATTTTCCTAGATATTTTCTTTACATTACTCAGAATGAGTGATAATTGGCCTGTTTTTTATGTATATATATATAAATTAAAATAGTTTTAATATTGAAAAACAATCTTGCAAATTTATCCTGTAGTCAACAGTATATTCTTAATCACATAATTTACATTATAATCACTTGAAAAATTTTTCTATAAAAATTTCTGTATTGATCTTGAGTGATTTTTGTCTCCTCTTGCCCTTTGGGTAACATCTTTCTAATAAAAATTATTGTCGATAATGATAATAGCCTCCTCCTCTCAGATTTATGCTGCATTAGGGTGTTTGTAGGCTATCAATAGAAATACCAAATATTTCTTAGTAAAAGCAGGGGACTGGATGGGCTCAGACTAAATGCATGTGTGCAAATGTCACACTGAACCAATTAGTAACATGTACCATTAGTATTAATAAATATTTAAAGGATTGGGGAAAAAAACAGTATCCATAACCCACCTCCATTTTTAAGTGAGGAATCCCTAAGGAAAACTGATTAAAAAGAGCCCCGTATATTAATATCCTAATGACAACAAACTCCACAATACTCTAAAATGAAAGAAAAGACTAAGCTAAGTTCATGAACAAGGTTTTAAAATTACTTTCTCCAATGATTTCTTAGAAAAATAAACGGAATCTCTTTCATATGCTGCTCACCGTATGTTGAGAGAGAAATATTTGTTTTGCATTTAGTACCTAGAGTGCGCATGCAGGTTACTAATGCAGGCTTCCCTTCTGCCCGCATCAGATCACAGCACAGCTTCGCTCACTGCCTGCTCCATTTAGTGCCCGGTAAACAGAAAGATCTCCTTAATTCTGCCCAAAGGAAATCAAGGATGTCCGTTTGGTTACTTTCTAGGCTACCGAAGGTCCCACACTAGATTTCTAGATTTCTAGTTCTTACACACTAGATTTCTGTAAGGTAAAGAAAGGCCTAGTACAATGGACCCACAGGTTGTTTTCAGAATTACCCTATTTTAAGCAGATGCTCTCTGTCTATTGAGGTTTGGAGCCCAGGATCCACTGATGAGTTTTTTGAGCTCACAACTGGCAAGAGGTGGGTTTTTCATGAGGGAAAAAAATCAGAGGTTGAATTGTGTGCTTACCTCTTTTCCCTGACTACAGAGAATGTTTTGCAACAGGTCACAATTCACATTTTAACTTTTGCTGTGTGGTCTTTACGGGTTATAAAGTTTGTATATTTTTTAAATGTTATGTTTTTTTCTTGATCCTCACAAACGGTCAGTGAGATAAGTAGAACAGTTATGTTTTCACTTTACTAACGGGGTAACTGAGACTCGAAGAAGTTGATTAATTTCCTAAAGTAAAACACAAGGCCAGAAACCAAACTCTTTTTTTCCCATTTTATTGACATGTATAAGTGCAGCACATAAAGTTTACATTGATCTTGAGTATTTTGTGTGCAAACATATCATGGCAAAATTACACATCCTCCCCTTTCTCCTTTTTGACCCTCCCTCCTCCTCTCCCTTCCCTCCAGTTCCCATTATCATCCCCCCCACCCCCCATGAGTGGAAGACTGCAGTGGCACTGCCTGGAGCAGTAGTGCGGGGCAGGAGGCTAAGCCCACAGTGGAGACGGCGCATTGGAAATGTGACTGTGCTGGGTAATTAGGTGGCTCGTGAAAGATGAAAATCAAGACTCTATCTCCACTCTACATACAAATATGTTCCCAATGGATCTTGTGGTTAGATAATAAGAAAAGAAATTGTGAAGCTACTGGAATGAAAAATGCATCTTACATAAAATCTGAGAGAGGGGAAACTTCCCTAATTACACGTCAAAATCCTAAATCACTGCATCACTGAAGAAAGATACAAGATTTGGGCTGGGGAGATACTTCAGTCCTATGGTACTAACCTAGCATATACAAGGCCCTGTATTTGAATCTCAGCAAAATAAGAAAATTAGCAAATGAATAGTTCTTAGGGCAAAACTATCAAAAAGTGAAAATAACAAGGACAAGTGGGGAATCCATTTGTAGTCAACATCACCAAAGGTTAAGATTCTTATTAATTATATAAACGTATAGTTTCTCAAATTAGAAAAGAACCAAGAACCCCAGAAACATGTTAAAGAAAATTTTCAAAAAGTTCAGAGAAAAAAGATATAAATGACTTCTGAAAGTGTCCAACAGGTGCTCAACTTTCCTCTCACAATGTAGGAAATGCAAAAATAATATTACATTAAAATATTCTCTCTCTTCTCTAGTTAATGAAATACAAAAATTGGACAGCATACTCCTGTGGGAAAGCTGTGGGAAAAAATGGTATCAATTTGCAGAAGAGAATTCGGCAATATCAGGCAGAATTATATACAAGTAATTTTGATTCTCAAATCCTACTTTTAGAAAATTATCACAAAGATGTACTTGGCAAAATTGAAGAGTGACAGATAAGCTTTAGATTCCAACATTATTTATGACCAAAAGACTAGAAGCAATCCCAAAGTCCCCAGTAAAAGACACTTGACGAAGCACAGTGCTTCCTGAAAACATTCACATAAAGTGAACTATTGGAAAAAAATAGAATAAGTAATCATTTTTGGAAGATACCTACAAAAGGATGGATAAATATTTAGTATATTTTTTGTAGTATTGACTTTGAAATTTTGTAAACATTTTACCTAAGTTTAAAACAAGCTAAATATAAAAAGTAATCACCAAAATATATCAGAAGCAGAAACAAAATGATTCAGTTCCTTTGTTTTTTCTGACCGAAATTTATATGGTAATGTATATGGTAATTTTTTTCTTCTAGTTTCTCTGTCTTTCCTTTGTGTGTGTGGGGGGGTGTTTTATTTTATCTTTATTGTTTGTCCTTCTTAGCTATAGTATGTTTACATAGTTTCAGAAATTGTGTTTAGTCTGATTCACTGTTTAAAGATTTCCGACTTTCTTACCAGGCCATCTGATATGAGTTTGTTTTCCCCTCGCAGAAATAGCTCGAGAGCTGGTCACTCACTATTTATGGTGAACATTTCTTGTTCCCGACTTTTATCTCTTCTGCTTTGCCTCAGCGAGGAACCACTAACTTTTCTTTCCATGATGCAACGTGCCCTGAGAGAAAGGGGAGAGAAAAAATGTAGTTAATTTGTAGCTAGGAATAATGAATGAAATCTATTTGTGTGATATCAAGCTAGGTTTCTGAAATATTTTTTAAAAGACTTAGCTGAGTTATAAAGAACTTCATTTTTCTTGCTCTTTTATTCTTTCTTCCTGGAATATAAACACAATGATTGTATCTTTTGCTGCCATCTTTCAACTTTGAGAAAGAATGCCAAATGTCACTGATGACTAAAGAAAGAAAGAAAGAGGGAAATTGAGTGCTTTCTTCATTTGGGCTTCAATGCTTTGACTAGAGATCATCTACCTATGGAATTCTTTCACAAGAAATAATAAGCTTTCAATTTCTCCAGCCATAACAAATCTACGTTGTCAGCACTTGAAGACAACTCCTAATCAATATGCCTCCCGCATAATCAGCAGATAACAAAGGTAGAAATCCTTCCCTAATGCAAAGGTTGTACTTGTTAGAATATCTGAGCTGTGCTTTCTCAGTGACATTGCGTTTTAATTGAAAACTTTATCATTTTAAATTTAACATTCAACACTATGTATACATATGGCATGTAACATGAAACATTTCGTATCTTTTTACCAACTAGAAATATTGCTCTTTTTTAGAATGTCATCTGCATGGTTGGCAGCCTCCTGTCCCCAGCACTAGGTAGCCTTTGTTTGCCCTGCAGGCTTCAGGTCTCCAAGAGCCAGACCTACCACCTGTCCTCCTATTTCCGCCCACAGACTGTCTCTCCTCCCTTTGCTAAGAACTTTAAAAAAAAGAACGAAAGGTGTAAGGTGTACATAGATTCACGTTCAGTGGGTTTCTCTCCAGAGAATGCTGAGGATACCACGCACTTAACTGCGTAGTCTCTGCGAGGTTAGGACTGAGGTGACAGCTGACCCAAGCTGGACCTTTGTTTTACTCCAGGTGTTTGATGCTTATTTCTTTAGTCCCCTTCAATTTGTATGAGTATTGAAGAGGACTGAATCTCAAGTAGTTTTAATCTACTATTTTAAACCAGAACCTCTCTGCAGTTTTTATAGTTCTATAAATACTGCAATGAGAATTTTTTTTGGGGGGGACAATACATTTTTGTCTTTTAAAATTTAGGATAGAGACAGAAATAAATGTAAAATAATAAAATTTTTATTTTAATGTCATTTCCCTTTTATTTTGAAACAGGGTTTCACTCTCTAGTTCAGGATGGTTCTGAACTCACTATGTAGCCCAGACTGACCTTGGACTCAGGACAATATGCCTACCTCAGCCTCCTGACTGCTGGGATTACAGGCATGCACCACCACGCCCAGCTTATGTAGTGCTGGTGAATTGAACTTGGGTACTTAGTGCTTGAGTAGCATTTCTAGACAAGTGCTTCAACCGCTGAGCTATTCCTCCAGTCCTTTGATGTCATTTCAACTGGCGTCTTCTTAAATGAATTCTACAAACAATTATGTGGAGTTATTAATGAAAGTTCTAAGATCTAGCATGCAGTCAGGAAATTCTATTGGTTGTTTCTAGCCATCTCCCTTCACGCTGGCCATTTCCCCATGGTACTGGTGGTTAGGCATTAGGGATAGCGCCTTTGATGTTTCACAAAGAGAGTATACACAGGACAATAGTCAAAATAGGTGTAAGGGGAAAATTCTTCTGGTAAATAAATTAACTACCAATTATTTTATCCAATCAAACCCATGTCTTTGATGCAGGATTTAGAAGCTTTAATATGCTAATGTGGTTTGAGATCCTCCAAGTGAATGACTCAGTGAGTGATACGGGGGAGAATCCCCAAATTTATTTGAATCCACAACCCCTTTCACTGAGGTATCTCCTGTAATTAGGATCCACCCCCTCAAAAAAAACCTCCTCTAAACACTGCTCAAAACATTTAAGTCTTTCAGTGAGTTTTGGAGAGTTAAAAAATAAGAAGAAAATAATGACAAATAGCTTCAAACACTATGGATATTAAAAAAAAACTAGTTAGCATTGTCTTTTTTTGATGCATCTTCCACTCTTTTTTTAAGATGGGACTTTTATTTAGTTGAAAATTATGCTTCAAAAAACTTTGATATTAAAAAAGGCTGATTAACAGATGAATATTTTCTTGATCTTCAAGTTAGAAAAAAATTAGTTATTTGAACTAGGTAGACTTAGGTACGTGTTTTAAAAGAACACACACACACACACAAATCAAAGACTTTAACATCCTCTCTGTGCATTTTAATCATAAAAGCATTATGAGCCTCAGATTGTAAGCAAGCGAAATACTGATGAATTTATGTTCCTTTGGAAAAACGAGTGAAACTATATCGAGGTAAGAGAAAGGTAAGTATTCTCTTTAAAATATGGCTGGACCAACCCAACAGCAAACACGTTTCAATTTATCCTCCATACTTCTATGATTAAAGTTTCTACTTTTATCTCCTTATCAAAAACATTCAGAGCTGTTTCTGGCAATTTCATTAATGTCTCCCTCCCCTAACTTTTAAATTATCTTAAGTCCACCCTCAAATGAAGGTGTAAACATCTCACTTCCCATCTCCCTTTCATTTCAACTCTCAGCCTTTGCCCTCAATTTTAAATACCTTTTCAAATTACTCCAGTGTGTTGGCTAGTTTATTGGTTGGACATCACTGACTTCTCGAGTTACAAGATTCACTGGTTGCTTCGGAGCAACATATTTTCTCACTCCTGTTTAGTTTAGCAGCAAATTTTTGTTATTTGTCTTAGTCCACATGGGTGTCTATAAAAGAATGCCATAACATAGGTGTCTTATAAGAAACAGAAATTTATTCCTTCCAGTTGTCGAGATTGGGAAGCCAGGATCAAAGCACCAGCCCACTGAGCATCTGGCACAGGCCCTATTCCCAGGTCATAGATGGTGCCTTCTAGTTGTGTCCTAACATGGCGAAAGCAGTGGTAGGTGTTGCTAGGGATCATTTAAGAGCACTAATTCCACGTAGAAAAATGTTGCACCCAAGACCTAAGCACCTCTGAAAGGCCCCACCCCTAATACCATCACTTTGGTGACTTGGCTTCAGCAAATACGTTTTGAGTGAACATTAACATTGGTACTATGTCACTTTTTGTTTTCCAGAATTGCCTTTAGTACAAGGCTCATGGAGTCCAACAATGATAAACTCCAAAGATACAAAGGAGATAAACTTCCCTAACTGCTCCCATCATAGGAAAACATCAAATTCACCAATTTCAGGTGGAATTTTCCCATGAAGTAAATTGCAATTTACAAATTGGAGAACTAGATTATTCAAGAGACCCTAAAATATTAACAGCGATGGTTTCTTGGTGCCTGCACGGTAGCTCTCTTATTTCAATGTTGTGCAATCTGAAATTTCTGCTAATATTGCTTCATCAGAAAAAAAATCAATAAGTGTCATTGGCCTTGTGAAGGCCATTCGAAAAGCTTCCTCATCTTCAGAAGTCAGGAAATAGTTCCCTTTTCTCTTACTTCCCCTCCTCTATCGCAATTTCCCTGCTGCACTTTTGATAGCCTTCCCGTAGTTGGCAAACATAGTCACTTACATTGCAACCGAATATTTGTTATCAAGGCTCGGCAAGGCAAGGTTGGTTTTCAAGGAAGATTTAATGGAGTAGATGTGCTCAAAGCAGTATTTTCCACATTCAAAGCGCAGATAAAATAATTACAGAGAAATATACAGCTGCAAATATTACAGATAGGTTTATGTGGTGTATACAGTGCACCCATCCCTTTCTCCCTGGTGTTTTAAGATCTTTCTTGAGGGTTTAAATAAATAAGGACGTTTGTTAACGATACAAATTTCTGAAATCAATTAACTCAGAATCCAAAGAAGTGGTGTAGGAATCTATATTTCTCCATTGGATTCTTTTATCACAAGAGTTTGGAAAACTGCAAGGGAAGGGAAGGTTTTAGGACTTGCCAGAACATAAACAGAAAAAATTAAAAGTTAAAAATTAAAATTAGATGGTGAGGTCAATGGGTAAGATTTTGGGTAGAGGCTTCTTGAAGGACATGTGACCTAAGTTCAGGGTCCCATTGGCTGGGAATGGGATAAACAAGAGTTTCTAGAATCATTGCAGATGAGAAATTTTATGAGGTGATTTGCTCTGTAACATCAGATCTTCTGAATAATGAAATCAGCATAGATTCAAGTGAAAAGTCCACCTTTCTTTTTCTAGAATGGAACGTGCCATGTTCTAACCTCCAAACCTTTTGAAGATTTGCCCTCCTGAGTTTTATATGAACACTGAAGTCAAGAAGGTCTCCTGCAAAACTCACTGCCAGGATGATGAGAAGCTTCCATACATTTGTATTCATTTACATCAAATGTGAACCACCCACCCCTGTGCAATTTTCCCTGCTTCTCCTATAGGGTTAACACAGATCACGAGGGATAATTTACTAAGGAGGAATTGCAGCAGAGCCGTTGATTTGGCGTGATAATTCACTTCCGTGTAAAATTCAATTATTACTGACAACTAAAGGTTAGTAACTTAATCATTATAAAGAACAGGCGTCTGGGTGAAGAAGAAGTAAATTAGGGGATTCCTGAGTCTTTTAATCTCTACCCCCCAGTGATTCTAAAGGATTTTTCAAGCCTTGTAAGAGCTTTCAAAAAATTCTCATCTCTTACTCTTGAATAGAATTCTTCCCATCAGTTCATTTTCAGAGTAATAGACATGTAAATACCAGCCATGAGTTTATGTATTTGCACAACTCTGTAATGATTTTTTGATTCTGTCTAACTATTCAGAAAATTTGGTCTTGATTTTTTCCCTTCTGGCATAGACCAAAGAGCGAACCACAGCCCATTTTTTTGAAAGCCCTGGCATCTGCTGATTTGTCAGTTTTGGTTAGTTCAAGGGGTGGTGTTTGTGAGAAAGGGGGCCATTTATAGGCGCCAGCATTGGGGAAAATTGGTTTTACCTTTACCAATATTAAATTCCCTGATTCTGCATTTATTTCGATATGCTTTGTGGCTGGGAAAACCACTGCATGCAGGATCTGGAATGCAAGAAGTTTCAAAACGGTTGCCACAGGGGATGGGGTGTGGCAGGGTGCAGGCTGGGAAGCCTTACACCTGGGGCAGGCCAGCTCCGCCTCCTGCCTCTGTGCATGTGACCCAAGGCCTGGCTCTGATGAGCTAGCAGAAACTCCGCAGAGCTGGAATCTGTCCTCCCCTCACTACCGCTCCCCATTGGGGTAGTTAGCATGCGTTTAATCCATTCATGTTTGTTTTGGAATCCATCGCTGCATCCAGACCCAGGGGACTGCTACCAAAGAAGTTTCCCAGCTCAGCGTTTTTATTACTTTTATTTTTTGCTCTAAAGAGGAAAGCAGGACAACTAGTTTATAAAATGCTGACAGAAATACACAATAATTTAGAGAGTTTTCACACACAGTCTTCAAGATTCAATGCCCGACATCTTCTATTTTTGTTTCAACTCATCCTTTTGAAACGGCTCCCCACGTCCAGAGATGCTGTGAAGGTACAGTGAGCAGTGAGCTATTTGCAAGCAGTATGAGCACGACGATAACCCTTTTAAAACTTGTATCTATAGAGCGGGCACTTCAGAGGGGAAATAGGTATAATGACGCGTCTATGGGGTCCCCCCCGCTCCCCGCCCTTCTGCGTATTTCTTTTCAAGCTGAAGAAAGCCTGACTAGGTAGCTGGCCTTTAAGCCTTCAATTAATTGAACAAAGATTTTTAAATTGTTCAATTGGTTTCATTAGGAAATGTACAATGAAATAATAAAGTAAAACAAATGATATAAAGCAGAGCCACTAATTAGCTCTACATGATTGATATAGCTTTGGACCAGGCATTTGATCTCCAACAAAATGCAGTTCCTTGTTAAGAGGATTTTTAATTGATGTGCAGAGAGGTATTAGATGATGTTGGAAAATAATTACTCCAAAGCTATTCATGCATTTGGCTGAACATAACAAATGAAGTTTGGGCACTGGATCTGGCGAAGTGGACACGTGCTAATTAATAACAAGAAGAACAGGCGTCTTTCAGGCATTTTTAACCCAGTATTTGCTAGGAGATTGCTGAGCAATTACGTGCCATAATGAGGTTGTCTTATAAACAAGATCAACATTACTCAGACGTCAGCGGAGATTTTAAATTCATGCAACCCATATGCATTTTCTGGTTGTTATAGATTAAATTGTGGAGCTAACCAATCAAGATCTCTGCTCAAAGTTCAGGTGTGATTAAAGAAATATCATAATGAGATAGAAAACCTTTGCTGTTTCTTAATAATCAAGATAGGGCTGTCCTGTTAGAAAAAAAGAAGTACTTGAGCTCATGTCAAAGCACAATATACTTAAAACAACTTTTCTTGAAGATATGAATATTGACTAGGGTAAATATGCTCTTCATCTCTAAAAACTTGATGAGCATATGCACTAAGTTACACATAATTTGTTAAATCTGACAAGAACGTTAAATTAGCATTTGGTTGGTTTCGGCCAAATTCCTTGCTCAGAAAAATGTGTGCATGTTGACATGAAATCAGAAGGACTTATGGGTGAATATCTGAAGGCAGAATTTGTCTTTCTTTGTCTTATATAAGATTCTTTTTCTTGTGGTGGAAAAGGAAGCTAATTTGTGATAATGTCTTTATAGTCAGACATAACTAGTTTAAGAATTTATATAACTTAGGTTGAATCGTGATGTGGAAAACCTGGGGTTGGCACAAATTGAACTTAATAGTTCATCTTACTTTTGCAGGGTATAAACTCAATTTCAGTAATCAATTTAATATTTGTCCTCTTAAAAGTTTATTTTATTTCAATAATTTTATATGATTCTAAAAGTTCTCTACCACAAGGCCAGAAACTCTACATTTTCCTATTAATGGTGGTAGACATGACTCTTAAAGACTTTCTAAGTTCTTGCCAGATCAAAAAAAAAGTTACGTGTGAATTGTGTATATTTATTCTGAAGATTGAGCACTTGTAATGTAGGGGATTTGTGTAAAGGGTGGGAGGCAGGATAGAGTTGGAGACAGGAATTCATGACTACATTTTCTTGATTTCTTTATGAAGCTGTAATAGTCATCTTAGGTCATGTAGAATTCTCTTCACCTGGAATGGTACCTTTTAAAACTATGCTGAGCAATTAACCCCCTAATTAAAGAAGGATGTATGCATTTATTCATAAAGGCTTTATTCACTGAAAGGACAGGATTTAAGGCACTGTGCTCTGTGATTATTCTCTATCACTCTTACCATTGATTATCTTGATTATTTAAATTTATTTTCTTTGGTATTCAATATTTGATTTTAAAAGATAATAAATTATTTAATTTGCCAACAGAAAAACTCATAAAGTGGAGCAGTGATTAGGAAAGTGCGCTGAACTCTTAGATCAGTCTCAAGTCCCCCTCTCCTTTTTTGAATGGCATAGTCTGGCAGCAAGGGGAAGACAGGATGGCGAAGGTACAAGCTCAGGGGTTCTCTAAGCTGCCTGGAGGCAACACGACCTGTACCAGGAACAGAAAGGCATGGAAGGCAGTGTGTCAAGAGAGGTGGTGATTTTGTCTGAATGGGGTCAGATGCACCGCATTGCTGTGGCCTGGAGAACACATAGGATTTGGCCAGGTGAAGCATGGAAGAATTCTGGTGGGAAAATTATGTTGCTTCTCTGAAACAAATGAATGAAGCTGAGTTGTCATCTATTTCTATGGAGACAGAAAGAAAAGCAGAGGAATGCGAATCTCAAGGAATGAGCTGAGCCGACCCCTCTCCAAAGGACAAGTGTTCATTTTGATATGAGAACTTAGAGACATGCAAGAAGGTTTTTGAGAAGAAAGGCCCCCTCCTTGCGGGCGAGCCATGGAACCATCTGAATAAACAATGCAGAGTAACAACAAACAGAAAAATCTGTGGAATCTAAATGAAAGGTTGGATCTGTCTTTAATGTGACTATTGAGTGCATCCTAACACTTCTGAAGGAAATTCTGTGGACGGTTAGTAACACACCAATTACATACCCCATTTATACTGCATAATGTTAAGTGAGAGGAGAGTTTTGAAAATGTAATTACAAATTACGACCATGTTAAATAAATGAATAGGAATAAGGCTCAAAGGAAATAAGCCAGAGTGCCAATACTGGTTTTGTTGGGGTGATGAGATAATGGATCATTTACCTTTTCTTTTTTTTAAAGTCTCCTGTAAGTTTTTCAAATTGCTTTATAATGAAAAAATTTTTTAAAAGAATATATTACACTAAGTTTTTAAAGGCAAAAGTGAGAAAGCTTCTGGAAAAGCAATTGCTAAATCTCATCGTTCTTCTACCTGGAAACCCACCCACGCTGACACTGCTGAACAATTTCATGGCATCAAAGAGTGAAGTGTTCTACCCACTTAAGAGAGGAGAGGGCATCATCACCTTTCCCCGGGAGCTTGTGGAGAAGACCTGGAAGACCACTTTGTTCACCTCCACACAGAGAACATCAGCCTAACAGGCAAGCCATTCACTTATAAAATCTAGTGTTGGCAGAACTGGACTAACTTGGCTACCCATGAAAGGAGCCGTGGTCCAAGATCATTTTCTTTTCTCCCCATCATGTGGAAAAGACAGCCTCCATTAGATTAAAAATAGCCCTGAAATGTGTTTGAAGAGTTAAGAGAAATTACTTGCTGATAGATGTCTCTTCTTTGTGCAAGGAAGATCACAGGATAAATACCTTCCTTTGTACAAGAAAGTGTGCTGAGGATATGAAGTTTCTTCTGCACCTCTCTTACAATCAGACTTTAACATACCACATAGTTAAGCTCGAGTGTGAGCCCAGCCGTGGCATGACCTGGAAACTGGTTATAAGTGCCAAATCTCAGTCCTAGTGAATACGAGAGTGGGGCCTGCCCGTTTTTATAAGAGGTTCAGGTGATTCTGAATTCTACATCTTAAAACCTGAGAACAACACTTCTGCTGTGGCAAAGGACATGGCATTCAAATCAATAGCTTAGGGTTAGATTTCAATCGCTTACCTGTCAGGTAAATTTGGTGCAAGAGAGAAGTTAGTGGGAGAAAGACATGGAATTTCAATAATTCCCATCAGCCTCTTCCTTGAGTAGAAAAAGCACATATAAAGAATTTGAATAATTTTGAGTTTTATTTTCTTCCCCCCCATTTTATTGATATGTATAAGTGCAAAATTTAAGGTTTACAATGAAGTTTAGCATTTTGTGCACTTACGTTTCTTATCAAGGTGACAAGTACTTAGTGAAACAGGGGGGTAGGGCAGGGAGAAAGGGAGGGGTGGGTTGTGTTTTATTTTCTTTAGTGGACTGTGTTTCTTTGTTCACACTTAGATTGGACTATCTGGGTGGCACTTTTGTAAGTGAGGCAATGACAAAGGAAAGGAGTCGCAATTGTCATATGAAGAAAAACAATGGCATGGATTTCCACAGTGGCTATATCCCAGCCACGTGAGAATACGGGAAAGAGAAGAGTTCACACACAACATCATTCCTAAAAGGTGGGAAACGAAAGGAAAGGCCTGGCCAAGAAGCATAGCTAACTGTCTGGGAACAAAAAGAGAGGGAAATGTTCCTGGAAGAAGCCCAGGATCCACATGAGCTGGTAGCAAACAAACCAAGAAGCGCACGTGTTAAACCACGCCTCTTGTTAATTTCTCATCTGCGGTTTTCGCTCAGGCAATGGTAGCATGACTAGCTACATGACTTGCAAAACCCAGTGCAAGACAAAAACACAGGGACTTTTGTTCAAAATATAGGAAAAACAATGTTGTTAAAGGTTAAAAAAATGTTTTTTCTTTCTTCTGCAGCCTGGCTCTGATTTGTATTTGTGTTTGTTATTTAATATTGTTGTAAGGAAAATTATTATTTTGCATTGTTAATATGGTTTTTGCTGTTATCTTGGCACGTGCAGCACCATTTTTAAATGCAAATATTAGAGCTTGAATGCAAATATTTAATTTCTGTGTGGAATCATTGAGCTTGCTCTACACGGGGAGAGGTGACTTGGGGGTATCCCTAAAAACACTCAGGTAAGACAGAAACAAGTCAGATGCAGGACTGTTGGAAGGAGGAAGAGCAGGGTTCTAGGGCACCACGCAAGCTGAGGAAGTGACCAACCTGCATGGAATATTGCTAGGGTGAACGTGGGCCCCAGAGGTTCCCAGGAGCCCCTACCTTGTGTATTGGAGGAACCGAAGGCACTCAGGCCCGGCAGCGGTTGACTTTCTCCTTCTGACAGGAACTACATTTGCATGCTAGGTCTCCCGTAGAGAGGAAAATGTGGGCAGAAATATACCCTTCCTGTTGACTTGATCCCTAATCATGGCAAGCGGTGACTCCAAGCCAAAGGTGTACTGCATATCTGGATAGGGAAAGAGTAGATTGTTCCTTCCCACTCAGCTGCTTGTGGATGCGCTGTGGACTTGTCTTGAACAACCCCGACTCTTCTATGCCCTCCGGGAGTGGTGGAAATTGACGGAAGATGTTATGATTTGGATCTGGAATGTCCCCCAAACCTCTTGTATTTGGATGTTGAGGATTACAGGTGCTTTGTGAAAGCAAGTGTGTGGTAGAGGGGCATGTGGAAGATTATGGGCATACGGCGCATTAGTGGGCATGGGACCCGGAAGGGGTAGATCAGTGTGGCATGACCTGGAAGTGAATATACTAGCTCCACCCTTCCTCTTTGGCTTCCTGTCCGGCATGCTGTGAGCAGCTGTCCTCTGCCCGAGCATTCCTGCCAAGTGCTTCTACTGTTGCTGGCCACTCATGAATGACTGTGTGAGACCTTCTGAAATGTTAGCTAAAATAAGTCGTTAATGTTGGATATTCTACCTCAGCAATGAAAAAGTAACTAATGCAGAAGACAATAGTCCTACAAGGGGGGAGGTGGAGAGAGTGAGGCTATATGGGCCTGGGCATATGAGGATGTGGGACAATTCAGAGAGACTATAGAAGATGGGGCTGCAAATGAGCCCAGACCCAAATTCTCCATCTCTTTTCCTCCTCTGCTCCCAGGCTCCACTTGCCTTGCTTGCCTAGGCTTATAGCATCTACTATAATCAAGATTCTCAAGGCAGAAACCACGAACATGGGCCCTTGTAAACCCTACGTGACTGTACCGTCACTGTACAACGAAGCCATCTCTCCTATAATGAATGTAGTAAGCCAGAGAGCAGGAAGCCATGGAGAAAGTGGCTTGAGCCAAATCATTTTTATTTAGAACCTATTCTGTATTTTAGAAAGTCTGGAAACTAATAAAATAAATTTTCATTTAATTTAAGGTGGTCAGGGCATTTGGTCAAGCATCTTACTGAAGCCATTCTTCACTAGCTTGCTATGTTAGACAAGGACATTGTTCAGAATGGAGAGTTCTAAAATTCTCTGGAAATTTTCATGCACCTCATGGCTCATTAGAATGTAATTTCTTACTGATTTGGAAAAACATCTGAATTTACTAAATTCAGAAGTAGAAAAGGAAAAGCACCAAGTTTAATGATGTTAGAGTGTATGTGCACTCGGAATTCCAATGGATTGTGCAGCATCTTTCATTTCTCATTGTGGATCTCCTTTGGAATTGATGACATTTGTGTGGTATGTGTGTGTGTGAGTGTGTTTGTGTATGTGTGTGTGTTTGAAGCAGATTTGTTTCTCCCTATAAGCCATGTTCTCTTGAAGGCTCCAACCTGGAGTCAGAAGCGAGGTACACAAAGACCAGCTGTGGTCATGGGTTATGGGCTGGAAGCAGGATGCCAAGAAACCTTTTCTTTTGACTGGATTATTCTTCCAAGCGTCCCATCCTCTTTTTGTTTCTTTTCGCCAGTGATTCATCTGTGCAAACGAATACAGTGTTTTCATGTTTAGACAGACTTCTCAAATTCCTCTCAGTGTTTTGGTTGAAGGCTATTTTGATATTTTAATGCTTTTTGGTGTAGGGTCTATTTCAATGACTAACAATAAAACTATTTTCCCAAGACTTTTTATAATTCAGTTTGTCAAATACTATTATTTTAATTGACTTGTTCAAAATGACTCTGGACTATCCTGTCCAGTGTTATAACTATAAGAATAGTAAGGTAGGGTGTGTGTGTGTGTGTGTGTGTGTGTGTCTGTTTGCTAGTGAATATGAAACATAGGGCTTTCATACTGAGATATATATCCAGGCCAGTCTTTTTTTTTGAGACAGGATCTTATTACGTTACTAGTTTGCCCAGGCTGGGCTAAAATTTGAGACGCTCCTGCCTCTGCCTCCCGCAGTACTAGGATTATTGGCCTGTGCAACTGAACCTGGCAATTGTTTTCATACAAGCTGATTGAACTACTTCTGAGCAATTCGTGACCATTTCTTCTGAAGAGGTTACATTTCATGACTATCAGTGATAAATTTACATATGCATAAAAATTTCTATACCACTAATCCTCTCATGGAAAATAAATGGCCTCTGATGGTTTGCTATATTTTGCTGCCTCTGGTATCTTCTTGAGTCTTCATCCCAACCCTATGGGAGACAGGGCGCTGCTGCCCTTATAGTTCTCAGAGACACGGGGGAGTTGAGCTAGTTGTCAAAATCACACAACTAAAGAGTAGCAAAGGGATTAAGGTAACAGTGGTCATTAAACTTCAAAAGTCCCATCACGGCCCCTGTGCTCTCTTGCCTCCACTTCTTACCTTTTCCAAGGAAACATAGCTTCCTGCTTCTTACCTTCCCAAGAAAAGAGATCATTCCACTCTTGGACCCCGGGGGCCGCTGACTCCTGGCTGTAGGTCCTTCGCACCTTCTCTCCCCTGAGGCTCCTTCCTTTCCTTCAGTTTGGTGTCTTCTTACTCGAATCTCTGCGAAGAGGAAAGGTGGGGAGGGCAAGCCGCGCTCCGTCTCGGCTAACTCATCTTTGTCCTCTAGGGCTCCTTCCTCCTTTCTCTTCAGTGAGTCACTTATTTTGAACAGAACATGTCTTTGCTGACTGAGCTATCAGCGGTTT
Organism: Ctenodactylus gundi; assembly: GCA_004027205.1. Classification (NCBI taxonomy): domain Eukaryota; kingdom Metazoa; phylum Chordata; class Mammalia; order Rodentia; family Ctenodactylidae; genus Ctenodactylus; species Ctenodactylus gundi. Next base: position 1,393,627 of record PVKB01000010.1, on the reverse strand, counting down.
TGTGGCCTTGAGCCTATTATTTTGAAACCTAACTGGGCTTCTTCCTTTGGGGGTGTGTTCCGATTTACTGTGAACATAGCACAAAGCACCATGAGCATCCTGGCAAGGTATGTCCGGGTAGAGGAGCTGGTGTGGAAAGAACAAGTTGTTCCCTGGCGCTCAAGGTCAGCTTCCCGCAAGAACCGCCTCAGCGTTGTTTAAAGTAGTTTTCAGGACTTGCCTCCCTTTTTCACCAGCGTTCAGGCAACTTAACCAGAGAGAATGTTTATTGCGCTTCTATCTGAAAAGTAGTGAGCCCAGGTTCCAGCAGACGCATGACAAGGCAGGAGAACTCAGGTCCTGGGTCCTACTGCCTCTGCCCTGTCCTCCCATGTTTGTGGCCTCTGGCCCTTCTTTGATCTCCTGCTCTCTGCACATTCTCAGCCACATACCTCTTTGATATGAAAGCAAAGTGAGAAAAATACATTTACAACAAAAACAAACTGTGCAAATCTGAGGGGCCATTTCTAACAATATTTTGGAGTCTTGTTTGATTATTTTTTAAATGTTTGTGCAGTTGTTTCTGTGTCTTTTTGTTGTGAGCCTGTATCAATATTTTCTGTTTTAGGGGGCAAGTTCCTGGAGAGAAATTGAATAGTTATCTGTTTTTCTTTTCCATGTCTCCACAAAACACCCTAACTATGTGGTTACTTTACACATTTTTCATGTCTAATTTTCTCTTCCTACTCCCTCCTCTTTTTGTTCTATTTCTTTTAGAAAAAAAATAAAGAATTATTTAACTCTAGGAAATATTTATTTTTCTTTGAAAACTCCCAGATAGCCTAAAAGAAAGAGGAAGCCAGCAGGGATGCGAAGGGGGAGGGATGGTGCAGGGGCTTGAGAAATCTTCTAAAGACAATGGCATCTCTCTCTCTCTCTCTCTCTCTCTCTCTCTCTCTTTCTCTCTCTCTCTCTCTCTCTCTCTCTCTCTCTCTCTCTGTGTGTGTGTGTGCGTGTGTGTGTGTGTGTGTGTGTGTGTGTGTGTGTGTGTCATTTCATGGAGAGAAGGAAGCAGAAAGTGGTATTCCCTTGGAAGAAATCAGAAGTTGAGATAAAAGAGCACAGGGACCATCACAGCACTTCCGTAGTTCAATGACCACTGTTTGTATCTTCCCCTTCCTCCACACTAGCTATGTGATCTCTAGTAACTAGTTCAAATTCTCTGCGCCTCTGGGAACTTTGGCAGCAGTAATATCTGATATAAAGGCATTCACTGGGCTGCAGCAAATGGCTAATGAGATACCCTCTGTAATGTTTCTGACACACAGTAGACACTCAAATGCCATATTTTTCTTTTCCAGGAGATGTGTTGGGTGCAGCGATGAGTGTCATTTAGGTGTGTTGGGATAGTGGATCATAGTCATTTGTTTCTGTTTTCTGTGATAAGAGAAATGGGCATCTGTGGTCTTTGAGAGGGACCTCTGTCGTTAGTGTTGACTTGAAAATCCAAGTTTACCTGTAATCGATTTTAATGTGAATTATGTGGATATTACTTATGGAGGATGACAGGGTAACAGAAAAATGTCTTGTGTTCCAGGTCTGTTCAGGGACAGCCACCTTCTGGTATTTCTTCTGATTTTTAGAAAATAAAAATATGCAGTGTTTTTCTTCTTGTAGATTGGGTGTTTCTGTTTTAATATCCAGTTCTTTGCTCCATTTTGATCTGATTTTAGTGTGTGGTGACTACCATACATTATCCTATGTATGGTAATTCAATTTTCCCAGCACCATTTTTGGAGATGCTGTCTTTTCTCCAGTGGATTAAAAAAAAATCAGGTGATTGAGGGTGCTTGGGTTTGTTTCAGTATCCTCAATTCTTTTCCATTGGTCCTCCTGTCCCTTCTTGTATAGTACCATGTAGAATTAATTCCTAGAAGACATACGAACAGGAAAGGATTTTCTGAACAGAACACCACCTGCACAAGAAAACTAGAATGAAAAATGGAACTACTTGACTATACCCAATTAAATAGTTTTTGCACAGCAAAGACAATGATTAACAGGGTGAAGAGAGAACTCACTGAATGGGAGAAAATCTTGGCCAGCAAAACCTTGGACAGAGGATTACTGTCTAGAATATGTAAAGATAAAAAAACCCTAAAATAAATGACCCCATCAATAAATGGGAAGTTGAAATAAAAAAATTGTCAGAAGACAAAATACAAATGGCCAACAACCACATGGAAAAGTGTCCAACATTGTTGACCATTAGAAAAATGCAAATTAAAACAGCATTGAGGTTCATCTCATTGAAGTGAGAATGACCTACGTTAAGAACTCAGAAAACAATTGTTGGCAAGGCTATGGAAACTAGGGAACACTTCTACTCTGTTGGTGGGGCTGCAGTCTGCTTCAACCATTATGGAAAGGAGTCTGGAGATTCTTAGAAAGCTGAGAATAGAAATCCCATTTGATCTAGATACAGCTCTACTGGGCATGCTCCCAAAAGAAGTCAAGTTGGCATATCATAAAGACACACACATATTCATGTTTATGGCAAAGCAATTTATAATAGCTAAATCTTGGAAATAACTTACCGATCAACAGAGGAATGAATTTAAAAAGAAGATATGGTGTCTATGCACCATGGAATACTATGCAATCATAAAGAAAGACAGCTATGAAGTGTTCGATGAGAGAAATTAGGACCATCTTGAGCAAATAATGCTCAGGGAAATGGACCAAACACCAAAGACTGATTATCAGTGGGTGTTCCTTCTACAAAACTTACAAAAATAATTGCATAAAATGCCCTCAGCATGAAAGAGAGCAGGAAAAGGGGCAAAGAACTGCTAGAAAAGGGGTGAATCTCTGAGCCTGAGAGAAAGGAAGGTGTGGGGCAAGGATAAGAAGGAGGGGAAAAGTGGCTGAAGTAGTGTAGATGGCCACTGTCTCCCCAAAGCATGTGTTTTCAATGTGTTATTGAATCTGTAGTCCATGCTTAATAAATGAAAATGAAAAAGACACTATCAATGACACAAAAAGAAAATATGGAATGACCTTGACTGCAAAGTATCAATCAAAAAGGAGAGAAATCGAGTCAGTAGCCTAAATAATTGGTCCCCACTACACCATCTAACTTGTGATCTGAACCCACGAGAAAGGCTAGTTCTGTGTGTGGCGACCATCTGAACCTGGTTATATTATATTTGGAGATGTATTTATGTTTCTACTGTCCTATGAGTTTAGACACAGAGCCTCACTGTCTTTTCCCTGGTCTCACTGCAGTAAACCCTGGGGGTAAGGATGTGCACTCCTCCTGTTGCAGGGCTCCTAGGTCACCCAAACTGGTGACAGCAGGTGACGACAATGGGTACTGAGAGCTCTACCTCATACCTTTGATGAGTGGCCCTGGGGCAGACAGGACAACCCCTCCCAAGCTAAGGCAGACTATACCTGAGAGGTATCAAGGAGGCCAGGCTGCCCAAGGCTTCTGTGGGAACCTTAATGGCTCAGTAGATTGGAGAAACAACATTCCATAGAAGACATGAAACTGCCGTTCTGTGCAGGCATGTAGTTCCACCTTGCGTCTCAGGGGCAGCTGAGCTCCCAGCAGGGCAGAGGGCTCACTAGAGTAAGTCCCTGATCCACTGCCACCATCCTGGTGAGATTATGAGCCATGCGTCTAAAACAAACTCTCTCCGACATGTTTCATGCCCACCAAAGGTAGAGTGACAAGGGAAAGTCAGTTTCCTTCAACCTTATCCCCTCTCTAACCCCTCTTTTCCTTGTAATTTTGCTTCAAGTAAAATCATGTCACAGGTAGTGTGCAAGGGTGGCTAAGTAGACAGACTACATATATGGCAGTCAAGAAACGTGCATATAGTGAATGGTGGTGACTTAACAAAAGGACTAACTGATTCTGAGCAATTGGGTCAATCTCTCTTGGGAAATTGACCATTAAAAAAAAGTTGTGTATTACGAGTCATGTGTTCAAGGCTTAAGTGACTGAAGAATCATTGAACTGATCAAGAGTCAGGATTCTTTTAATATTTATAGCAGAATTCCACTTAGACCGTCGGGATAAAATGGAAAACGTTTATTGTCAAGACACAGAGGGCAGGGCATGAGGGACTGTCGCCTCAGAGCAAGTCTCCCCCAGATTTTCCTTGACTCCCATCTTTCTCACAGAACATCCGCAAAGGCCTCTTTTTAAAATTTCTGCGCCACATGGAGTCTACAATGGTTCTTCTTAGGTTGGAAATTGGATCACAGTAGTTCACTCGAATTACTGAACTGGATTTCCACTACACAGAGAACTCTATTAGATTCTTAAATGTCTGCAAAACCACTCCTCACCTGAGCCCTGACTGTGCTGTACCACTGCTCAACACTGGACAAGGCCATCCCAGGTCAAGAAATCCCTCTTTATTTCTCAGGATTTTTACGTTTGTTTTAATTAAAGCAGAGGCAAGGGGAATGAAATATGTAAGAATATGTAAAAATCTGGACCAGTGGTGCCTACCTGTGATCCCAGCACTCTAGGAGGCTGAAGAAGGACTGAACATTTGAGCTTAGCCTGGGCAACTTAGTGATCTAGGGAGATGCTATCTCAAAATCAAAACTAAAAGAAAGATGGAGATGCAGTTCAGTGTAAAGGCCCCTGGCTTGATTCCGGGTTTAAGAAGGTCATACATAGATAAGTATGTTTATGAAACACCTAAGAAAATACATCAGTTTGCTAACAGTGTTTGTATTTGTGAGTACATTACAGGAACTTCTATATTATCTTGGAAGTTAAAACTTTCTGGAATCCTTGGTTGTTTTCATCATAAGCATGCCTTTAAATACATGCCATCAAGGGCTGGGGTCTTGAGTGCTTCCCTAGCATGCATGGGACACTGGGTTCACTACCTCAGGGCCACATAAAAATTCACTGGGCATAGTGAAATATGCTTAGAATCCCAGTGCTTACAAGGCTGAGGTAGGAGGATCATTGCAAGGTCCATGTCACTCTATACTACTGGATGAATTCAGTACCAGACTGTTCTACAGAGGGAGACTCTTCCAAAAAACAAATGAGAAAACAACACACACACACACACACACACACACACACACACACACACACACACACACATTAAAAAAAGAACATCATCAAGCTGTGCTAGGTGGGACTCACCTGCAATCCTGAGTCCAGAAATCTCTAAATTCTCTTTACTCAAGGCCTTTGCCATAGCTCCGTCTCTTGCCCATATGTTCTTGTCTCCTCACCCTTCAGGTGCCTGACTCTATTTTTCTTCCTCCAAACCTAGGTGCAGTGTCAGCTTTCCTGGACCCCCATGTAGAAATCAACTCTCCTATCACTTCGCTTTATAACATAGTATAATTTTCTTTTCTAGACTTTATCATCCTTTGCAGCCATATATATATATACATATATATATATATACATATATATATATATACATATATATATGTATATATATATGTATATATATACATATATATATATATATATATATATATATATATATATGTTTTGAGAATCTCCCCATTTCCTACTTGACTGCAAGTTCCCTGGGGATGTTCATGAGAGAAATAGTATATGACATATTTGAGTGGGTTTTAATCAATGCTTTTCAATTTGCCCAGCTATTTTTTGACATCACCATATGACTTTCCAACTTCCCTGTGGTGTTCAGCTTTCGGTGGAGAAAGTTCATGCGACTGACAATAAGTTACGTTGTGACTATGTAAGCGAACGGTATCCATGTATTACGTGCAATCGAGAAGTTTGCGTATCTCAGGTATCTCTCTGTAATATCATAGCTAATGGCTTCTCAGAGTCAGCTATCAGAGTAGCCAGCCAACAAAGCTTCATGAATATTTGGTTAAAGAATATTTGAGACTCACAGACTGGCTTGTTTCTTCACTAATTTCTGCACATAAGCATCTTGAACAACCTCATTGCTTCTAGGAATGTATTAAGGCTCAAATGAAGTTCAAATACAATGAACTTAAATGAAGGTCTTACATGAAATTCATACACAACAATAATGATATAAAAATTAATTTGAGGCAAATAAGCCAACGGATTCAGCTTACTTCTTTAAGTGTTTTTGCATCTTGAGGAAGCAAAGCGATTTTTAATTCAGTGTACATTTGCTTGTTAGCATGCAGGCATTTTAATAGTGCAGAGAAAACAAGTGTGATCATTAGGATTTTCTCTTTGAGCACATTTGCTACTGCACTATTTTTTCCTTCCATTCTAGTTTGTTAGTGTTCTTTCTTTGGTCATCTCTCCCTGGGTGGTTATTTCATTCATCAGTTTCTTATTTCATTTGCAATCAGTTGCTACCAACTGAATTGATAAGGAATATAAGATTAACTTGTGAAGCCTTCTGGAAAACTGTCATCCCTTCCCAAGGGATGTTCTAGCTAGGAGATGTGCATTTTCCCAAATAGAGCACCCGGTGTGTCAGGAACAATGTGTGTTAAGTGTAGGCTTCGCAATGGAGGGACTCAAATTCGAGAGTTGTTGCTGTGTTACCTGGGGTCCCTTGCAAGTGGAGGATGAAAGCTAAGACTTGCTGTCCTTTATTACTGTAAAAATTAACTGCATTTTAAAATGCAAGGTGCTTAGAACAGTGCCTGATACGTGCTAAACATTCGATATATGATATTCATTCTTCTTCTTTTTTCCTCTTCCCTTCCTCTCTCCATCCCTGCACCTTTCTCTCTCTGTCTCTCTTTCTCTCCATTCCTCCTTTAGCCCTTCCTTGTTTCTCTTGTTCTCTTTGAGCCCCACCAAGTTCTACAGCTGAATCAGAACATGCACAAGTGAAGACAAGTAACTAAATATTTTCAGACTAGAGAAAGATGTCTCCAATCAACAAGGAATTCCTTCAAAATTTATTTTTTGTCATTATCAATAAAAGACTTCGATATGAGCTCTTGCACAAGTCTACCCTGTAGATACAGTTTTGAGTTTTATTTTTATCTTAATTTTATACACATAGACGAGATCTGCATGTTGTTCAGTGCATACAATGAAATAATATTCAGCTTTCCAAAGAAAAGAGCTTTTGACAGAACATTGAAGACATCTGATAAGGGAGATAAACCAGAAATAAAAAGACAAGTATGAGGTACTGAGAGTAGTTAAATTCTTAGAGAAGAAAGTGGAATGGTAGTTGCAGGGATTAGGGGAAGCAAACACTTAGAGTTTGGGAAAATGAGAAAGTGCTGAAATGGATGTTTTGTGACGGTTGCATAACCACGTGGGTCAACCTAATCCCACTGAACTATACACTTAGAAATGGTTAAATGGTAAATTTTCTACCAATGTGCGTTTTGCCTCACTTAAATTAAAAAGAAAAGACTGCAAAGTAAACAAAGCATGAATCAATATTTTTGTTTTCCTACTCCTCCCATTTCTTCACTGTTCCCTTAAAAATTAAATTTTATGAGTTTGTTTTGCTTTGAATAATTAATACTATTCTCAGAGCTTTTAAAACTGGTTTTGAATAGTCTGTGTTTGACAAAAGCCATCATTTTTCAACCCTTCTGACCATGATGTGAATTTAGTTGGCCTCTTATTTGCTATTGTTACCAGTCCCAGGGCTCACGGCGTGTCCAGGAATTTTGCTCAAGTCTGCCACATTTCTATAGCAACGTTCCTAGAAGTTGAATTGCTAGATCAGAGGTCACATTTTAAATCGTGAAAGATGAAAGAAAAATAGTTTCTGACATCTTCTGTCCATTTGTATTAACAATATTCAATCAACTGAGTGCATGGCAGTGCTCTTGCCTTCTCTGAACATTCTTAATCTTTAAATTTTTAATCAATGTGATGAGTAAAAATAGTACAATTATTTTTTATTTATAGTCACTAGTATTATTTAAATGATCATTTTTATTAGACATTATTTTTCTACTCATTCTATTATTTCCTCTCCTTTTCATTTCATTGATTTACAGAAACTCTTTACGTATTAATGGTATAGAACATTTGCCTACTATAGCACTCCCTTTTACTTTTTCAGTCTTCTGATTATTGTGTTCACTTTGTTAGGCTTATTTTTGCACAAAATTTTATATTTATCGACAGTTATATCTGCCAGTTCTTGCCATTTTTCTTCATTATTCCCAATTAGGATGTGTTTATTATTTATATAGCTAGCTTGCTTTACACTATACTTACTGATTTGTGGATTTGCATGTCTATAGCATGAAAAAGTGCCTATAAACTATGCATCTGCCTCTACATCTTTCTTTACTGCAACGACTGCCACGACTTGGTCTTTCCAAATGCACGGGAAAGGATTGTTCAAACTTTCCTGCGGACTTTTGGTCTTTCATGGACTTGTGTCTGCTTTTCCCCCTTGACTGTCTGTTTAACTAAGCACCTATTAAAATAACCTTCCGCGGCACCAGAGGGTGTGTTGGTACTCTTTCTGTTTGTTGTTATTTTTAGATGCCAGGGGTGGGGTGCTGGGGGTAGGTGCTGCATTGTCCCAGCAGATTTCAGAAGAACAAAAGTGTTTCTAAAAACAGACTCTGCACTGATGGCTGCTTTGTGAAGAAATTTCATAACCAAAGACCCGTTAACGGGACTGATTATTTAAGACAACTGTGGTTCCTGTGTAGATTTCTTGTGCAATGTGTGAACCACACTACTGATTTACTCTTTGACCAAATGCTCTTACTCCGTAATATGCTGTACTCCCCTAAAGCTTTGAAAAACAGCTTTAAGCTTCTCACTTCTTCAGCAAAGAACTTCTCAGTTGATTTCAAGTGAAATGCCAACAGTCTCGCTTTTTTTCAAACACGCTTCACAGCCATGGCTGTATATTCACTTTAAAAGTGTATGTTTTGTGGGTGGGGTGCGGTGTGCTTTGAGCAGTTGTCAGATGTTTTATTTTTGGAAAATTCTAAATAGCGTTTTGAAGGATAATTAAAGGTTGCTCAAGTTTCTTTCAAAATTTGAAAAAGGTGTATTTTACCTCTTTTGTGCATTTTCACACTCAATGCTTCACTTGTCACCTCCTCCTCTGTTTTATGAATCTCTTAATTAATGGTGTTTGTTCCCCCCTCAGTCTGGCCTGAGTCGTGTTTTTATGATCATATTACTAGGAAGTGATAACATGTGTGGACTTTTTTTTTTCTATATCGGGGCTTGCCAATCACTATGGAAACAAGCAAATATTTACATAGCCCAGATACTGATTAATACCTACTGGTTATTTTGACATTATACAGTTACTGTTTGAACGTAAAGAATTTCTTCTGAATAGTAAAGTGGTCTATTCTAATTTATTTACATTTGTAATTTACCCATCAGAAATTAATACAGTAACTAAAGCTCTGTCAAATTAGAGCCAATTCTGAAAAGAGCTTTTTTTTTGCCAACATATGACTCAAAAATCACAGGCTAGATGTTTTTAAATAGTTGCTTTAAATATTAACAGGGACAACTCTTAAAAAAGAAAATATACCTGACATTAGTAATGCAGGTACGTCACTTAAGATAACATCAATAGAACATATAAGTGACAAGTCTCAGAAGATGTCCTTAAGGAGACATTATATAGAGGCCTCAAAGGTATATTTAGCCAGAAGTTTATGTGCTGGAATCCAGCCTCTTGGGGTTCATAGATCCTTTTGAGGACAAAATTACCTCATTCTTTCTCCGATTGGATTATTTTTTCCTAGGGGAGATTCTTTCTTTCTTTCTTTCTTTCTTTCTTTCTTTCTTTCTTTCTTTCTTTCCTTCCTTCCTTTCTTTCTTTATTTCTTGCTTTCTTGCTTTCTTTTGTTTTCTTTCTTTGTTTTCTTTCTTTCTTTCTTTCTTTCTTTCTTTCTCTCTCATCTTTCTCTCTTTTTCCACTGATAGGTAAAGAAACTTGCAGTCTATAGTCTAGAAAAGTGGGAGTCAGACTTGAATGTGCATCCTCATCACCCAGGGCTTCGTCTCTACTTTCTGGAGTTCCCCATCCTATAAGTTTGGTTGTAGCCACAGAAATTGTAAGCTCCCAAGTATGGCTTCTCCAGGCACTGTCTTTGAGAAGCACTGTGCTATTAGTCTTTTTTTCTCTTTGTTAACCAAATTGGAAAGTAGACATTTAAAACGGTTCAAAACAAATTTATAACTGCCATGCAATGTATTTTGTAATGGAAACCAAGCCCCGTGACAACAAATAATATAGGTTTCCTGTTTCAGTAAAACTAGGGGATGTTATTTTACAGGTTCAAACTTCAGGGTGGTCCCACAGGATGCCTGTTGAATAGTGCTGGCATCATCTGTAAAGAAATATGTTTCTCAAGAAGCAAGAAGATACCTCTTTTCATTAATCAACCAAATTGACCTCTTAAATCATGAACATCCATAATTAAGTGGTATGTGGGTTGGAGGAACACAGATTGAGTCTATGGAGACTAAACATTTTGCATATTTTTCATCAATATGGCCTCACAGACTTAAAGAAGAAAATCATGTATCGTATTACCCATTTCTACAGAAAGGGTGTGAATTTTAGTACCTCTTCTTAGCCAGAAAAATCATGAGGGTAGCAAATCTTGGAGAAACACATTCAGATTAAAAAAAGGACTAAGGATAAGAATCAGAGGTCCTGGATGATTCTTGGCTGTGCCTTTCATTTGCTGTATAATCTTCGCTATGCTCTTGATTTTCTCTAGGTCTTAATATTCTCATTATAACATGGACTGGTAGCAATTACTTGATTGAGTCAGCAAATATTGAAGTTGATTGCTTACCATGCACTGAGTTCTGCTACGGAGATGCTCAAGAAAGTCACATATGATTTGTACCATCAAGGCCTCCATATAATAATTTAAATGAATAAAAGAGCAAAGACATAAGGAGTTTATAAATTATCCATGCCTACTGTAAAATATTGCTTCTTGCATACTAGCTGGTCTTGAACATGGATTGAGTGAGCCTTACCTATTCTTGAAAGAAGGAAAAGAGGGGGAAATGTTACAATAAATGGAATCCTCCCATGAGAAAAAGCACTACCATTGATCTGGGCATCAGACTAGTGGATTGCAATTACAACAAGTATTTTTCCTCAACATACTTTTGATCTCTGGAGAATTCAAATTCAAGAAAATATTGATTTAACTACAAACCAAAAAATCTGAAGAGAATGGTTGGAATATTTGCTCAATGAACAGAACTCAGGTGTGTGATGTGAAAATATATTTAATAAAGCTTAATGTAAAAAAAAGACACTGAAGAAACACTTCTCTTAAATTTTTTTTTGTGACAGTGAATGATTAGATATCTTTCAAGTGGTTATTTTTTTGTACTCTTCTCTTTGCTTTTTAATGAATAGAATTCTTCTTAAGCTGCACTCAGAATAGATGATGGATTTTTTTTCCTAGCTAAGAAAGTTGGGCACTCTGGCAGCACTGAATGTAGTAGTCTTCAAATCTTATTGGATTTTGGTCTGGTAAAGCAATTTCATTCTCGAATTGAACATGTCATTTCTTCTTTATTAAATTTCCCAGTTATTCTTTCACCTCAGGTTCTCACATTGCCTCATATTTATTTTTGAACTTGTTTGCTGAAGTTGTAGGGAGGCCTTGTGGTTTATAGCAAGTCCCACACACCCTACAGCACTCAGAACCTAACAAAAAAGAACAGAACTTGTAACCAACATGGAGCCCACTAGCAAACTCAGGAGAAGCTCTGATTAAGAATTTGCATCAGCAAAAGAGAAATATCACAAATATTTCACCACATGTTTAAGCAAGTCCTAATTTCAGGGTTTTTTAGGGAGGGAATGAGGTAAATGTGGCACTGTCCCATCGATATTACCTCTGTGGTGTCTGGTGTCTTCTCTTCCCATGAGATATCAAACACCCACTAAAAGCCTGAGAGGAAATTGGTTGGGATCCTAGTCCAATGTGTTTGGTTTTGAAACAATCCACTTTTTTTTTTGTTCGTGCTACTTTACAATACATATATTCCTTAAAATTCAGTTAATGTTAAATTTTATTTATTCAGTTTATTCTTTCTATTGCAAGGAATCCTTCAGCTTTCCTTTGCTCTTACTACTGCAAATATGTCCTCATTCCTGTCATCACATGTAAGTTTGTTTTTTCCCTGAATTGGTTAATGGCTTCTCTATGTATAGGGAATTCCTACTGCCTTAGAAGAAGTAATCTTCAATGATGTAACCGTATTCTAGTAACGACTTAATTGTGGAGCTCAAAATCTTTTCTATGGTCTTCAAATTGACTATGCATTTTCCATTCAACTGGAATCTTTCCCCCATGGTCTCTGATGAGCAGTCTCCTTTGACCGAACTGTTTTCCCCATGGAATTGCCTTCTTTGGTCTAATTTCACTTTATTCATGCAATCCACTCTACCAGTTACATTGTTTCAGCCTTCTAAATCTAGTACATTAACTATTTTTTCTAGAAAGATCACTGCAGATAGATGTTTAGTCTCCTTTAGATGATGCCTGGCATGTCGAATCAGGAAAATCTTATAGTTTTGCTTCACTTTTCTTCATGTCTCTCTTTTTTCTCCTTTCTTCTATTCTTTTCTGTCCTTTGTTCCCTCTCCCCACAACTCTTTGTTCTGATCTCTTTCTTTTATTTCGACATCCCAAATATACATGGAGGAATGATAAAGGAAGAGAAAAAAGTCTTTTGTTTTGGCGACTTCGTTAGCACTATGGCTTTAAAATTAATGAGATTTTCCTCCTCCTTCCTTCCTTCCTTCCTTCCTTCCTTCCTTCCTTCCTTCCTTCCTTCTTAGAGCTGTATTATTCTTCAGGGAAAATGAATTTGTTGTGAATCTTGAGGATTTCATCATCTGTTTCGGCCTGTGGACCACGGGTTATTATTGAGCAATGCTGCATAATTATTGAAATGCTGGTTAAATCACATATCCAAATGCAAGAACTACTCTGTGAATGGCAATAAACAACAAAAATGTTATTTCCAGTGTTGGTGGTACTACCTTCCCCTAGAGAAAAGGTGAAGTGAACAAAACTAGGCCAGAAAAAATGGATCTCCAGCACGGATCAGCAGCTCCGAGTGAATCCCTGAGGTGCACCATTATCTCGCACACGCAGAGAACCCCTGACAACCTCCAGGCAATTCAGCGCATCTTCTTTGTTTCTCTCTTCTGAGCCATGTTCATCCATGAAAAAAAATTATTGGTGTTTATGACTGGAGACCCCTAACAGTGAGCATATGACTTATGGAGTTGAGTCAGAGTTCCTTAGTATGGTCAACATGAATAGAAATAGAAGGCTTTCCCCTTCTGTTCTCTTCAACACTACAGAATGTAGAAAGCTAGAGCAACCCGGGGCCTGGAGAGGCACCTTCGCAGCCACATGCAGAGAGCCATTCCAGAGCGAATCCAACACACAGAGAAAGTAGAGCTAAGAAGAGGGGTAGGGAGGAGCAGCTTGTTGAGATGGGTTACCGAGGAGATTGAAACCAGTGAGCCCTGAATCCTTTGCACCTGAACCCCTGTCCTTTACACTCCCCATACAGGGAGCCATACATTCTTTTACTATTTAAATAAGTTTGATTTAAATTTCTGTCATTTCAAATCAAAGACCCTTGGCCTCTTGAAACTTCCCTATTGTACCAGCAAAAATCAATTAATAAAAATTTCAAGATAATGGGTAAAAGCACAATGAAAGAAATGTACAACCATATAAAATGATTTTTTTTGTAGGGGAAAATAATTTTCCATAGTTCAACCTACTAAAATTCACAGTTTGCACACTTCAGAATGGCATCTAATAACATATCAGAAGATAACCTTTGAAACTGTATCTTACTCAGGCTAGAACTGTGTGATATGATGTATGCCTAAAATATATACACATGAAGATTCAGGATATTCGATTCTTTTTTGAGAAAAATAGTATCAGAGGGTGTATTTGTAATATTTACAAAATAAGGTAACATCTAATAAAAAGTGGCTCTATCATTTTAATGACTGAAATCACTCTACAACAAGAATAAAACTTTTATTTATTTTTGATTACATCCCTATTGTTGAATGTCCACGTGAGTGTCCCTATATACATAATCATTTCATTCTTAATGCTGAAATGAACATTAAATGATCCTTAATGGTTTTTAAGAGTCACCATTAAGATTATAATGGAATCAAGATCAGATTTAACTAAATTTTGTATTTTGTCCTTGTGTTTTGTATATTATGCGAGTCATCTTGGGGGATTTAATAAAACCTCCGTGCCCTGTTGCACTAACTTTAAAGCTTTGTAATTCTTTTGTTTTTTTTTTAACTAAAGGAAGTAAGTATAAAAATGGAGAGTAAGGCTGAAGACAGCCGGTCCAAGATGAATAGCAACTCTAAGAAAAGTATCCAGATAAAGGCCCTTTCCCAGCAAACAAACAGCTCCACATCTGGGTAACAATTGCCCCGTCTTCCCCAGGGGAAGAACAAGGCACTTGCAAGTGTCGGCTCACTCTGCTCCCATATTATTGACCTAGAGCATGACATGTTTGTACGATTGTAAGGAAGTCACCAAATGGGAAGTGTCTGAACCAAGCTGCAATTAATGCCTCGTAAAGTGCTGGGTAATAAGCCACACATTACCTCCAAGAGCGACAAATTTTTAGAGCTGAACCCCAGGGTAAGTCTGGAGCAGCAGAAGACTAGAGACAAAAACAACCCTCGCCAGGTTATTGTGGGGCGTGAAAGGCTCGCTGGTGTGGGAAGGCAGTGTGAATCCATATTATGCAGAAATCAATGGCAGCCCAATCTTTGCGGGCTGCACAAGGCGCCGTGCGACAAGGGCACAGCGATTCTCCTAATCAAGCAGGTTGTGTGAAAGCCGGGTCCGGCTGAGCTGGATGCGTCCAGCTGGACTTTGTTCACTACTTAATGGAGCAGACCATAGTTATAACACCCCGAAGAAATCAACCAGCCTCGGTCGGAGGAGCACAGGAAGTGTGGAAACTCCAACAGCTCTAAGTTAAATCACTTCTCTAGGTCATCTACAGAGAAAAGAACTCACAGAAATAATAAAGGGGCATCACTCTGCTGTCTGTGTTTGTGATTCTCCCTCCAGGGAAGGGACTTGGGATGCAAAGGGAAAGCGACATGGCTGGAGAAACATTTTGCCCTTTTCATTTCATTCGTTATAAAGCTCTTGGCAGGGTAGCGGCTACTGAAGTTAGCTCTCTCTTCTTGAAAGCCCCACGTTACAGGGGTTTATAAGCCAGATTGACGGTGATAAAAGGCCAATTCGGGACTTAGGGACAATTTTTTTTTTTCCTAACAACATGTTTTGCCTCTTTAAACACCTGCTACTTCGCACAGCCCTCTTCAGTACAGCTTCAGGTGGCTCTGGCTCTAAGCTGGTGGTGACGTTCAAAATAATGCGCCTCTCTACCAACACTCCAGGATTGTGTGGGAGACAAATGCCACTGCCCAGCCCCCTCCAGCTCCGGCACAAATGGCATTACCTTCAGAATGCATTTGCGATTCAGGGGGTAAGACAGGTTTTCTTTTGAATGCACGTTAATAGCATATAATGGTGGGATAGGGGGATGTTCGTACACCCATTAACATATCTTCATCAATCTCAATCTTCTTACCTCCATCTTTTTTCAGCCCACCAAAACTGACTCCCTTCTCTGTTTCTGAAACTCTACCCTTTAAGACACAGTTATTTTACTACCTTCAAATCTGGGCTGCTAGCTTTGGAAACAATGAGATCTCTCTTCATTCTGAACAGAGTCCAACAAAAGAGTCCACATCACAAAAACTCTTGAGATTAAAGCAAGTTATATGAAAGATACTTGGGAAATAGATGGAGGGGAGACAGGGCTTCTTAACCCAAGTGTGTTAGGTGGAACCGGGGCAGAGGAAGTGAGAGCTCTCTTGATTAAAATTCTAGCTCCATTTCCCTTCCTTTCTCCACAGGATAATCTTTGCTCACTGCTGAAGATTTAGACCTTGCAACTTGCAGAGTTTTAGCTGCTCTAAATTCTGTGAAAATTCAGTTGGGACAGTTGTGATACTTTTTCAAGATGCTGAGTAGGGACAGTGAGGTCCAGCTCCCAGGTAGCCATAGGATGACAAATAGAAGCCACAAGTACTCTCTAAGCTATTAAGCTATTTAATAGGTTAGGCTAATGCAATGCATTTTAGAGTTAGGGTATTATCGTGATGTAATCTTAGTAGAAATTGAGGAGCATCTGCCTAAGGTACTATAGCTTTCCCTTTATTTGGGGTTTCACTTTCTGAGGTTTTAGTTGTCCCTGGATAACCTCAGTCTGAAAATGCTCAATGGAAACTTCTAGAAAGAAACAATTCATACATTGTAAATTGCACGCCATTCTGAATAGCACAATGAACTCTCCCACCATCCTTCTTGCTCCACTCTACACAAGATGAGTTGTCTCTCCAATGTATCCTTGTTTTATATGCTACCTGCCCATTAAGGACTTGGGAGTCGTATTGGTCATCAGATCAACTCTCATAATATGGCAAGTGTTTGTGTACAATTAACTGTTGTTTTACTTAAGAATGACCCCAAAGTGTAAATATAATGATGCCAACAGTTCAGATATGCCAAAGAGAATATATAAGTGCTCCCTTAAAATAAAATGTCCAAAGTTCTCTTCTTAATAAGGAAAGAAAAAAGCCATGCGCTAAGCTTATTAAGGTCTAGAGTAACAGTAAACCTACTGTATGTGTAATTGTGAAAAAGGAATAATAAATTTCTGCTAGTTTTGTAGTCATAATTTAAACTGCAAAAGTTACATGCATGATGCATGGTAAGTGCTTATTCACTCACCTCACTTCCTCCTAATCTATCATTTGACACTATTACACGTTGGTGGATACATTGTAATAAGATATTTTGAGAGAAGCCACATTTATATAGCTCTTCTTGCTGGGTACTGTTGTGATAGTTCTAGTTTATTATTACTTACTGGTAATCTCTTAGCCTGGCTGATTTGTAAATTAAAGTTGATCATAGGTATGTTCATATAGAAAAAAAATAGTATACATAGAGTTTGGTACTATCTACATTTCTAGACACTCACTGAGTCATCTTTCCACTTCTCTGTGGCCGAGTGTCCTCATCAGAAAAGTGGAGAACAGGATCTCATGATTTTTGAAGCCCATATGACATCTTGTGATTATCTTTGATACGGCCTGCCTTGCCAAATGCTTTGGAAGAGTAGCTCTTCCCATCAGGCCGCCGCTCTGAGGCAAGCGCAGCCCCACTTCCTGGACCCTAACTCCGCCTTCCCACTGGCCCGCTGGAGGATGGAGCTAAGCAGCTTCTTGCTTAAAGCTCTTCTCTTTCGAGGGTGTCCTTTCAAATTGGAACCATATGCTGAGGGACCTTTGCTCCTGATTAAAGTACAGTTTTGTAGCTCTTGTCTCTTGAATACTCCATTATGAAAAGTCACTGTTCACAGTTATGATTTTTTGTCACTGAAAATACTAAGATGACCAAAAAAGTTAAATACTTCCAGCACATTCCTTAACTTGTGAAGCAGGTAAGTTGAATTATTTAATGAGAAAGATTGAGAGATAGAAATCACTGATAAAAGGAACAGTTTATATTGTGAGAAGAACAGTGTCCCTCCAACCGAGGTGTCCTCATCCCCGTCCTGAGGATGCAAGTGTGTCAGGGATATTAAGATGAGAAGAACATCACGGGTCAGAGTCGGATGGGCCTCATGTCATCGCAAAGATCCTCCTATAAAAGGGATGCGAGACGTGTCAGAGTCAGAGGACAAGGGAATATAATTGTAATGTTGGGAGTGACACAGTCACAAACCAAGAACACCAATAGCATTTGGCAGCTAGACCAATCAAGGAGCAGTCTCTCCTGGAGCCTCCTAAGGAAACCAGTCCTACCCACTCCTCAGTTCCAGCCCTCCAAGGCTCAATTTGGACATCTGACTTCCAGGCCATAAAATAGTAAATTCTTATTGTTTCAAGCCACTGTTTTTGGCATTTTATTATAGAAGAAACGGGAAAGTAACATAGCATATGAAAATGTATTCAATTTTTTTTTAGCAGGTCATAGTGGTGCAGAAAATAGTTCCAGCACAGGAATCTTCAGTGACTCTTCAGTCCTCGGAGTGTGAGGTTGAGCATGAGGGATCATTAGAGTTCATGAGTTCAAAATCAACCCAGGCAACATAGTGAGATTTTATCTCAGAAAGAAAACAGCAAGGTTTTCTTTTCTTTCACCAAAAAGCTAAATTTTCAAAATAGAACCTTATGAAGATTTTGCTTAATTTAGCATTTATTTGAAAGCGAGTCTCCTAATAAATTGGTATTTTTCTAAGTGTGTTTCTTCAACTAGACCTACAAATTCACAATTTGCCATCCTTTTATTTCAAGTTCTTACCATTCGCAAGAGATTTATTTACCGTTACTTCCCCCTGTGGCATAGTGAGCAGCTGCCATCCATGAAGCAAGATCACCCTGACACCACGCAGACACACACACACACACACACACACACACACACACACACACACGCACAGTTTTCCACTTCAGAACAGCCAATAGATTCTGTCCTCAGTCTACTAGTAGCCTGTACAAGGCAGCTGCCAAAGATGTCTCTAAGTCCTTAATCTTCTAACTTCAGGTAGGGAAATTTGGCCTCATCAAGAATCCCCTGAGAAATACTAGCAAAAGGCATTGTTTGTTCTCTGTTAAAAATAGAAACTGTGGTGGATTTGCCAACTTTCAGATGTTTGCTGAGTCTGCCTCCACTACGTTACCCCCAGGCAATTCTTTGCAAGCTATTTCTGACATCCCTTCTTTGACTACTTGATCCATCTCTATGTGGTAAAAACTGAGAGTGTACTATGTGATTTCGGTTGAGTGTCCAAGGATGATATAAAGATTTATGCTAAAATAACTGAAGAGAAACAAACTTAAAAACTACCCTTCCTTTAGATTTTCAAAAAGGTCAGTATTCTTAATTGGGTAGGCAGGTGGTAGATATCAGTGGTGCTGAAAATTCTTTGCAGATGCCAGCTTATAACTCCACCAGAGCAATTTTCAGTTAATATGGGCCTTGAGATGGAATAGTCACATCTGAAAGTTGATTCAAAAATTTAGACGCTTTCGCAAAGTTGCACACAGATTTCACAGTTGATCATCTGCATGAGAAAATTTTCTGTAGGAGGCTAATTCTGGAATTTGCTATCTTTGAAGACATATACTGGACAGTGACAGTGTAATTAATGTCAAAAGTTATATGTAAACCAGCAAAATTACTAAGATCTTAAAACTTTCCAGTGGTTCTTGTTTATTTGACATTTTAGTATAATTCTTTAGTTGTGTAGAACTAAGTTATTTTTCTATTTCCTTCATATTCCTCCTCTTCCTCTTCTTCATTTTTATCTTTTTCTTCATTTCCTTAGAGTCCTCAGTGTTTCAGGTATCTGTTTATTGCATAACAAATGACCTCAAATTTAGTGTCTTAAAAACAGTAGCATTTCCTCCATATCACAATTATTTCATAGAACTTAATGTGGGGAATAATGGGAACAGGAGTTGGGGGGATCAAAAGAGAGAAGGGGAGGTTTTGTAACTTTGCCATGATATGTATGTGCACAAAATACTCAGCATCGATGTAAACTTTATGTTTTGCACATATACTTATAAACAAAATGGGAACAAAAGGCTTCTACTTTCCTAGATTATAATGTTCTAGATAGCTTCAATCATATGGCTGTGGCTTTAGAGGGAATGTGAAAGGTTGTAGTTCTGTCTGTCTGTCTGTCTGTCTGTCTGTCTGTCTCTCTCTCTCTCTCTCTCTCTCTCTGTGTGTGTGTGTGTGTCTGTGTCTGTGTGTGTACTCATTTGCTTGCTAATACATCATTTGCCAAGCTCTGAGTCAACATGGGAGACCAGAGAGGGCAAGAACGTTGGGAGGCAGGCCACTGGGAGGCAGTCTCATGGTTGGAAACCTTGTTTTGAGTGATCTCATATCAAGGATACATGTATAGTATTTATTGGAAATCGATAAGCTTTGAGTCATTGCTCATCCACAAAGGCAGACAAATGAACTGATAAGTCATAAATTAGTAGTAATCTCACATATGGTTGCAAAATTTTATAGATAATGGTATTTATAGAGAAAGAAAAAAGCAGGAGTCAGGCATCCTGAGTTTATCCCTACGGAGCTCCAAGATTCTCTTGCATTTGTCATAGGAAACTTGGTGGTGCAGTTAGATGGCAATACGCAGAAAGTGTTAAACCAAGTACATCACGGCTCCGTCGCCTCTCTCCACTTCCCATCAGAAAGAATTTTCTTCTTGGCTTCCTGATTATTCTCATCCATTCTTCATCTATAAATGCTAATATCACTGGACAGTACTTACTCACCACTTTAGTGGCTACAGCTGGACATGGTCTTCCAACAGCTCCATCTAACTGCAGTACCTCATGGAAAGCTGGATTTTTAGATAGTTACGTCAGTACCCAATATATGCTAAATAAATAATCCTGGTCTGAATGAATAAACAATAGACAGCATAACTGTGTATTCTGATTTTTGTAGTTAAAATAGTGACAACTCATTAAAGTTAGTTTGACAATATTGTTCTTTGAGTCAAAATGAGGATAGACCTTGGTGTCACGTAGAATGTGGCTGGACATTGAAAAATTGCTAACCACATAATATTTTTTCCTGAAGGAAAACTTTTCCTTTGTCATCAGTTAAGGTTATTAAAAATAACCAAGTAAAATGTGCTAAATTATGAAACATGTCAACTAAAGTCAGAACCTGAAGAAAATGTGGTGACTTAGACTCTGCTATTAGCAACTTTATATTCAAGGTCTTTGTAAGTGGTTATTGTACAAAGAAATTGCTAACCACTATGGTTTTTACCTGTGACTGAAACATGCTGATAAAATGCTCTCTCATTTCCTCCTCTTTCTTGGACTATTGGTGTTATTCTGCTATATTTGGAGCTGAGCTTGAACCAAATCAATAAAGCCATTTATTATAAAAAAAAAAACAGAGTTAAGACACAACAGACTCCACTACTCTGATTAAAAAAACCCAGTGAATTCAAAATATGAATGCAGTGTTGAGTGAAGGATTTGATTTATATGCTGTAAAGAAAAAT